>JAEMBT020000001.1:15142219-15632219 GCA_018873245.2 Archegozetes longisetosus | reverse complement strand
ATGTGGGAAGATCGATTCCTCGTGAGATGGATCGGTTGGGAGGATCGGTACAACACTTTTGAACTTGAGAGCACGCTCAATGGCTGTAGAGCGTTGTTTAACTTCCTTTTCTCTGACCATATGTCCTCGGTTGGCGCATACCATAAAACTGGAAAATTGTTAAAAATTGATTCGACATCCGTTAATGCTGGATGTGGGCACTTTAACGAGATCCTCCGTCGTGAGCTAGATAGGTATATTACTTTGGGGAAGTATTCGAAGTTATATGGTTTTCACAGGTAAGTGTAAATATAAGTATATAAATTGTTAAAAAGATAAAGATAAAATTGTAGATGCGAGGCTGAGTATAAGATAAAATATAATATAAGTATAAATTGTATGTAAAATGTAAAAATAAATGAAAGGCGAGGTTTAGTATTGAATTAATATATTTTCTTCCATTTTAGTCACTCTAAAGATGTTCAGAATAAAGAGTTAACTTTCTGGTCGGAGCTCTATTTAAAGTGGACATCTCTAGAGATGGGTGATTTTCATATTTGTCCACGGATAATCGGTAGAACTCAAGATGGCAAGAATAAATTGGGTGACTTTGTAAAGCGTTATCCGCAACACCATGCCAAGTTTCTCTCAAACGACAGTGATGTCCTCAAAACCATTAGGTCATTGTCGGAGAAGTACCATATCGTCATCTTCTTACTTGTTAGACCCCTAGGGACAAAGCATTCAGCTTCAGGGCGTACCTATCATGCAAATGTTTTAATCGTCTCCAATGATGGTGTTAAACGAAAATGTTCGTATTCTTGAACCTTTTATGAAAAAGAATTTTTAAATGATTAATTGCTTTTCAGATCACTATTTCAATCCGTTGGAGAGATCTAGGGCTGCTGAAACGCCTGTTAATTCGGTACGTCTAGCCAGGATAAAGCTTCCGATTGATGGGGAACGGCGCACTATACAGATGGCTTTCGGGGATCAGATGAATACTCAAGATTGTTTGGAACGGGCTTTGGTATTCATTGCCAATGCTGTTGAAAGTCATCAATGGGTTGAGGGCTATGATTGGTTTTCTTACGATTGTAGCTCCAAACCATATGTTGAAAATTGACATATTTAGATCTCATTTAAAAAAAATTTTTTTAACTTTTTTTTTAAACTTTTTTTTAAAAACCTTTTTTTAAAGAAATTTTTGAATTACAAGTATTATATAAATGTGATATTTTTTTGAATAAGTTGAAATAATTAAACGTCATAATAAAATAAGATTAAATAAGAGGTAAATAATGAGTAATTTGTTTGTTACTTATATATACTTCGAGTAGGCCTATGAACAGGTTGGGTTAAGTATGAGTAAACATCATTTTCCGCTCATGCGCTCGATCAAAACTGGATTTAAAGTCTTCTAGATTCTAAGGTTTAATGTTGTTAATAAATTTTATCTATTTAAAATTTTGTCTACTGACTTCTTGTTACTTAAATTTAAGTTGATCTGAATTCAATTTTCTGCTTGGAGTGCTCAACTGATTAGTGGATTATGTTGTGAGCGCACGATAATTTTTGTTATTTTTATTGAGATTTTGTTAAAATCGACATAGGTCTACTAGAAAAGAAGTTTAAAAATTTTAGCCGATAGGCATGGCCACTTTGAGGACCCGATGACCTGACCATTACTATGAATTCTGAAGGTTTAAGAGTTGAATTTCGTGAATGCGCTCGAAGAATTTTCAAATTTTGTCTATTAATTTCAAGGAGGAGGATTGACTGTACTTAAATTCATTATCTGAATTTTTAGCTGAGTCTTAAGTTGGCCAGAATCAGTAAAATTAAAAGAATAAGTTGTTTAAGAGTAAGAAAACTTTTTTTTAAATCCGCCTGTAGGTGGGGCCACTTAGACAGGCGTAAATTTCTTGAATAGAAGTTAAATATTTGGTTTTTTTATTATATCTGTGTTAAATTTATTTTTTTGTACTTTAGCAAGTTTTGTTGCTCTTTATTTATTATTTTGTTTAGATTTTTTTTGGTTTTTCAAAATTTTTTTACTTTTTTGTGTCTGATCATATCCATTTTTGTGTGTATTTTAGGCTCGCTTCACAAATCCGAACTCTTTCTGAGCTAATGATAAATACTGAGTTTCGTAACAATTGTCCAAAACTCGTTCAAAGCAAAGAGACACTGCCCATTAAATGGTTTAGTGTTTTCGGTATAAGTCATTTGAACTTATCCGGGATTTGAGGCATAATAATTCGCTTTTGGTATAAGCATCCAATTTAGTTTGTGATGAGAATTTTTGTTCGACGAAGAGGCCCTATTTGTTACGTAAGTTTTTTTTATTATAGGGTGTTGATAAAGTTATAATTAATGATGTCAAAGAGATATAGGAAATTTAAAGTGTGATAGATTGAGTGAGAAGTCGACAGGGATTTAAAGAGGTTTAATGAGTTCTTAATTACACTGCAATGGGCTCGATATCTGTGTAGAGCAGAGGTTCTATTAACGATTCTTCGTTCACAGATACTGGAGCTCTGCTCGATATGAACACATGTTTATAGGCCCAATTTCTTTGTCTCATAACAGTCCGCAATTTCCTTGTGATAAGCCGAATCACGGCTAATAGGCTTATTATAGCCATGGTTAAGATATCCTCACAATATTTCCAACCTGTCACTCTCGATACAGGATTTATTCCTCGCTTTAGCTTGAGCTCTAGTCTTAAAAGTTTACAGTCCTTATCTAAGAAACATGATTGAGGCTCGTAATTGCTAAGTACGTTGTTTTCGGTAATTTAAATGATGTATAAGGGGAACTAACAAAATACTCATCAAGTTCACCTTTCAACCATTTTATTCCCATCTTTGTGACTGTACTTTTAATCATCATGAAGGAAGCTGCTATTGAGGCCATATCAAACTTATTCCACTCATTCGCGATAGTTCGTACAGGCGCCATTTGACTTAGACTCGAAAAGTGCAAGTCGCGGCTTGTCCTGTTATTTTTTCTATGAAACAGAAATCTGTCAATATTAAACGTATTAGCAGGGGTTTTACAAAACTGTTCTATTGGTTCGATGAAGGTTTCATTAAATTTCTGACCACCAAGAAATCTCGAGTAGGGTGAAGTTTCTTTTCATTAATTGATGGCAAGGGTTTTCATAGTGAAGGTTTAGTATTATGATATCGTCTTTCATATCGGCTTCCGTTAGGGATAGTAGCGTTACAAATACAATAGTGAGGATTAAAGTTTGTCTAGGATCGTAAAACTTTGACTTTTTATGACCCTTAGTTCCATCAGGCTCTTGATTCTCTTCATTAGTGATACTTTCTAACGGCAATTCTTCGAATTTTGTTTCATTTTTAGGCTCAAAGTTATGCACACGCCGCTTCCTGATTAAATAAACTACTGCTAAGATAAGAGATACAACCACTAGTCCTAAGAATATATAGTCTAGGGTTCTCAATTCTGTAGTCCTATAATTTGTGATTTTTGGAAAATTAGTATTAACAGATTTTAGTTCTTTATTCACTTGCACAGAAATGCTTTCGAAATCGAAGTTATGCAAGTTTGGTATTAAGTGAAAGTTGATTCTCTGTGATTGTGAGGCCGCTAAACTTACTTCACCGTTAATACGAGTTTGTTTCCCTTCATAATGAAGGTTCCCAATATCAAAGGTTGTGGTTGTTGGTAGTGCAAAGACAAATGGAGGGCATTCTATCGTACGATTGTATATTTTGATATCAAAGCTTTCACAATAAAGGTCTGCGACTTGTTTGATCTGAACTATATCTTCTACGGTTACCGTGTGTATGTCCTCACATTTCTCTGCTTTCCAGTATTTTTTCGTGATGTTGATAGGTAGTCTAGACTGACATGAATCGAAATTAGGGACAACGACAACGTTTTGAAGTGTATTTGGAGAGGACGGAAGTACTACTACACAATCAGACTTGTAATCGTATACTACATTTTGCGGTCCATTATAACGGATAGGGCATATTGTCGAATTGTCGTTTCTTCTTGGGTAAAGTGTGAAAGGGTCAGCTATCATTATGGATGTGTTGGATTGCGTACTTTTGATATCAAATACCATACTTATCATCTGTTTATCTTCGTTAAGCACACAATCTTTTGGCTCAGCGAGACTTAAATTCCAGTTTGGACTACATGGAAGGCTGAAGTTGAATATCTCAAGAATCTTTTCATCAACTACACCGGTTTTCCATTTTCGACCAATGTCCGCGAGTTTATCGTGGGTTAAGGCTAAGCGAGCTGCCAGGTGCGAGACGTATATCATAAATGATGGTAGATGGTTTTGTAGTAATCTCAGGGAATCGGTGATTCCCTTTACCTGATACCCTATACCTTCAATTTCTGACTGTAGTAAGCCTATTATTTTCTTAACTCGTTCTTGGTTGCTTTCTAGCATTGAGAGTTTTTCAAGCATCTTTTGTTGATTCTCCTTCAACTCTTCAATTTGCTCCTTAGCTTTCGAGACTTGTACTAGAGCGGAGACAGAAACTCCGACTGTTGTCGTGATTGCTACTGCAAAAACGGCTATAAGATCTATAGCGAGCAATGCCAAGCGCTTCTGTCTTTTAAGTACGACCTTTGCATCAGGTATGTGGTACGGACTTCTGCAGAATTTTCGAAGGGGCTCAATGAAATCTGTTCTAAGTTGTTTGTCGCACCAGTCTTTCAGTTCATTGTTGCGATATGGAATAAAAGAGGGTTCTAAGAATGCAAGACAAGGTGATTCATATCTGACTGTCATTAACACACGATTAATCCCAGTTATGACTGGTTTTTGTGATTTTCGCCAGACTAAAGGATTGAGTTTTTGCAGTGAAGAGAACACTGGAATCGTCAGATAAAATAAGAGTATTAAAGATAAAAGTGACTGATCGAAGAATGTACGAGGTTTACGGGTTCTCTGTGACCTCCTCAAGGCAGTAGGAGTTTGTGCAAGAGTTTTCGATATCACTTCTTGATTTTCTTCGCTTTGATGTGACTGTTGATCTTTGTTAAGTTCCTTGAGTTCTGATTTGTAATCATAAATCTCTGTAGAGGAGCTACTATAAGGGCACTCTTTCGAGTGTATGTATCCGTCTACTTCCGACTGAATTTTATCTTCGTAGCTATCACTATCTTCAGAGTTTATATCCTCATCTGCTAGCGCTTCTAGTCTAGATATTAGTTTCTCTCTATCAGAATAGGGTTTAATCCGGTTAACATGCAAACAATCTAGAACAATTTTTCTGCCGTTCAGAGTGCCTTCAATTTCATAATTTACGCCATTAGGATGGCACTTCTTGATGGTGAACGGACCATGGAACAGGTGGAGAAGTTTTTCTGACTTTCCCACTATTCTTGTTGGGTAAAATACTAAGACTGTGTCCCCTTCCTTGAATGTAACATTTCGGCTTTTTTTACAAATTTTAGACGAGGGCTAGCCTTAGTCCAATAGAAAACTGGTATCGTAAGCACAAGTCCAATGAGGGCTCAGACGGACGTTACGTGGACTCACTGGATTTGTGCTCAGGACACCAGTTTGGGAATAGGGAATTACAAGTAAATTTTAGGATTAGGGTTTTGATTGCACTTTACAGTAGAAAAAGTTGTTTACGTATAGGAATATTTGCGTGCAATCGATTTCTTAGAAAATGTTTTCTGATTTTAGCTTTGTTTAGTTTTCGTTTATTTTTTCCTTAATTATGTCTCAATTTAACATGCGAATTTCGTATTCGTTTTTAGCTTTGGATAATTTTCCTGTATCCTTAAGTCTTTTTCTATATTAATCGCATTTTGCTGGAGTGCTGCAAAATTGGGGTTTTCTTTATGAGTTATTGTAGCCCTTATCTCTGGTGTCATTCCCTCAATAATGAAACTACGTATTTCAGCAAAAGGCATGCTCGGATTCATCTCCAAACAAAGAAGTCGCTTATCTGTTATATACTGTATTACATCTTCATCTGTTTGTTTTCTATTCACCATCTGTTCTCTTAAAGAGTTAGCCCTATCTGTTGGTACATGATAGTCAAGGAATGCCGTCATAAGTTCAGCCCAGTTAGTGAGTGGTGAGGAGGATTTCTTGACATACAGTTTATACCAATTTTTGGCATTTTTAAATAGAAACTGGTTGAAGTTCTGAAACCTTTGTTCATCATTCCAACCCTTCAAGTTGGTGGTATCGACATACTAGTTGATCCACTCAATCGCATCGGCACTTATTCTGCCTTTTTGACCTCATCTGGATTTGGATTTTCTACTAGTTTTGTTGCTTCCCATAAGGAATTAAATAATAGAGGAACTGATGCGACATCGAAAGTGAAATTTCCTAAAATGTAAGAATACAGAACCGAATTTTATTTTGAATTTAAAATTAGAATAGCTCAAAAGAATTTTATAGAAATTCAAACCCTCGACAGCCAAATCGACATTGAAATATGCAACAGTCTGTGATTGTAACAACTTTTGATTTTGTTCAATCCATTCTGTGCTACCGATTAGTCCATATTCTTCTGCAGCCCAATCACAAAACACAACACTTATTCGTGGTCTCCACTTTGTTTTACTCATTACTTCAGTGAATGCTCGACTCAGTTCCAGCAATACTGCTGTACCACTCGATGGATCGACTGCACCAAAAGTCCACGAATCTCGATGATTGCCTAACATGACATACCTGTCAGGTTCGACCTCTCCATTTATTACTCCAATTACATTATGTATTTTTCTTTCTTCCAAACGATTTGTTACAACCAATTCAACTTTATTCCCATTTTTATATCCAGGGCCGAAATTATAGCTTACATTCAATCCTCCAACCCATTCCTTAGGACACGGTTTTCCATCTAAGTTTGACATTATTTGTTGCGCATCCAAATAACTGATTGCATGGGCAGGAATTTTTGGTAAATCTACTTCACTTCTGGGTATTCTATACATTCCATCTTTAAATAAAAGTTAATTAACCAATCACTTTATTGAACATCATTTTATGGTTCAATCAAATATAGTGACAGTTGAATATCTTCACCCAAAATGAATAAGAATAGTTTAATTAACAGTACTTTAAATAATTTTAGTTTCAGTCTCAAAAAGTTGCTAAATGCTACAGAATAATTGAATCTTTTAACATTTATTGTTAATCCCCAGGAGTAGAAGTTTATAGGGAATGATAGAAAAGTCTGATCAAAACTTTTAAAACTTTCTAATACTTTATAATACTTGCATTGATATACATTGAAACCCGTTTAATGTCAACCTGTCAGTGCAGCAAAAACAGTTGACAATAACCGATATTGACAATGAATGTTTATTGTCAATAAGTTGACAATTAGTGAATACCTTTTATATTTCAATTTTATTACAGTAAGAACCGAGTATATATCAAAACTGTAATGTAAGTACGCATATCGAATGTTCACATTAAAGTAATCAGTAATAAGGGATTGTTTAAGAGGAAACTTGTTTTTTTAAAATCAAGTTTTCTTACTTTATTAGAGAATCATAGAGCGATGTGTCAGCTTCAGAATGTGATTCTAGATATAATCTCAATTTGAATATCTCCTTTATACCAACACGTGTTCGTTTAATGAGGTCCATATTTAGATTAATCGATATATCAATTTCATACTGCATTTTAAATTTTATTTTTTTACAACTTTACAGTTTGTAAAAAAGTTGACATTAAGTGTGTATTAAATATGTGTAGGAGGAATTTTCAAAACGGAGATCAGTTGTAGCAAAATACCCTTCTTAGAAAATTTTATTTTCCTAATGTAAGACAACTGATCGACGTTGTTAACCACAAAGTTTTCGAAAAAATGTTATAGTTTTTAACTAAAATTATTGGTTTTACATCATTTTCAAATCATTCTATTGATTAAGCAACAGATCTTACAGTGCTGTATATCACTTGTATTAAAGAAACTGAAACAATTTGAATGTCGTTTTATTCAAACAAAACACTGCTATTTTTCAAAACTTTTTTTGTCAAAATGTATGTTATTTTAGAATTTAATTCGATATAACTTTTGTCAAATCGTAACAAAATAGAATAAAATTCGTTAATCATCAGTGTATAGGTCAGCTAAAATGCCTGACTTTGATTCTGTGGGCGCCTTAACTTTTTTCTTACTTATTTCAATCATATGGGCCTGTAATTCATTTGGATTTAACTACTTTTTGAGTCTCAAACTAATTATTAGCCTAACTATCAATAAAAATAACTTAAAATCTAGTAAATTAACAAATGTTTTGCCAACAAACCAACAGATGGCAAACAAGATACTTAACTTGAGTAAACTTTTGAAATAAAAGTTTTGATTATTTCTTAATTGTTAAATATTCATATTTTAGAACTGACAATTTGCTTAATTAAGTTGAGAATTTTGGTGGCCAAAAATAATGAAACAAATTGAAACTTTAAAATTAAAAGTTTTTCAAGAAGTAAAAGTTATTACAGTACAAATAGGCAATAAGAGAGAGGGTAAAATATTCATACCTATTGATTTTTATAAATGAATTTGCGAAACTATTGTAAAAATTGTGATATTTACTAGTGTTGTAATTTATACATGATTAAAATTAGCCTTTTGATTGGATTTTAATTTAATTAAGACTTATTGTGATCTAATTGTTATATACAATGACTTCGTACAATATAAAGAATAAATTAGGAAGAGGATTTTATATTCAGTCTCAATCTAAACAAATTATTTTAAACCTTAATGAGTATTTTGAGAAAGAGTTGAAGTCTTGCTACAAAGACGTTATTAGTGCTCTAGTGGAAGGAAGTAAACTATCAGGATCGTCAATTAAAAGAATAAATTGTGGAACAGTGCCACCAAAGAAGACTGATATGAGACCGAAAAAATATGAATGGGATTCACTTGAGAGAAACATTAATTCCATATTCAGCGAATTTTATATAAATAATAAACTATCATACATAAATGACGTTTACCATAAACTAAAAGAAAACTCTAACCTAAACTTCAAAGATTGCTCTACGTCAACATTTAGTAAAATTATCAAACGAATGGGATTTAAATTAATGAAAAATAATAGTTTATCGCGTAAAATACTGATGGAAAGAGATTACGTTATAATTAAAAGGCGTGAATACATAAGGGAAAAATTGAGATTTAAAAGTGAGTGCTCGCGTTCTTTATGGGTATTCCTATATGAAACTTTTATAAACAAGAGCTTCGTTAAGAGTAGTATTGGTAGGTAGTAATCAAGTGGAAAATAATCAACTACCAAAACTTAAAATACCAATAGACAAAAGAACAATGTTTTCGATTATTCATGCAGGCTCAAAAAATGGATTTATAGAAAACGCGGGAAAATTTTTATTTAACGAAAAAATCAACGCTGAAATATTTGAGATGCGGCTACGAGACCAAATTTTGCCAAACTTGCCGCCACAGCCTATCATCATTTTAGATAATGCACAGACCCATTTGAAACTAAATAATAAGACTCCTACAAGAAGTAATACTAAACAACAAACAAAAGATTGGTTAAATAAAAACAATATCAATTTTCTCGAAAATGCCTTAAAACCTGAGCTTCTGAAGCTAGTCAAAGAGCATTCTACTGGTAAGAGCTATACAGTAGATCAAATAATTAAGGAATCTGGTCATATTCCTATTCGACTGTCTCCTTATCACTGTGAATTTAATCTTATTGAACTAGTCTGGGGTCAAATGAAAGAATGTGTCAGCTCCCAATATTCATACAAGAATGTGAAAAATTAATTTGGGAATCTATACATTATACTAGTGCTAACAATTAGAGTAATTATGTAAAAAGACGTGAAAATATAAAGAGTGATTATTGGGAGTTTGATTGCATCGTTGATACACATATAGAAAGTTCACTCATTGAATTTGCAGATGAATCTGATAGTGAATCAGATTCGGATATTGCTTATGAAGATTATTTATTGGATTTATTGGATATGATAATGATGTAGAATATAATATTGATTATAGCAATGATCATAACTATGCAATATACTGACTGCTTAAATTGTGATAAAATTATAACTATTTTGTCTTATGTTCATTCATATCGTATGGAGTTTTACTGTGCTTTTGAAATCAAACTTTACTATTGGCTGAATTATGACCTCATCATCTACGCGTTAACATTTTGGTTTTCTACAAAAAAAATTTGATAGGATTATACTTAAACGACATTATTTTATCCAGAAATGACACAAATCTTAAATCTCATTAAAATATAGACATAAAACTCATAAGCTCTGTTTACACGATTGACAAACTGGTCAACCAGTCCAGTTGCCATAACAAAAGTCCACTCAAGTGAACGTTTATTTATGGCTAATATTACAGTATGTTTAGAATTATATAAGAAAGCGTTAAAAGTGACTAACTTTTCGAGTAAGTGTAACATTGCAAATATGAATGACAAGTTTTATTTATCAAAAATCTGTTCATATAATATTTTTGTTAACTTAATCTTATATAATATAAACATCCAATAAAACCATGTTCAAAACAAATTTAACTAAAACTTCTTTAGAGGAATATATGTTAAGTTTGTGTTTCAAACGGAAGACATTCAATGAGTATATTAACCAATTATAGTCTTGAAAAGACCATCTTTGTTTTAGGAATTGTGTGATAAAACTTCTATAATGTCTTCTAATCGAACTCGATTCAATTTCATGTTTCAAACTGCACAATTTGAAAAGTTGAAAACTTTAACTAAGTTTATAAATTTTAGAATTCGTGTGTGCACTATACCAAAGACAAAAGTGATTATCTCATGACTAAGAAAAGTTTTTATTTATAATAATTTTTAATAGGTTATAGTGAGGCAATTTAGAGTAGATACATTTTATATGTATATATTATTCTTATATATATTATTAGTCTATTTTCATCAGTATCTAAAAGAAATACATATAATAAAAAGTATAAGGTCAGAAGACTCGAGGCTTGTCGTTTTCAAAGCATGAAAGTAATTATGCATCAGAGGGACATGTAATGTCATCTAGCCAGTCGTCAACAGATTTTTCAAAGCATAAAACTAAATTTGGATCAGACGGAGATGTAACATCGTTTATCCAGTCGTCAACAGATTTCATATTTAGTTCAGCTAATTTATCTGCATCATGGATTACATACGCAGAAATAAAATGGTATTCAACTATGTTTATATTACAAGATTGATTATTTATGGTTGTCTTCCCACTTGATGACCTTTCAAAGTGAAGAAGTGTTTGCACAAGATAAAGTTTAATAGGATTAGCATTCCTAAAATCCAAGATATGCTGGAAAAAGTAACTGCGATCTGAGCTAGAATTGCCCACTGAACCTAGTGATCTTAACATATTCACAATAGATGCCCTTATCTCATCTGCATCGCTCTTAAAAAATGATTTAAGAAGATCTTCAAAACCATCTATGATTTTGTTATAATCATCGCCTTCAATAAACCTTCCTTGATCTCTTTGCTCATTTAGAAAAAAGTAACTCATATCTTTAATACCTTGTACATATGCAAGGAATTCCCCAGACGTTACACTTGCCTTAGGGTGAAAACCCACTTTATCTTGAACTGAGTTCAACAAAGTTGCCAATGCATCTCCATGATACTTTGGATTTCTAAATATTTCTGCCGGATCGCTTGGTGAATATATCTCCGCTGACGACAAAGACGAGTAGTTGTTTGACCCGAAAAGAATCGCACCACAAATAACTGGAACATTGGAGGACATTCTTACAGTAGGAACTAATTCTCAAATATTACTAGATAAACGAAATGAACGTTAAAACCATGTTAGTTATATAGAAAACATTCATTTAATGACTATAAAATCAATTGTGCTACTTACAGTTTAAGTCGCTTAGATTTGAGGTGTCACGATAAATAAGCGATTAAAGTTTGCGCTCTCAAATTTATACTTCCCAAGTATAAAAAAGTGATTTGATTAGCTCAGACTACCATCGGACTTTGTCCTAGCGACGTCAGAATACGGTTCGTAGATCGTATCTGACATTTAAATTTAACTTTTAATGACAAAACTATCATTTCGATAACTAAAACAGGTTTTGAAAACTGAAAATTGCTTCTTTATGATTAGAAGAAGCCTGAAGATTATATTTAGCCTTCAATTTGTTATGAAAAACTTCAATGAATGTAAGTTTTGTTATACATATTAATATCTATACACTTAATTGATAGTAACTCCTGATTGTTTATATTCTTGAACTTATCTAAACTTAAGTTCTCATAGCTAGTTCATTATTGTAGTTTCTTACTTCAATGACATCAATTACATCATTTTTGAACATGGTTCTATCAATATTTTCTCAACAGAGTAGTTCTAGTAGAGAGAGAAGGGAATAAAATACTGTACATTGTTCCTTATTTTAAAATATATAACTAAATGTTTATAACCCTATTTTGAACTTGTACTTTACATGATTTACTACACAGCTCACAAACAACTTGAATTATTAAATATATACCTAAAATTTGAAAGCTACGGCTGCATTTTCTATATTAACTATTAATTGTTCTATTTCGTTCTTATTTCTATAGTCAATTTTAAAGACAAGTTACTTCCTAAAATATTATTTGGGTTATATTTGGGTGACATTTAGCTATATATTTTTAAATAAGGAACCATGTACAGTATTTTATTGCCTTCTCTCTCTACTAGATATATTCTATTGAGAAACTATTGATAGAACTATCTGTAAAATGATGTAATTAATGTCATTGATGTAAGAAACTACAATAATAAACTTGTTATGAAAACTTGAATCTAGATAAGTTTAATAATATAAACAATCAGGAGTTACTATCAATTAAGTGTATAGATAATAATATGTATAATAAAACTTACATTCATTGAAGTTTTTCATAACAGATTGAAGGCTAAATATAATCTTCAGGTTTCTTCTAATCACAAAGAAGCAAATTTTCAGTTTTCAAAACTTGTGTTTTAGTTATTGAAACGATAGGTCATTAAAAGTTAAACATTGATCTCTGATATGAGTGGCGAACAGTGTTCTGGCATCGCTTAAACAAAAGTCTGATAGTAGTTTATGAGCTAATCAAATCACTTCTTTATAATTGGGAAGTATAAATTTGAGTGCACAAACTTCAGTCGCTTATTTGTCGTGACACCTCAAACTAAGCAACTTGAATTGTAAGTAGCACAATTGATTTCTATAGTGATTTACTGAATGATTTTCTATGACTAATCTTGATTTAATGTTTATTTTGTTTATATAGTAATATTATCGAATTGTTAATTCGTACTGTGAAAATGTCCTCCGATATCCCAGTCATCTGTGGTGTGATTGTATTAGGGCGAAAGAAAAACTACGCATCTTTGTTGTCAGCGGAAATCCATTCAGAAGACGATACAGGAAACATATTTAGAGACAAAAAGTATCATCAAGACGCATTGGCCACTTTGTTGAACGCAGTTCAAAATAAAGTGGGTTTTCACCCTAAGGAAAAGGTAACTCCTGAGGAATTCTTTAAATATTTGGAAGGAGTTGATGGAATACCTTACCTTTTACTATCTGCAAGGAGATCCGTGGAAAATTCCATTGAACACAAGGACTATAACAAACTCATAGATAGTTTTGATGATCTTTTCAAAACTGTCCTCAAAAGCGATGCAGACGAGATAAGGGCATCTCTCACGAACATGGCGAAGTCACTACTTACAGTGGACAATTCTAAATCTGATCGCAGTTACTTTTTTCAGCATATCGTAGATTTAAGGGAAGATGATTATAAATTGCATCTCATGCACACACTTCTTCACTTCGAAAAGTCAAGTGGCAAGGCAGAAATAGTCAAGCAATCTGGTCAGGTTGTGGAGGTTGAGTACAAGTTATTATCTAATAGGATGATCGCAGATGCAGATAAATTAAGTAAACTCACAGGAAAATCTGCTGATGACTGGATAGATGAAGTTACATCTCCCTCTGATCCAAAATATACTTTATGTTTCGAAAAATATACTGATGACTGGATAGCTAGTGTTACATCTGCCTCTGATAAGTGATTAATTTTACCCTTTTCAAAGGCTTGTCTCGAGTTCTCCGAGCTTATACTCTTTACGATATATAATGACTTGAAGATATTAATGAAAGTAGACCGACAATTTACATATATATATAATTATATATATATATATATATTAATTATACACATATAAAAATGTATCTTTACTCTAAATTACCTCACTAAAACTTACTAAGAGTTATTATCAATAAAAACTTTATTTCTAAGTCATGACGTAATCACTCTTGTTTTTAGTATAATGCACACATGGATTCTAAAATTCAGAAATAGTTTGTTGATTAAAATTCTTCAACTTTTCAAATTGTGAAGTTTAGAACATGTAATATAGCAAAGTTAGATTAGGAAACATTTTAAAACTTCAATTTGTAATCAAAACTTTAATAAATGTAGGTTTTGTTATATATATATTAATATCAATATACTTAATTGATAGTAATTCTTGATTATCTAAATTTTAGTTCTCATAACTAGTTTACTACAATAGTTTCTTTCATTAATCACATCATTTTCACATGTAATTCTATCAACAGTTTCTCAACAGAGTAGGTCTAGTTGAGAGAGAAGAAATTAAAATACTATACATTGTTCCTTATTTTAATATGTATAACTAAATGTTTATACCTATATTTTGTACTAATGCTTGTCATGATTTACTACAAGGCTCGCAAATAACCTAACCTTTAAAGTTTAGCTGTCCAATACTTGAAAGCTTTACCTTTATCTATTACATACATTTTTATTACATATGTATACTTAATGCATTTACTGCCGTTTGCAACCAAAATTAGGGGCGAAAGTGGCACTTTCAACAGGATAATTCTAAGATTCATACCGCAGGATCCACTAAAGAATGGTTTCGTGTTAATAAGGTTCGGGTAATTGATTGGCCATCGATTTCTCCGGACCTTAATCCTATTGAAAACCTTTGGGGGATACTCTCACGGATGGTGTTTGCCGATGGCCGACGATTTAGTGATGCAAAAGAACTCCAAAAGGCTATCATAGATGCATGGGAAGAAATTCCTATTAAAACACTCCATGATTTAATTGATTCAATATCTAATCGTGTGTTTGAAGTTATACGTCAAAATGGTGGTTACACCAAATACTAAAATTGTAACTAATTGGTGTTAAAAAGTTTTTAAAAGTTTTGAGTTTATCCTAACTTCGGATCCCTTAATTGAAATTTTGCTGTCACACGTTCTGTGTGTGGGCGTTTCTGTTAAAACCCGAGCATGTAATGCAGGGTATAATTATAAATTTATATTCCAAAACTCATTTAATTGGGATTAGTGGTTAGTGAGTAATTGCTTAGTAATTTATGAGCTTATTCTAACTTCTAACACTGTAGATTATGGAAAAATATTTTTTTGGATGAGGAACAAGAAAAAGCATTCAATGCGTTAAAGAAAGCTATTTGCAACTCACCTATTCTTGTTCATTTCAATAACAAATTGCCAATAGAAATCCATACAGATGGTAGCCTCAAAGGTATTGGTGGAGCCATTTATCATATCATTGACGGACAATGTCACCCATTCTGTTTTGTAAGCTGGCTTTTGCATAACGCTGAGAAAAGCTATTCAATACCAGAAATAGAATGTTTAGCTATCGTTAAGGTGACCATTAAATGTCAAAAATACTCGATGGGTGCACATTTCGTAATCGTTACAGACCACTTGGCTCTTAAGTGGATGTCAGAGAAGCAAAGTCTAAATCATAGACTAACTCGCTGGTCTCTTCACCTACAAAATTTTGACTATACTATAAAGCATAGAAGCGGCAAATTGAATGTTGTTTCAGATGCCTTAAGTAGATTCACCGTCTACGAACCTGAGATCCTTAATAACAATTTAGAAAAACATTACCTCATCAAGCGATGAGCAGTTAAACCATGAAGTTGATATACCTAAAAGACAGAAATCTGACCACTACTTTGGAAAAATTTATGAGCTAATTAAAAATCCTTCTAAATGCAAAGATGAAAAACTCTTGAATGAGAACGTTATTAAAAGGGGTATTCTTAATAAACGTATAAAAATTAATAATGAAAGAAAATTAGTTGTATGCATACAGACAGAACTCATTCTCGATGTACTTTTCTCATATTATGATGACCTTTTAGGTGGAGCTCACTTAGGAATAAATAAAACCCTAGATAAAATAGCTAACCGCTATTACTGGCCAAATATGAAATCGGATATAATTGAATATGTGAACTCATGTAAAGACTGTCAAACCAAAAAGAAACCTTGCCTCCCACAAGCAGGTTTAATGATTTCAATAACAACAGATGCTCCATTCGAGGTGCTTGGTATTGACTTTCTCGACAGGTTCAAACTTTCTAAACAAGGGAATACATACATTATTGCTGCTATAGACTATTTCACCAAATGAGCTATTTGTAAAGCAGTGCCGGCTGCCACAAAAGAGGCAGCTGCAGACTTTATTATTGAAAATTTTATTTGTATCTTTGGCACTCCAAAGACCCTAATTAGAGATAGGGGTGTACAATTCAGAGCCTACTTCAGTCAAGCCATATATGAAAGACTAGTAATTAGGCATGTAACTACGACCTCATATCATCCGCAGTGCAACGGATTGACTGAAAAATATAACCAAACACTAGCTAAAATGATATCTAATTATGTGTCTAAATCTCAAGACGATTAGGACAGAGGTTTGCAGTGGGTAACATTCTCTTACAATACTTCCCTTAATGCTACTACAGGATACTCGCCATTCAGATTACTCTTTGGTAGAGAGCCAGTACTCCCTCCAGATAGAGTTACAAATGTTCCAATCTCAGGCGTTTGGTTTGAAGACCAATACCTCGAAACCTTAGACTATTCTATTAAAGTTGCTGAGAACATTCGTAAGGCTGTAGAAAGGAACACGTCTTACTATGACAAGCGCCACCGAAATTCCACTTTCAAAGAACGAGACTCTGTGCTCGCATTTTATCCGACTAGAATAGTAGAAAAATCAGAAAAACTTTTACACCCTTCTCATGATCCATTTACCATCAAAAAATGCTATGCTAACGGAGTAAACTATGAAGTTGAGGGATTCTTAAACGGTAGGAAAATCGTGCTAGACTGCGTTCATGTCAGTAGAATTAAACCGTACTCCGACAGAAAAACTAATATCGAGATTAGAAGCACTGACAGCAGACGACTTGGATCTTGAGACAAACCACTACGAGGACACTAACGGAACTGAAATTGATGAATACATAGTTATAAAACAGGAACCTGGTAAAAATTCCCCCACAGAGACATACGATTTTGAACCAAAACCAAATGAACCCATGTCTAAGAAACAGGAACCTAGCAGTAGTTCATCGACAGAGATTTATAGTTATGAATCAGAACTTGAGAAACTAATGAAAGATAAACCCCAACATTCAAACGAGCGTTATGAAGAAGCTCTATCACAGACACCTACCCAATCTCCTACTTACTTAAGGAGATCACGGAGAATCCCAAAACCCCGTAAACTCTTTGATCAGTCACTCATTTCTTTACTTTTGTTATTTTACCTAATAATTACAGCATTTTCAACGCTACAAAAGCTCAACCCTTTAGTTTGGCGGAAGTCTGAAAACCCCGTTATTACAGGAATCAATTGAGTATTAATTACAGTAAGGTATGAATCGCTATGTGTTGCCTTTCATTGTACTATTTCTTTCTTTTTTCAGCCTACATTCATTCCTTACCGAAATAATGATTTAAAGGACTGGTGCGATAAACAATTCAAAACTGACTTCATCGAACCCCTTCGGAAGTTTTGCAAAAGTCCTTATCATATACCTAATGCAGAAGTTGAAATCAAGAGGCAAAAGCGTTTAGCATTACTTGCTATAGGTCAAATAGCTGTTATTGCTGTAGCAGTTACGACAACAGTCGGAGTCGCAGCGGCAGCACTAATACAAAGTGTTAAGAATAAGGCCCATATCGATAGAATAGAAGAGAGGCAACAAGAAATGATTGAAAATCTCTCTAAACTAGAAGACAACCAAATAAAAGTTAAGAAAATAATAAGTATGTTAGAAGCAGAAATCGAGAGAATAGGATATCAAGTAAAGGGAATCACACACTCTAAAATTATTACAAAATCATCTACCATCATTTATGATTTATGTCTCACACCTAGCAGCTCGCTTAGCGCTAACTCACGATAAACTAACAGATACAGGTAGGAAATGGAGAATGGGTACAGTTGATGAACAGATTCTTGAGATATTCAATTTTAGTCTCCCTTGTACCCCCAACTACGATTTAACTTTGGCTGAAACGAAAGATTGCATTCTGAATGAGGAAAAACAAAGCATAAGTATGATATTTGATATCAAAAACACACAGTCTAACACTTCCATCATGATAGCTGACCCATTTACTATTTACTCACGGAAAAACAACAGTTAAACCATATGTCCGATTCGTTACACCGGCTCACAAAGTGTTGTATATGATCAAGAAACTGATTGCGTAATAATACTTCCCTCGACTTCCAATACTATTCAGAACCTTGTTGTTGCACCTAACTTTGATTCCTGTATACCTAAATTACCTCTTAATATCACCAAAAAGTATTGGAAAGCTAGTACATGTGAAGACATACACACAGTTATAGTCGAGGACATAGTTCAAACAAAACAAGTCGGGGATAATAATTATCTCTATCGCGATAGTTTCGAAATCAAAGTATATAATCGAACAATAGAATGTCCCCCATTCGTATTTGCCTTACCAACAACAACCTCTTTTGATATTGGCAGTCTTCACTACGAAGCAAAGCAAACTCAAATTGAAAGTGAAACTCGCTCAACGGCACCCTTGTCACAAAGAATTAACTTCCATTTAATGCCAAATCTACACAACTTCGACTTTGAAAGCATCGGCGAGCAAGTGAACAAAGAACTGAGTACCATGGATACTAACTTCAATACGATTAGTAAGCTAGAAAAGCGAATTTAAGAACCTTAGACTATATACTTTTGGAATTATAGTCTGTATTTTGACCTTAGGTATAGTTTATTGTAACAGAAAAAGAATTACTAACTGTTGCAAGTCTAACAATGAAATAAAACACGAAGAAATACCTTTAGAAAGCACACCTAGCGAAGAAAAGCCTGAGGCCACTAAAAGTAAAAGCTACACAAAATCCAAATTTTACAACCCTGAACAGACCATAATGCTGACCACCATACTAGCTTTAATACTAACCCCCAACCTATGCTCACTTACAAGACGACATTATAACGTTAAATTTCCATTATGATAGCCCGTGCTATCAGCAAATGAAAAGAAATTTCTCTCTCCTAGAAATTTCCTGGTGTGCTCAGAAGTTTAATGAAACCTTCATTGAGCCAGTACAACAGTTTTGTAGGACCCCTCTAACGTATTCAATATTGGTAGATTCTTGTTTCATAAAAGGAGTAACAAAACAAAACGCGATTTGCACTTCTCGAGCTTAACTACAAGTCAAATAGTTCCTGTACTAACTGTCGCTAATGAGTGGAAGAAATTCGATATTGCTTCTATGGCAGCCTCCTTTATGATGATAAAAAGTGCGATTACAAACATGGGAATAAAGTGGTTAAAGGGAGAATTAGATGAACTATTAGTCAATTCTCCTTATATATCACTTAAACTACCTAAAAATAATGTTATCGAGAATTACGAACCTCAGTCGTGCTTTTTAGATACGAACGGTAAACACGTAAGATTAGAACTTAAAAGAAAGCGAGGAATAAATCCTGCGTCGAAAATGACGGGCTGGAAAAACTCTGAAGACATCCTAATAATAGTTATAACAAGTTTAGTACTTATAATATGCCTTATCTTTAGAAAATTACGGGCTTAATGAGAAAGAGAAACTGGGCTTATAAACACGTTTTCAAATCAAGTAGAGCTCCAATATCGCTGAATGAAGAATCCTCATAGAACCTCCACCTTATCCAGATACCGAACCAGTCCCAATATAACGAGATTGGAATTATCAAACTATTCTTATGTAAATAATTTTCAGCTTCTAATACACCCCTTGTATCGCTCTTTAGCCACCTACTACCCATTCAAAGAAAACAAAGCATTTGCTCGCAATGCAAGCCCACGAAACACAATGCATTAATATGCTAAGTCTTTATAGCCAAAAAAACAAAATCAATATTTAATCATAATAAATTATTATTTGCTTACAAATAATACAAATAAATTGATTACAAGGTAAATAGTCCAATAACTATATGAATATTTTGCCTCAAATCCTGAAAAGTTTAAACAACTTACTCCAAAAACACTAAACCATTTAATGGGTTGTGTCTCTTTGTTTGAGCGAGTCTTGAACAAATGTTACAAGACTCAGTTTTAAACAAATAGCTCAGAAAGAGTTCGGATTTGTGAAGCAATAATGAAAGAAATAGAAAAAATATAGGACTCCACGATGTGATCCTTCATAACAAAAAAAATTACTAAAAAATAACAAATAAAATAAAATTATAAAATAAACCAAAAAAATTTTAACAAAATAAAATTTATAGTATAAAGCGTATTTGCTAAAAAGTTTCAATACGAAAAAAGCTCATATATGACTCTTATTCATAAATTTTGAAAGTGTAAGCCCTCTATCGAGTCATTTCATAATTTCTAACTATAGTTGACTAGCTATTCTTGATCAAACCTGTTTTTTGACCAGTTTAGAGTTATCGCCCGCAAATTTCGACAACATTTTTGAATTTTCCTCCCGATTCTCTATTAAAACGGTATATAATATGTTGAAATTCAACGAGTGTTCCTTGTATTTTTGCGATAATAAATTTTTATGTTATCGCCAATTTACAAACTGCGTATACTCCAATCTGACCACAATTAAGAAATCGCACCAAAATTTAATTCATATAATCTGTTTAGAATAAATCATAGGAAACTTTTAATTATATCAAATTGAAAGATTCATCGAATGTTTTGAAGATATACGATCATGAACTTTTAATTCCCCTGAAAAGTAAAATAACAGACCAAATTATCCAAATTAACCGATAGAGTGGCCGTCCGACAATTTGAACAACAAACTTAAAGACAATATGATTACACAAAGACTAGATTAGGTTAAGTCAATTTGTGATCGAGTGTTTATAAGTAAAACTATAATCCTAATCACACTAATAATGGTATAAAGAGACGCCTACATATAAATAGATATCCATATCTGTTAACCAAATCATTATACCCTTACCTTATGCTTATATTAATGAAAATACAATCTTTTTTTATAAATTTGATATCTCCATTTTATTTTTCTAACTATAATTTAATCAAAAATATCACAATTTATATTTTTACGAAAAATTAAGTAGCAAAAAAAAGTATAAGAAAAAAATGATAAAAACCAGTTATCGATGTACTTT
This sequence comes from Archegozetes longisetosus, assembly GCA_018873245.2. NCBI lineage: Eukaryota > Metazoa > Arthropoda > Arachnida > Sarcoptiformes > Trhypochthoniidae > Archegozetes > Archegozetes longisetosus. Next base: position 15,610,729 of record JAEMBT020000001.1, on the reverse strand, counting down.
ATGATAACATAATCATATCGCAACCATTCAAGTCCCTCCGTCCAACTTCCATTCTCAATGGCATTCGCAATAAAAACTAAAGACCGCTCCAAGCAGTCCTGAGTACTGCTTTGGTCTTCAAAAGCCGGTCGTTCGCCATCAACCGGTAACTTAGTTCTAGCTAAGCGTACCGAAGCAACTGGTGTTTCAGTAGCTCTAGCTTTAACTAAGTGGTTGTAATAGTAATCTAAATAGATATTAAAATTTTAAACAACGAATTTTATCAAAACACCTAATACTCACAAGTTCGTCTAACTCCATCGTTTGAAACAATTAAAACGTTGGTATGAAACGCAAGACCTGAACAAGAATGTTTAATCCCCAAGGGTCAGGCAAGCAAAAATATCACAAAACGGTGCTGTTTGGATAAAGATCTAATAGACTCAAGAACATCAGTGTTGTTCGAGATGAATTTGGAACGATGCGGTGAATGTCGCCGCACAAACTCGCTCAACTCGCTTTTTCCATCCTGAGATCGGCCGATTATTTTTGGACATAGATAAAAATCGCCCATCTCCAGAGATAACCACTTAGAGTAAAGTCTAGATCAAAATTGCAGCTCAATATCTTGAACCTCCTCCTTGGTATCAATTGAATAAAAAGAATACATATAGTTTACTATTAAATCATTCCAACAATCTAATGCATACCTATGAGATCCAAGCAACTTCGAATATTTTCCTTTTTCGATATATTTAGTCAACTCACTCTGCAGTACACCATTAAACGGGTCACCTCCAGAGTTGACGGGCGCTGATTCAAAATCAGGTAAAGTCCTAGCCTTACGACTAGCACCAAGCGATAAAAGCTTAGCAGGAAAGAAGTTGAATAGAGCTTGCGAGCCTCGAAATGTGTTTTCAAGCTCGAAAGTATTGAACCTATCCTCCCATCCAACCTATCTCACGAGAAAACGATCTTCCCACACCTTGCCATTCTATACTTTAGCTCGGGCGACGACACTTTCAATCTCATGTTCCTTGGTAGCCTTATCTGGTCCAGGGTGATTAAAAACTTGACTGGGCCGTGGAGGAAGCTCAGGCAACAGTTCCTTAAGCACCAAATCAGATGGAGTGTAAGGCGGATGGTTGTCAGTTGGATCAAAACTCAAATCAAACTCTTCCTCAGAAGATGATGAAACTGGCGACCCAATGTTGAGAACTTCTCCAACAGACGTTGACGAACAAACACAGACAAGATCTGACATATAATCAGTTGTCATCGAAGACTTTACAGAAGACTTCGACCTAGTATCGTATTTTGTTGGACAAGAGGCAGGTTTTACATTTACGGCAACAGACTCACGTCTCCTCTCATTACAAAAACGCTTATGAGCTAAAAAAGAAAATTTTAAGTTAATAGGTTAGGACAAACCATAATCATATAACACATACCATTATCCGACATGTTTAATGAAAATAACCTTTAAGAGAAAATTTCTTATCAAATAATACATCATTTATTACAAAAATCGTCTACTTACCCAAAACAAAGTCAATAATAATCAGCTCAAGAAGTTAGACGACCAAGATCCACAATTCAATCCAATGTAGAGCTCAAGTATTTTTCTTATATATACACACAAAATTATGCACAAAAAATCGCTTTCATATAAATGTTTGAGAAACACATGTTTTGTTTTGGTGCCTTTCGCTTCAAAAATTGTCATCAAATGCGCATTCTCCAAACAAGCACTTCACATAAAGTACGACTATTTGTAACAAAAACTACGCTCTTGCTCAAAAGTTAACCCAAACAAGAAATTATATTTCCCCAAATACTTATTAATTTTAATTATAACTTTTATTTTTAATAATTTTATTTAATCTTTTTTATATATACCTAATCAATTTATATAACTTATAAATTTGTATTGATCATCAAGTTATATTCATTGTAAATCACTTTTAAAAGAGTGTATATTGTAAAGTCTGGATCTTTGATAGGAGCGTGTATGAAATCAAATTTTAAAATATAAGCACTTTATTTAACATAACCACAATAATAAAATTACATAAGATTTCACAGGATTTTAACACTGGAAGAAAGAGCGAAAAATTTAAGAAAAACACGACATTTTATAGGAACAATAGGCGGGTTAAATTAGAAAATGTTTTACAATGATAGGCTAAACCTTTTAAGGTCAATAGCACATTTAGCTAGGATTGGGAGATTGTTTAACTAGGACATACTTAGGTAGGTTTTCAGAGTTGAAATATGCTTACTCTCAGCTGTCTTCATAATTTGTACAGTTGAGACAAGCATGTGAAGATTTCTTTTGTACAAATAAAAAGTAATCTTGAAATCAGTAATAAATGTTGACATATACGGTGAGTTATGAAAATTAGAGTTTAAAAAATATAGGTTATTACAGAAGTATTTTGGTATAGGTCTAATTTAAGAACTAAGACGTTATTACAATATTAGCCGTATTCAGAGACGAACACTCTAAAGGAGGGGCAAATTGAAAAGAATTTTTCTCTTTACATCTCTCCCACACCCTAAACTTATACTTTCCCACAGTTAGACATAAATTATGAAGCGGGGTCTGTCACAGGGAAATACAATCCTAACCCTTAGCATTATAGTAAACCCACCTAAAGCTATTACCTAACAATACCCCCTATTCCCCCTATTATTAGCACAAACTCCTATAAGTCTCTGTCCCAATTTTGGCAGAAGTTTTCCCATAAAAGTGATAAGCAAACATGTATTAACGTCTTTTACCTCGTATTCCTCAATAAAGTAATTTAAAGAAATCCAAAAGTTGTGTTGTGCTACGAAATTATGTTGCAATATGACAAAAATTGCCGTGATTATAATGCAATAAAAGGCACGATTTGCAGGTGTAACTCAGGCAAAAGGACTATAGGCACGTGCGCGCACGCGAAAAGTGTTATATAAAAGTGTTAAGTCGCGCTAGATGCAAGTCATCAAAAAAGTCAACTATATCAGTTGATTCTATTTATCTCCTGTACAATCCAAGTGAAAGTAGTGATGAGGAAAGTGATGTCAACGTTAGTGCCGCTAATTATGGCACCAGTGATAGAATCATCGATAGTGACATCACCGAGATAGAAGAGGACAACCATGACAAAGTGACGGAACAAATAACTATTTACCCGGACTTGTCCAAGATTTCATCAACATTAGATTAGAATTACTGTACTTGATCATTTAATTACATATTTATTCATGCTAAGTGTTTAATTTTGTTCAAACTGTAACGCGCTGTAAGGAATATTTGATTGTAAATAGTTCATTAAATGTTGTACCAATCTAAATAATTTTTGCATATTTTTGTATCATGTTACATGCTTATAATATGCTTAAAACTAACTTAAAATATCTTGATACTTTTATTTGTTCCGACCGTCTCTTTCATCTAATCGCTTACCAAACCTATATGGATATCAAATTAAAGCTTATGAAGAGCAGAATTGGAAAAAGAATTTCTAAAAAATACGATAGCTGAGAGAAGATATGAATCTTTAAAAATTTACTTTTAAAAGCGAAAAAAGTGATTTCAACATATCGAACAGGTACTGGAAAGCACTGACACGGACTCTAACTAAGTAGGAGCACCTCTAGCCACTATAAAAACTTGAGATGGGTGGAACAAAGCCCACTATAAAATGAGTGGGGTACATATAGCCACTCTAAAAATGGCTCATCTCCACGTGGTGTTCCCTGGGTAATGCTAACGAGCTTTCTGCATGTAATTAATAACCCTTAATATTAAATACATTTAAAAATTCATATCTACTTTCAGTCTTCATATTTTTGAATTCTTTTTACTTTCAATTCTACTCTTCATAAGCTTTAGTTTGATACTCATACTGGCTTGGTGAGCGATTAGGCGGGATGCATTTATATTTCCGACTAATACTTTTATTATAAGGCTAATAACGCATTCGAATTTTAAAGGAACAAAATTGAAATAAATTCAATATATGTGAACCATTAATAGATTGAACCAATATTTAGACCATTAACACAAATTTAAACAACATATAACATGTCAATTGTAGAAAATCACACATTCTTTATTTAGCCAATAAATAGCCATTAAAAAGTATTTAATGATGATGCACTCTTAGTGGATGTGATTAAATGACGGAAAGAGTCATTTATCAATGCTAATTCGAAATTCTACGCAATAATAGGAAAGTTAAGAGATGATCAGAAATACCTGTTTTCAAATTTCGGGTCAAAATAAGAAAATCTTGCCTTCAATAATTGAGTCACAAACATACCATAATGCCTTTGTTTAATTATAAAATATGACAAATGAAAAGACCTAGACTATAATTATATATACTGATATTTTGCGGATTACTTATGTAACGGCTGACTGAATATTAAAGGAGTCTGTAAAAATGGAATTTTGATCGAATTTGAGATATTCAATGTGTTAACAAGATTAAAGAATCTTCATGAGACAGCGATAAACAGCTCTCATGAAAGCATAGTAATAAAAAGGTTGAAATCTGAATTTGATGAATGTTAGTAATGAGCTAAGTTTTATTTAGAGATTTGTCCTTGTGTTTTATTGCAGAACTTTTTACTCTCAGAAGTAATCGATCGATTAGAAGTTATTACTTCCAACAAAAAACAATCATTAAAAATGACCTACTAGAGTACTTATCGAAGTTTGACTTTATTTAATTCAGTTGTAATGATCAAAAGTTAGTGCTCTATATATTTAATGAGGATAATCAAAATTCAAATGTTTCTAAAAATCGTGGCTCATAAGTTCAATTTTGAGTTGTTATCAGCCTCTTTTTTAAAATCATAAAAAATTTGAGCCTCATTTTGAGGTAGAATCAATTCATTCTCAGTTTGATAACAGTTTCTATTACTTTGGTTTTTATTTATTCTTAGTTTCTAAGTCGATTTTATCAAATGCTTCATTAATGTCTATTTTAGGCTTTATTGGGGAAATTCCAGTTTTCTTTAAAATTTACCTATCAATTGGGAAAGATATTTCGATTAAATTCTATAAATATTTGCAACATTTCCGACTTCTCGCACTAAATATTGTTCATTCTTAGCGAAAGGGAAAGCGAATTCACAAATGATAGTCTTTGACTGACATTTTATCCAAGAATATAACATCTATACATATTTGAATGTCACTCAATTAGAGAAAATAACTAGATGCCCATCTTGACCCTGACCCAGGTAAGGTCAGGTAGAACATATTTTGGGTTATAACTTACTCGGGATTGGCATTTGCTGTAAATTTTTTAAAAAAACAAGATATGCCTTAAATGATAGGTAATTATTAAAGATTTTAAGTTTTCGGTGTGATTTGAGCTGAAATGCATTTTTTGAAATTTTATAATTAATTCAAGTTTAGGTTTTCCTCTCAAGTAGAGCAATAAACATTGTAGTGTTTGAGTATTCTGATATTTGAGTTAATTCGTTACGATACTTTTGATGAGCAATTTTATAAAATTAATTTATAATATTAATTGGGTTTAGCATTTTATAATAAATTATTCTAAAAAATGGTTTATAACCATTTGAACATTAATAGATTTTGAAAGATTTTGATCAATGCGTAAAAACTTTTATGAATCGAACTGAGTTCTAATTATAGCAAACTCACAACTTGAGAGGGAAATGAGAGGGAAGCTTAAACTTGAATAAATTATAAAATTTCAAAAAATACATTTCAGCCCAAATCAGACCGAAATCTTAAAATCTTTAATAATTACCTATCATTTAAGGCATATTTTGTTTAAAAAAAAATTTACAGCAAATGCCAATTCCGAGTTAGTCATATCGTAGTTTCGCATTATACTTCTTATGCACATGAAGCCTGTTTTTGAAATGCCTTAGCGGATAGGCTTTTATCTACACACAGTAAAAATACTTTCTACATAAAATTCAATATAGAAAACATTTTTAATGAATGGTTAAAGGCCTATTTGCTAAGACATTTCCTCAAAAACAGGCTTCATAAAACTTACGAAAATTGAGAGATCCTTTAACTTTGATTTTGTAATTATTCTAAAAATTTATCGTTCGTAACTATAGGTTGAGCAAACCGTACAGAAAATATCTTGATTTCTATTAAAAAATTCTACTTTCCACAAATCAGAGATAAACTTTAATCTTTATAAGAAAAAAGTAGATTAGAGAATACGTGAGAAGTGAAAAGATAGAAACGTTATGTAGTAGAGCAATAATAAATCATTCGAATTGAGATTTCGCAATTTACTAGAGTTACATTCAAATCTCTTAAGTTAGTATTTCGGAAATTTAAGGGATATTAGAGCCCAGTAATAGATGGTACTTTGTAAACGCCTTCTGTTCTCCATTGTGAACACTGGCTCAGAGAGGGTTAATAGTCGGGACCATTACTATATGACTAATAATAAACAGTAAAATCAAAGCTTACATTGTGAAGCAGAAAATCAACAAGTTTTTAATGATTTTTCGTAAACATATCTAATACTTTATCCATTGATAAGATATGAATATGCAATTACTCTTCAGCCGCCCTAAGAGATATGTCTTATAGAAATTGAATGATATGTTATATAAGTTTATAATCATTGTTTTATAGTTATCTGCCTTAAATTTCTGAAACAATTAGAGTGCAATAACACATCATTAAGTTTCTATACAACATATTTAACCTAGGAACTATGCTATTTGTTTTCAAGCGATAAAGATAAAAATTTCATGGATATATATATATATATACAAGGGGTACTAGTTAAGTTTTGAGAATAAGCAATTTATTCAAGAGTTAAATACATTATATTAAGAATTTTTTTTTCTAAGTGCTCTCCCTGGTTTTCTATACACTTTTTCATACGTTTGAACCAGCTCTCATAAGCCTTTTTAAAAAAAATGCAAAATTATAACACGAAATCACGCCTTGTTAGCTCAGCCATTATAATAGCAAAAGTGCAAAGTAATTCTGTTTGAACTTTAAATATTTCCTAAATTTTCAAGGCTATATCAACAATACTTATTATGTAAGCCCATGTTATGCTATATTTAATAATTATAAACTTGGAGTTCATTACAACTAATCTAAATATCAGATTCTCAAAACTTAACTAGTACCCCTTGTATATATATAAATTTAACAATAACTTGTGAACCGCTAGAATTCATTTAGTAACTATCTAAGACTTCGAGGATCTAAAAATACTAATGGCTAAGAGTATTTCTAAGTTTGCAATTTTTAATGAGCAACCTGATAATATCAAGAAATTTGTTAAACTATTTTATATTTTTGAGAATAGAGATGAAAGAACTTATGCTATAAATGGTTCAAATGTTATTATAGTATCTGGTAAAGATGAGATCATGGCTTTTGGTCGAAATAGTTATGGATGCTTAGGATTCACACACAACAACCCTGTTAGACCTGCAACGCCTCATAAATTTTGATGTGAAAAAGGACTAACAAAATTTTACAATGGATTTTTTCATGTCTTGGCTAAAAACGATCGAAACGAAATTTTTTACTGGGGCTATAACAATTCTGGTCAGTTAGGAATAGAAGTGGACAATAAAAGATTTTATGCGCCGCAAAAACACGAACTTTTGAGCAATAAAGATATTGTTGATATAAGTTGTGGTCCGTGGCATTCATTGGCTATGACAAGCAATGGAGAAGTATATGCATGGGATGAGAACAAATTTGGTCAAATTGGAAATGGACTTAATGTTTCATATGTTGCTAAACCATTCCGGTTGCATGGTTCAAACGCATTTTTAGGGCACAAGATCATTGCGATTTCATGCGGGAGTAAACACTCACTTGCTTTGTCAAGAGATTGTCGAGTTTTCAGTTGGGGCTCGAATGAGTTTGGGCAGTTGGGCCATGAAAAATCTAAAATTTTCAACAAACCAACTCTCATTGAAATCTATGATGTGAATTTCACTAAAATAACTTGTGGTCTTAATGTAAGTTATTTTTTGACTTCCGATGGATATATTTATGCATACGGTAAGAACAAAATTGATGAAGGGAAAAAGAGTCAGAAGGTTAGGGGTGAATATCACATATCACATATATCCTTCAAGGAAATCGCCTCGGAGAGAAATAGCGAATATTTAATAGCTATTTCTGAAGATGAACGTTGTTATGAAGTTCTGAAAGAGAGGCGCCTGCGACAAGAGAATTTTATGAAGAAATGGAATATGAATCATTTGTTGACTATTACGCAGAAGTATGCAAAATCACTTATAAAACAATAGAAAACGCTGATTGTAAAAGTATTGATTCTACTGGAAGTAGTATAAAGCAATCGGAGAGTTCAAAAGTAAGCACTTCAAATAACTTTAGCTCAAGTTTAATGGACAGCCAGAGAGCTGAACTATTCCCTTTTGTCGATACTCAAAACAAAGGCATGAATTTATTGAGTGAAAACAGTAATCAAACTTCACTTTCAACGCGCACAGTTCAAGCTCTTGACAGTAACTTTGAGAAAAATTCATCTTATGGTCAATATTTTAACAATTGGGAATTAATAGGTAAAGGAGGATTCGGATTAGTCTATAAAGTTCTACATATAATGGATGAACAAACATATGCTGTGAAGAAAATAACAGTTGAAGGTAATTAACACTCTAATTAAATAATTAAAAGTATTTGATGCTTTCATCATCATAAGTGAAAATTTTCGAAACGTTTCAAATCGAATATTCACACTCTAGTATAACATAAAATTATTTTGAATCATTTAATTTCATTAAAATTATATTAGATTTTCAAACAGTCAGAGCTTTCGAGAAAACGCAATCATTTGAGTATATATTATTTTAAAGATTTACGTTTATATTGATTGGAAATAAACGAAAATATTTCAGAGATACGAGATAGGGTTTAAAAATGCTTCTTTGTTTGTAATACCTTAACTGTTAATTCTTCAAGGTTTGGGAATAACTCCTGAAGATAACATAAGAGGTTTTTTAACTCGAAATTCAGTAATGAATTGAGATTATTAGCAAAACTTAAAAGCAATTTCATCGTGCAATACAAATCTTGCTGGATAGAGGATAATGCGATTTTCATTCAAATGGAGTACTGTTTAAGCTCTTTGGAAAAGATTCTTCAACTAAAACCAAAACAATTCAAACGAAGTGATTCTGAACTGATGAGTAAAATAGAGTATTTCATCAGTTGTGAACTGTTTAGAGAAATACTAGAAGGGGTCAACTACTTGCATAAGCAAGATCCTCCAATAATTCATAGAGATTTGAAACCGACAAACATTCTTATATCAGATGGAAGTAATGGGTCATTTGTTAAAATAGCAGACTTTGGTTTAGCGACTTTTCACATGGAAGAAAATCAGGTACACACAAAATATCTTGGCACTACTGTGACCCTAAGCATTTCAAATTGTAACATACTTCATTTCTGGTTCAATTACAATTTCATCCAATATTAAAATATATTTTTAAGATATATACTTTCATGTATAGCAAAGATTTTGGTTAACCGGGAAGTTTTGTGGCACTCGACCATAAAAATCGGGTGATGGTGCCATTTGATAGTACTTTGTGAGACGAGTCCAAAAAGGTCACCATCATGGGGCTCCGCCCACCAGATATAGAACCACGCCCACTTTTTTATTTAAGCCACTCTTACTGATTCCACCCCCACAATATGGATCTCAAAAAGAAAGGTCTCAGTGAGTAGAGTCCATTGGTAAAGGTCTCGTGATTATAGGATGCCTACTTCCTGAGAAATTGACTAAAAACACTCCTATATTTTACGACTAATTAGCAGTACATCGAAAATTGACATTGTTGACCAAATCTGAGACAAACCACTAGTTTGGTAATGCTTAGTCTGACTTTTTGGTAGGGTTTCGGAATAGGAGGCAGTAGTAATACCCTAACTGAAAAATCTCATAACAGGGGTTTTTCCAAGCCTACTGTAGGACCTTTGTTACGAATAAGTTTGAAAACTTGTGCAAATAATTAAAGAAATACAAATGAATTATATGAAGATGAGTACAGTTATTAAGTCAGGATAAATTTGAACAGTTTTATAGAGGCAGACGAAAAAGATTCAAAGTTTTTGACATACTTTATGAGACAAAGGTTAAATCTTGAATCTTTTTCGTCTGCCTCTATAAAACTGTTCAAATTTATCCTGACTTAATAACTGTACTCATCTTCATATAATTCATTTGTATTTCTTTAATTATTTGCACAAGTTTTCAAACTTATTCGTAACAAAGGTCCTACAGTAGGCTTGGGAAAAACCCCTGTTATGAGATTTTTCAGTTAGGGTATTACTACTGCCTCCTATTCCGAAACCCTACCAAAAAGTCAGACTAAGCATTACCAAACTAGTGGTTTGTCTCAGATTTGGTCAACAATGTCAATTTTCGATGTACTGCTAATTAGTCGTAAAATATAGGAGTGTTTTTAGTCAATTTCTCAGGAAGTAGGCATCCTATAATCACGAGACCTTTACCAATGGACTCTACTCACTGAGACCTTTCTTTTGAGATCCATATTGTGGGGGTGGAATCAGTAAGAGTGGCTTAAATAAAAAAGTGGGCGTGGTTCTATATCTGGTGGGCGGAGCCCCATGATGGTGACCTTTTGGACTCGTCTCACAAAGTACTATCAAATGGCACCATCACCCGATTTTTATGGTCGAGTGCCACAAAACTTCCCGGTTAACCAAAATCTTTGCTATACATGAAAGTATATATCTTAAAAATATATTTTAATATTGGATGAAATTGTAATTGAACCAGAAATGAAGTATGTTACAATTTGAAATGCTTAGGGTCACAGTAGTGCCAAGATATTTTGTGTGTACCTGATTTTCTTCCATGTGAAAAGTCGCTAAACCAAAGTCTGCTATTTTAACAAATGACCCATTACTTCCATCTGATATAAGAATGTTTGTCGGTTTCAAATCTCTATGAATTATTGGAGGATCTTGCTTATGCAAGTAGTTGACCCCTTCTAGTATTTCTCTAAACAGTTCACAACTGATGAAATACTCTATTTTACTCATCAGTTCAGAATCACTTCGTTTGAATTGTTTTGGTTTTAGTTGAAGAATCTTTTCCAAAGAGCTTAAACAGTACTCCATTTGAATGAAAATCGCATTATCCTCTATCCAGCAAGATTTGTATTGCACGATGAAATTGCTTTTAAGTTTTGCTAATAATCTCAATTCATTACTGAATTTCGAGTTAAAAAAACCTCTTATGTTATCTTCAGGAGTTATTCCCAAACCTTGAAGAATTAACAGTTAAGGTATTACAAACAAAGAAGCATTTTTAAAACCCTATCTCGTATCTCTGAAATATTTTCGTTTATTTCCAATCAATATAAACGTAAATCTTTAAAATAATATATACTCAAATGATTGCGTTTTCTCGAAAGCTCTGACTGTTTGAAAATCTAATATAATTTTAATGAAATTAAATGATTCAAAATAATTTTATGTTATACTAGAGTGTGAATATTCGATTTGAAACGTTTCGAAAATTTTCACTTATGATGATGAAAGCATCAAATACTTTTAATTATTTAATTAGAGTGTTAATTACCTTCAACTGTTATTTTCTTCACAGCATATGTTTGTTCATCCATTATATGTAGAACTTTATAGACTAATCCGAATCCTCCTTTACCTATTAATTCCCAATTGTTAAAATATTGACCATAAGATGAATTTTTCTCAAAGTTACTGTCAAGAGCTTGAACTGTGCGCGTTGAAAGTGAAGTTTGATTACTGTTTTCACTCAATAAATTCATGCCTTTGTTTTGAGTATCGACAAAAGGGAATAGTTCAGCTCTCTGGCTGTCCATTAAACTTGAGCTAAAGTTATTTGAAGTGCTTACTTTTGAACTCTCCGATTGCTTTATACTACTTCCAGTAGAATCAATACTTTTACAATCAGCGTTTTCTATTGTTTTATAAGTGATTTTGCATACTTCTGCGTAATAGTCAACAAATGATTCATATTCCATTTCTTCATAAAATTCTCTTGTCGCAGGCGCCTCTCTTTTCAGAACTTCATAACAACGTTCATCTTCAGAAATAGCTATTAAATATTCGCTATTTCTCTCCGAGGCGATTTCCTTGAAGGATATATGTGATATGTGATATTCACCCCTAACCTTCTGACTCTTTTTCCCTTCATCAATTTTGTTCTTACCGTATGCATAAATATATCCATCGGAAGTCAAAAAATAACTTACATTAAGACCACAAGTTATTTTAGTGAAATTCACATCATAGATTTCAATGAGAGTTGGTTTGTTGAAAATTTTAGATTTTTCATGGCCCAACTGCCCAAACTCATTCGAGCCCCAACTGAAAACTCGACAATCTCTTGACAAAGCAAGTGAGTGTTTACTCCCGCATGAAATCGCAATGATCTTGTGCCCTAAAAATGCGTTTGAACCATGCAACCGGAATGGTTTAGCAACATATGAAACATTAAGTCCATTTCCAATTTGACCAAATTTGTTCTCATCCCATGCATATACTTCTCCATTGCTTGTCATAGCCAATGAATGCCACGGACCACAACTTATATCAACAATATCTTTATTGCTCAAAAGTTCGTGTTTTTGCGGCGCATAAAATCTTTTATTGTCCACTTCTATTCCTAACTGACCAGAATTGTTATAGCCCCAGTAAAAAATTTCGTTTCGATCGTTTTTAGCCAAGACATGAAAAAATCCATTGTAAAATTTTGTTAGTCCTTTTTCACATCAAAATTTATGAGGCGTTGCAGGTCTAACAGGGTTGTTGTGTGTGAATCCTAAGCATCCATAACTATTTCGACCAAAAGCCATGATCTCATCTTTACCAGATACTATAATAACATTTGAACCATTTATAGCATAAGTTCTTTCATCTCTATTCTCAAAAAATATAAAATAGTTTAACAAATTTCTTGATATTATCAGGTTGCTCATTAAAAATTGCAAACTTAGAAATACTCTTAGCCATTAGTATTTTTAGATCCTCGAAGTCTTAGATAGTTACTAAATGAATTCTAGCGGTTCACAAGTTATTGTTAAATTTATATATATACAAGGGGTACTAGTTAAGTTTTGAGAATCTGATATTTAGATTAGTTGTAATGAACTCCAAGTTTATAATTATTAAATATAGCATAACATGGGCTTACATAATAAGTATTGTTGATATAGCCTTGAAAATTTAGGAAATATTTAAAGTTCAAACAGAATTACTTTGCACTTTTGCTATTATAATGGCTGAGCTAACAAGGCGTGATTTCGTGTTATAATTTTGCATTTTTTTAAAAAGGCTTATGAGAGCTGGTTCAAACGTATGAAAAAGTGTATAGAAAACCAGGGAGAGCACTTAGAAAAAAAATTCTTAATATAATGTATTTAACTCTTGAATAAATTGCTTATTCTCAAAACTTAACTAGTACCCCTTGTATATATATATATATATCCATGAAATTTTTATCTTTATCGCTTGAAAACAAATAGCATAGTTCCTAGGTTAAATATGTTGTATAGAAACTTAATGATGTGTTATTGCACTCTAATTGTTTCAGAAATTTAAGGCAGATAACTATAAAACAATGATTATAAACTTATATAACATATCATTCAATTTCTATAAGACATATCTCTTAGGGCGGCTGAAGAGTAATTGCATATTCATATCTTATCAATGGATAAAGTATTAGATATGTTTACGAAAAATCATTAAAAACTTGTTGATTTTCTGCTTCACAATGTAAGCTTTGATTTTACTGTTTATTATTAGTCATATAGTAATGGTCCCGACTATTAACCCTCTCTGAGCCAGTGTTCACAATGGAGAACAGAAGGCGTTTACAAAGTACCATCTATTACTGGGCTCTAATATCCCTTAAATTTCCGAAATACTAACTTAAGAGATTTGAATGTAACTCTAGTAAATTGCGAAATCTCAATTCGAATGATTTATTATTGCTCTACTACATAACGTTTCTATCTTTTCACTTCTCACGTATTCTCTAATCTACTTTTTTCTTATAAAGATTAAAGTTTATCTCTGATTTGTGGAAAGTAGAATTTTTTAATAGAAATCAAGATATTTTCTGTACGGTTTGCTCAACCTATAGTTACGAACGATAAATTTTTAGAATAATTACAAAATCAAAGTTAAAGGATCTCTCAATTTTCGTAAGTTTTATGAAGCCTGTTTTTGAGGAAATGTCTTAGCAAATAGGCCTTTAACCATTCATTAAAAATGTTTTCTATATTGAATTTTATGTAGAAAGTATTTTTACTGTGTGTAGATAAAAGCCTATCCGCTAAGGCATTTCAAAAACAGGCTTCATGTGCATAAGAAGTATAATGCGAAACTACGATATGACTAACTCGGAATTGGCATTTGCTGTAAATTTTTTTTTTTAAACAAAATATGCCTTAAATGATAGGTAATTATTAAAGATTTTAAGATTTCGGTCTGATTTGGGCTGAAATGTATTTTTTGAAATTTTATAATTTATTCAAGTTTAAGCTTCCCTCTCATTTCCCTCTCAAGTTGTGAGTTTGCTATAATTAGAACTCAGTTCGATTCATAAAAGTTTTTACGCATTGATCAAAATCTTTCAAAATCTATTAATGTTCAAATGGTTATAAACCATTTTTTAGAATAATTTATTATAAAATGCTAAACCCAATTAATATTATAAATTAATTTTATAAAATTGCTCATCAAAAGTATCGTAACGAATTAACTCAAATATCAGAATACTCAAACACTACAATGTTTATTGCTCTACTTGAGAGGAAAACCTAAACTTGAATTAATTATAAAATTTCAAAAATGCATTTCAGCTCAAATCACACCGAAAACTTAAAATCTTTAATAATTACCTATCATTTAAGGCATATCTTGTTTTTTTAAAAAATTTACAGCAAATGCCAATCCCGAGTAAGTTATAACCCAAAATATGTTCTACCTGACCTTACCTGGGTCAGGGTCAAGATGGGCATCTAGTTATTTTCTCTAATTGAGTGACATTCAAATATGTATAGATGTTATATTCTTGGATAAAATGTCAGTCAAAGACTATCATTTGTGAATTCGCTTTCCCTTTCGCTAAGAATGAACAATATTTAGTGCGAGAAGTCGGAAATGTTGCAAATATTTATAGAATTTAATCGAAATATCTTTCCCAATTGATAGGTAAATTTTAAAGAAAACTGGAATTTCCCCAATAAAGCCTAAAATAGACATTAATGAAGCATTTGATAAAATCGACTTAGAAACTAAGAATAAATAAAAACCAAAGTAATAGAAACTGTTATCAAACTGAGAATGAATTGATTCTACCTCAAAATGAGGCTCAAATTTTTTATGATTTTAAAAAGAGGCTGATAACAACTCAAAATTGAACTTATGAGCCACGATTTTTAGAAACATTTGAATTTTGATTATCCTCATTAAATATATAGAGCACTAACTTTTGATCATTACAACTGAATTAAATAAAGTCAAACTTCGATAAGTACTCTAGTAGGTCATTTTTAATGATTGTTTTTTGTTGGAAGTAATAACTTCTAATCGATCGATTACTTCTGAGAGTAAAAAGTTCTGCAATAAAACACAAGGACAAATCTCTAAATAAAACTTAGCTCATTACTAACATTCATCAAATTCAGATTTCAACCTTTTTATTACTATGCTTTCATGAGAGCTGTTTATCGCTGTCTCATGAAGATTCTTTAATCTTGTTAACACATTGAATATCTCAAATTCGATCAAAATTCCATTTTTACAGACTCCTTTAATATTCAGTCAGCCGTTACATAAGTAATCCGCAAAATATCAGTATATATAATTATAGTCTAGGTCTTTTCATTTGTCATATTTTATAATTAAACAAAGGCATTATGGTATGTTTGTGACTCAATTATTGAAGGCAAGATTTTCTTATTTTGACCCGAAATTTGAAAACAGGTATTTCTGATCATCTCTTAACTTTCCTATTATTGCGTAGAATTTCGAATTAGCATTGATAAATGACTCTTTCCGTCATTTAATCACATCCACTAAGAGTGCATCATCATTAAATACTTTTTAATGGCTATTTATTGGCTAAATAAAGAATGTGTGATTTTCTACAATTGACATGTTATATGTTGTTTAAATTTGTGTTAATGGTCTAAATATTGGTTCAATCTATTAATGGTTCACATATATTGAATTTATTTCAATTTTGTTCCTTTAAAATTCGAATGCGTTATTAGCCTTATAATAAAAGTATTAGTCGGAAATATAAATGCATCCCGCCTAATCGCTCACCAAGCCAGTATGAGTATCAAACTAAAGCTTATGAAGAGTAGAATTGAAAGTAAAAAGAATTCAAAAATATGAAGACTGAAAGTAGATATGAATTTTTAAATGTATTTAATATTAAGGGTTATTAATTACATGCAGAAAGCTCGTTAGCATTACCCAGGGAACACCACGTGGAGATGAGCCATTTTAGAGTGGCTATATGTACCCCACTCATTTTATAGTGGGCTTTGTTCCACCCATCTCAAGTTTTTATAGTGGCTAGAGGTGCTCCTACTTAGTTAGAGTCCGTGTCAGTGCTTTCCAGTACCTGTTCGATATGTTGAAATCACTTTTTTCGCTTTTAAAAGTAAATTTTTAAAGATTCATATCTTCTCTCAGCTATCGTATTTTTTAGAAATTCTTTTTTCCAATTCTGCTCTTCATAAGCTTTAATTTGATATCCATATAGGTTTGGTAAGCGATTAGATGAAAGAGACGGTCGGAACAAATAAAAGTATCAAGATATTTTAAGTTAGTTTTAAGCATATTATAAGCATGTAACATGATACAAAAATATGCAAAAATTATTTAGATTGGTACAACATTTAATGAACTATTTACAATCAAATATTCCTTACAGCGCGTTACAGTTTGAACAAAATTAAACACTTAGCATGAATAAATATGTAATTAAATGATCAAGTACAGTAATTCTAATCTAATGTTGATGAAATCTTGGACAAGTCCGGGTAAATAGTTATTTGTTCCGTCACTTTGTCATGGTTGTCCTCTTCTATCTCGGTGATGTCACTATCGATGATTCTATCACTGGTGCCATAATTAGCGGCACTAACGTTGACATCACTTTCCTCATCACTACTTTCACTTGGATTGTACAGGAGATAAATAGAATCAACTGATATAGTTGACTTTTTTGATGACTTGCATCTAGCGCGACTTAACACTTTTATATAACACTTTTCGCGTGCGCGCACGTGCCTATAGTCCTTTTGCCTGAGTTACACCTGCAAATCGTGCCTTTTATTGCATTATAATCACGGCAATTTTTGTCATATTGCAACATAATTTCGTAGCACAACACAACTTTTGGATTTCTTTAAATTACTTTATTGAGGAATACGAGGTAAAAGACGTTAATACATGTTTGCTTATCACTTTTATGGGAAAACTTCTGCCAAAATTGGGACAGAGACTTATAGGAGTTTGTGCTAATAATAGGGGGAATAGGGGGTATTGTTAGGTAATAGCTTTAGGTGGGTTTACTATAATGCTAAGGGTTAGGATTGTATTTCCCTGTGACAGACCCCGCTTCATAATTTATGTCTAACTGTGGGAAAGTATAAGTTTAGGGTGTGGGAGAGATGTAAAGAGAAAAATTCTTTTCAATTTGCCCCTCCTTTAGAGTGTTCGTCTCTGAATACGGCTAATATTGTAATAACGTCTTAGTTCTTAAATTAGACCTATACCAAAATACTTCTGTAATAACCTATATTTTTAAACTCTAATTTTCATAACTCACCGTATATGTCAACATTTATTACTGATTTCAAGATTACTTTTTATTTGTACAAAAGAAATCTTCACATGCTTGTCTCAACTGTACAAATTATGAAGACAGCTGAGAGTAAGCATATTTCAACTCTGAAAACCTACCTAAGTATGTCCTAGTTAAACAATCTCCCAATCCTAGCTAAATGTGCTATTGACCTTAAAAGGTTTAGCCTATCATTGTAAAACATTTTCTAATTTAACCCGCCTATTGTTCCTATAAAATGTCGTGTTTTTCTTAAATTTTTCGCTCTTTCTTCCAGTGTTAAAATCCTGTGAAATCTTATGTAATTTTATTATTGTGGTTATGTTAAATAAAGTGCTTATATTTTAAAATTTGATTTCATACACGCTCCTATCAAAGATCCAGACTTTACAATATACACTCTTTTAAAAGTGATTTACAATGAATATAACTTGATGATCAATACAAATTTATAAGTTATATAAATTGATTAGGTATATATAAAAAAGATTAAATAAAATTATTAAAAATAAAAGTTATAATTAAAATTAATAAGTATTTGGGAAATATAATTTCTTGTTTGGGTTAACTTTTGAGCAAGAGCGTAGTTTTTGTTACAAATAGTCGTACTTTATGTGAAGTGCTTGTTTGGAGAATGCGCATTTGATGACAATTTTTGAAGCGAAAGGCACCAAAACAAAACATGTGTTTCTCAAACATTTATATGAAAGCGATTTTTTGTGCATAATTTTGTGTGTATATATAAGAAAAATACTTGAGCTCTACATTGGATTGAATTGTGGATCTTGGTCGTCTAACTTCTTGAGCTGATTATTATTGACTTTGTTTTGGGTAAGTAGACGATTTTTGTAATAAATGATGTATTATTTGATAAGAAATTTTCTCTTAAAGGTTATTTTCATTAAACATGTCGGATAATGGTATGTGTTATATGATTATGGTTTGTCCTAACCTATTAACTTAAAATTTTCTTTTTTAGCTCATAAGCGTTTTTGTAATGAGAGGAGACGTGAGTCTGTTGCCGTAAATGTAAAACCTGCCTCTTGTCCAACAAAATACGATACTAGGTCGAAGTCTTCTGTAAAGTCTTCGATGACAACTGATTATATGTCAGATCTTGTCTGTGTTTGTTCGTCAACGTCTGTTGGAGAAGTTCTCAACATTGGGTCGCCAGTTTCATCATCTTCTGAGGAAGAGTTTGATTTGAGTTTTGATCCAACTGACAACCATCCGCCTTACACTCCATCTGATTTGGTGCTTAAGGAACTGTTGCCTGAGCTTCCTCCACGGCCCAGTCAAGTTTTTAATCACCCTGGACCAGATAAGGCTACCAAGGAACATGAGATTGAAAGTGTCGTCGCCCGAGCTAAAGTATAGAATGGCAAGGTGTGGGAAGATCGTTTTCTCGTGAGATAGGTTGGATGGGAGGATAGGTTCAATACTTTCGAGCTTGAAAACACATTTCGAGGCTCGCAAGCTCTATTCAACTTCTTTCCTGCTAAGCTTTTATCGCTTGGTGCTAGTCGTAAGGCTAGGACTTTACCTGATTTTGAATCAGCGCCCGTCAACTCTGGAGGTGACCCGTTTAATGGTGTACTGCAGAGTGAGTTGACTAAATATATCGAAAAAGGAAAATATTCGAAGTTGCTTGGATCTCATAGGTATGCATTAGATTGTTGGAATGATTTAATAGTAAACTATATGTATTCTTTTTATTCAATTGATACCAAGGAGGAGGTTCAAGATATTGAGCTGCAATTTTGATCTAGACTTTACTCTAAGTGGTTATCTCTGGAGATGGGCGATTTTTATCTATGTCCAAAAATAATCGGCCGATCTCAGGATGGAAAAAGCGAGTTGAGCGAGTTTGTGCGGCGACATTCACCGCATCGTTCCAAATTCATCTCGAACAACACTGATGTTCTTGAGTCTATTAGATCTTTATCCAAACAGCACCGTTTTGTGATATTTTTGCTTGCCTGACCCTTGGGGATTAAACATTCTTGTTCAGGTCTTGCGTTTCATACCAACGTTTTAATTGTTTCAAACGATGGAGTTAGACGAACTTGTGAGTATTAGGTGTTTTGATAAAATTCGTTGTTTAAAATTTTAATATCTATTTAGATTACTATTACAACCACTTAGTTAAAGCTAGAGCTACTGAAACACCAGTTGCTTCGGTACGCTTAGCTAGAACTAAGTTACCGGTTGATGGCGAACGACCGGCTTTTGAAGACCAAAGCAGTACTCAGGACTGCTTGGAGCGGTCTTTAGTTTTTATTGCGAATGCCATTGAGAATGGAAGTTGGACGGAGGGACTTGAATGGTTGCGATATGATTATGTTATCATAAAGTACATCGATAACTGGTTTTTATCATTTTTTTCTTATACTTTTTTTTGCTACTTAATTTTTCGTAAAAATATAAATTGTGATATTTTTGATTAAATTATAGTTAGAAAAATAAAATGGAGATATCAAATTTATAAAAAAAGATTGTATTTTCATTAATATAAGCATAAGGTAAGGGTATAATGATTTGGTTAACAGATATGGATATCTATTTATATGTAGGCGTCTCTTTATACCATTATTAGTGTGATTAGGATTATAGTTTTACTTATAAACACTCGATCACAAATTGACTTAACCTAATCTAGTCTTTGTGTAATCATATTGTCTTTAAGTTTGTTGTTCAAATTGTCGGACGGCCACTCTATCGGTTAATTTGGATAATTTGGTCTGTTATTTTACTTTTCCAGGGGGAATTAAAAGTTCATGATCGTATATCTTCAAAACATTCGATGAATCTTTCAATTTGATATAATTAAAAGTTTCCTATGATTTATTCTAAACAGATTATATGAATTAAATTTTGGTGCGATTTCTTAATTGTGGTCAGATTGGAGTATACGCAGTTTGTAAATTGGCGATAACATAAAAATTTATTATCGCAAAAATACAAGGAACACTCGTTGAATTTCAACATATTATATACCGTTTTAATAGAGAATCGGGAGGAAAATTCAAAAATGTTGTCGAAATTTGCGGGCGATAACTCTAAACTGGTCAAAAAACAGGTTTGATCAAGAATAGCTAGTCAACTATAGTTAGAAATTATGAAATGACTCGATAGAGGGCTTACACTTTCAAAATTTATGAATAAGAGTCATATATGAGCTTTTTTCGTATTGAAACTTTTTAGCAAATACGCTTTATACTATAAATTTTATTTTGTTAAAATTTTTTTGGTTTATTTTATAATTTTATTTTATTTGTTATTTTTTAGTAATTTTTTTTGTTATGAAGGATCACATCGTGGAGTCCTATATTTTTTCTATTTCTTTCATTATTGCTTCACAAATCCGAACTCTTTCTGAGCTATTTGTTTAAAACTGAGTCTTGTAACATTTGTTCAAGACTCGCTCAAAGCAAAGAGACACAACCCATTAAATGGCTTAGTGTTTTTGGAGTAAGTTGTTTAAACTTTTCAGGATTTGAGGCAAAATATTCATATAGTTATTGGACTATTTACCTTGTAATCAATTTATTTGTATTATTTGTAAGCAAATAATAATTTATTATGATTAAATATTGATTTTGTTTTTTTGGCTATAAAGACTTAGCATATTAATGCATTGTGTTTCGTGGGCTTGCATTGCGAGCAAATGCTTTGTTTTCTTTGAATGGGTAGTAGGTGGCTAAAGAGCGATACAAGGGGTGTATTAGAAGCTGAAAATTATTTACATAAGAATAGTTTGATAATTCCAATCTCGTTATATTGGGACTGGTTCGGTATCTGGATAAGGTGGAGGTTCTATGAGGATTCTTCATTCAGCGATATTGGAGCTCTACTTGATTTGAAAACGTGTTTATAAGCCCAGTTTCTCTTTCTCATTAAGCCCGTAATTTTCTAAAGATAAGGCATATTATAAGTACTAAACTTGTTATAACTATTATTAGGATGTCTTCAGAGTTTTTCCAGCCCGTCATTTTCGACGCAGGATTTATTCCTCGCTTTCTTTTAAGTTCTAATCTTACGTGTTTACCGTTCGTATCTAAAAAGCACGACTGAGGTTCGTAATTCTCGATAACATTATTTTTAGGTAGTTTAAGTGATATATAAGGAGAATTGACTAATAGTTCATCTAATTCTCCCTTTAACCACTTTATTCCCATGTTTGTAATCGCACTTTTTATCATCATAAAGGAGGCTGCCATAGAAGCAATATCGAATTTCTTCCACTCATTAGCGACAGTTAGTACAGGAACTATTTGACTTGTAGTTAAGCTCGAGAAGTGCAAATCGCGTTTTGTTTTGTTACTCCTTTTATGAAACAAGAATCTACCAATATTGAATACGTTAGAGGGGTCCTACAAAACTGTTGTACTGGCTCAATGAAGGTTTCATTAAACTTCTGAGCACACCAGGAAATTTCTAGGAGAGAGAAATTTCTTTTCATTTGCTGATAGCACGGGCTATCATAATGGAAATTTAACGTTATAATGTCGTCTTGTAAGTGAGCATAGGTTGGGGGTTAGTATTAAAGCTAGTATGGTGGTCAGCATTATGGTCTGTTCAGGGTTGTAAAATTTGGATTTTGTGTAGCTTTTACTTTTAGTGGCCTCAGGCTTTTCTTCGCTAGGTGTGCTTTCTAAAGGTATTTCTTCGTGTTTTATTTCATTGTTAGACTTGCAACAGTTAGTAATTCTTTTTCTGTTACAATAAACTATACCTAAGGTCAAAATACAGACTATAATTCCAAAAAGTATATAGTCTAAGGTTCTTAAATTCGCTTTTCCTAGCTTACTAATCGTATTGAAGTTAGTATCCATGGTACTCAGTTCTTTGTTCACTTGCTCGCCGATGCTTTCAAAGTCGAAGTTGTGTAGATTTGGCATTAAATGGAAGTTAATTCTTTGTGACAAGGGTGCCGTTGAGCGAGTTTCACTTTCAATTTGAGTTTGCTTTGCTTCGTAGTGAAGACTGCCAATATCAAAAGAGGTTGTTGTTGGTAAGGCAAATACGAATGGGGGACATTCTATTGTTCGATTATATACTTTGATTTCGAAACTATCGCGATAGAGATAATTATTATCCCCGACTTGTTTTGTTTGAACTATGTCCTCGACTATAACTGTGTGTATGTCTTCACATGTACTAGCTTTCCAATACTTTTTGGTGATATTAAGAGGTAATTTAGGTATACAGGAATCAAAGTTAGGTGCAACAACAAGGTTCTGAATAGTATTGGAAGTCGAGGGAAGTATTATTACGCAATCAGTTTCTTGATCATATACAACACTTTGTGAGCCGGTGTAACGAATCGGACATATGGTTTAACTGTTGTTTTTCCGTGAGTAAATAGTAAATGGGTCAGCTATCATGATGGAAGTGTTAGACTGTGTGTTTTTGATATCAAATATCATACTTATGCTTTGTTTTTCCTCATTCAGAATGCAATCTTTCGTTTCAGCCAAAGTTAAATCGTAGTTGGGGGTACAAGGGAGACTAAAATTGAATATCTCAAGAATCTGTTCATCAACTGTACCCATTCTCCATTTCCTACCTGTATCTGTTAGTTTATCGTGAGTTAGCGCTAAGCGAGCTGCTAGGTGTGAGACATAAATCATAAATGATGGTAGATGATTTTGTAATAATTTTAGAGTGTGTGATTCCCTTTACTTGATATCCTATTCTCTCGATTTCTGCTTCTAACATACTTATTATTTTCTTAACTTTTATTTGGTTGTCTTCTAGTTTAGAGAGATTTTCAATCATTTCTTGTTGCCTCTCTTCTATTCTATCGATATGGGCCTTATTCTTAACACTTTGTATTAGTGCTGCCGCTGCGACTCCGACTGTTGTCGTAACTGCTACAGCAATAACAGCTATTTGACCTATAGCAAGTAATGCTAAACGCTTTTGCCTCTTGATTTCAACTTCTGCATTAGGTATATGATAAGGACTTTTGCAAAACTTCCGAAGGGGTTCGATGAAGTCAGTTTTGAATTGTTTATCGCACCAGTCCTTTAAATCATTATTTCGGTAAGGAATGAATGTAGGCTGAAAAAGAAAGAAATAGTACAATGAAAGGCAACACATAGCGATTCATACCTTACTGTAATTAATACTCAATTGATTCCTGTAATAACGGGGTTTTCAGACTTCCGCCAAACTAAAGGGTTGAGCTTTTGTAGCGTTGAAAATGCTGTAATTATTAGGTAAAATAACAAAAGTAAAGAAATGAGTGACTGATCAAAGAGTTTACGGGGTTTTGGGATTCTCCGTGATCTCCTTAAGTAAGTAGGAGATTGGGTAGGTGTCTGTGATAGAGCTTCTTCATAACGCTCGTTTGAATGTTGGGGTTTATCTTTCATTAGTTTCTCAAGTTCTGATTCATAACTATAAATCTCTGTCGATGAACTACTGCTAGGTTCCTGTTTCTTAGACATGGGTTCATTTGGTTTTGGTTCAAAATCGTATGTCTCTGTGGGGGAATTTTTACCAGGTTCCTGTTTTATAACTATGTATTCATCAATTTCAGTTCCGTTAGTGTCCTCGTAGTGGTTTGTCTCAAGATTCAAGTGGTTTTCAGTGTTTAGTGTATGGGGGGTCGCCTACAGAAGATATTTTTAAAATTACATTGTCGTTATACTTTACTAACAAACGCGAACATCCACAACAAGTTTAATCAAAATCAGATAGGGCCAAAATTAACGTTATCTTCTGACAAGTAATTAAGTTGAAACTTCTTCAGACGAAACTACTATTTTCTAATTAAATTTTGTTTCAAACATAAGACATTCGATGAACGCATTGGCCAATTGAAACACGATCTTTGATTCGTGAATTATGTGTAAGTAATAAGGAGTTCTAAAATGTTTTCTAATCTAACTTTGCTCTACTTCATGTTCTAACTTTCACAATTTGAAAAAATGAAAAATTTTAATCAACAAACTATTTCTGAATTTTAGAATCCATGTGTGCATTATACTAAAAGCAAGAGTGATTACGTCATGACTAAGAAATAAAGTTTTTATTGATAATAATTCTTAGTAAGTTTTAGTGAGGCAATTTAGAGTAAAGATATATTTTTATATGTGTATAATTAACATATATATAATTATATATATATGTAAATTGTCGGTCTACTTTCATTAATATCTTTAAGTCATTATATATCGTAAAGAGTATAAGCTCGGAGAACTCGAGACAAGCCTTTGAAAAGGGTAAAATTAATTATTTATCAGAGGCAGATGTAACACTAGCTATCCAGTCATCAGTATATTTTTCGAAACATAAAGTATATTTTGGATCAGAGGGAGATGTAACTTCATCTATCCAGTCATCAGCAGATTTTCCTGTGAGTTTACTTAATTTATCTGCATCTGCGATCATCCTATTAGATAATAACTTGTACTCAACCTCCACAACCTGACCAGATTGCTTGACTATTTCTGCCTTGCCACTTGACTTTTCGAAGTGAAGAAGTGTGTGCATGAGATGCAATTTATAATCATCTTCCCTTAAATCTACGATATGCTGAAAAAAGTAACTGCGATCAGATTTAGAATTGTCCACTGTAAGTAGTGACTTCGCCATGTTCGTGAGAGATTCTCTTATCTCATCTACATCGCTTTTGAGGACAGTTTTGAAAAGATCATCAAAACTAACTATGAGTTTGTTATAGTCTTTGTGTTCAATAGAATTTTCCACGGATCTCCTTGCAGATAGTAAAAGGTAAGGTATTCCATCAACTCCTTCCAAATACTTAAAGAATTCCTCAGGAGTTACCTTTTCCTTAGGGTGAAAACCCACTTTATTTTGAACTGCGTTCAACAAAGTGGCCAATGCGTCTTGATGATACTTTTGTCTCTAAATATGTTTCCTGTATCGTCTTCTGAATGGATTTCCGCTGACAACAAAGATGCGTAGTTTTTCTTTCGCCCTAATACAATCACGCCACAGATGACTGGGATATTGGAGGACATTTTCTCAGTACGAATTAATAATTCGATAATATTACTATATAAACAAAATAAATATTAAATCAAGATTAGTCATAGAAAATCATTCAGTAAATCACTATAGAAATCAATTTTGTTACCTACAGTTCGAGTTGCTTTGATTCGAGGTGTCACGACAATTAAGTGATTGAAGTTTGTGCACTCAAATTTATACTTTCCAAGTATAAAGTAGTGATTTGATTAGCTCATAAACTACTATCAGACTTTTGTCCAAGCGATGCCAGAACACTGTTCGCCACTCATATCAGAGATCAATGTTTAACTTTTGACGACCTTACTACCATTTCAATGACTAAAAACTAGTTTTGAAAACTGAAAATTTGATTGTTCAGAACTAGAAAAGGCTAGACTATGTATTTGGCCTTCAATTTGTAATCAAAACTTTAATAAATGTAGGATTTGTTATTTATATTAATATCTATACACTTAATTGATAGTAATTCTTGATTATCTAAATTTTAGTTCTCATAACTAGTTTTTTACAATAGGATATGGAAAATAAATTTGTTAGCAATTATTTAGGGAGCTCAAAGGGTTCAAAACTGATATAAAAAGTAGGAATTCATTTCTTTTCAAACCAATACTCATATTTATTGCATTAATATTGTTACTTAAAGTAAACGCTCTAAAAGTTCCAACTTTCGATATAAAGTAAAACATGATATAACAAACAAAAAATTTCACTCCTTAAGTGTCCGTTATATCGAAATTTTGATGTATATAGTTTGATTCCAAATTAAATTAAACTAAAAATATGAGTATAATACATAAAAAAACGTACTTATACTTTGAAATATATTGCAATCGGACTTACGTCTAATTTAATCTTACGTAGCATTTGATCTTTTTTCGTTCGATATATTTAATTCGATTTTATGTCATGAAACAATTTATGCATATAAAATAAAAATGTATATAATAGATAATACTCTCAATGATAGATGTAAAAGATAAAGCTAAAGCGTTCAAGCATTAGACGGCTAAAATTTATAGGGTAGGTTATATGTGAGCCTTGTAGTAAATCATGACAAGCATAAGTTCAAAATATGGGTATAAACATTTAGTTATACACATTGAAATAAGGAACAATGTACAGTATTTTATTTTCTTCTCTCTCTACTAGACCTACTCTGTTGAGAAACTGTTTATAGAATTACATGTGAAAATGATGTGATTAATGAAAGAAACTATTGTAGTAAACTAGTTATGAGAACTAAAATTTAGATAATCAGAAGTTACTATCAATTAAGTGTATAGATATTAATATGTATAACAAAACTTACATTCATTGAAGTTTTTCATAACAGATTTAAGGCCAAATATAATCTTCAGGTTTCCTCTAATCTCAAAGAAGCAAATTTTCAGTTTTCAAAACTTGTGTTTTAGTTATTGAAACGATAGGTCATTAAAAGTTAAACATTAATCTCTGATATGAGTGGCGAACAGTGTTCTGGCATCGCTTAAACAAAAGTCTGATAGTAGTTTATGAGCTAATCAAATCACTTCTTTATAATTGGGAAGTATAAATTTGAGTGCACAAACTTCAGTCGCTTATTTGTCGTGACACCTCAAACTAAGCAACTTGAATTGTAAGTAGCACAATTGATTTTTATAGTCATTTAACGAATGTTTTCTATATAACTAACTTGGATTTAACGTTCATTTCGTTTATCTAGTGATATTTGAGAATTAATTGCTACTGTGAAAATGTCCTCCAATATTCCAGTAGTTTGTGGTGTGATTGTTTTGGGGAAAAAGAAGAACTACTCGCTTTTGTTGCCACCTGAGTTGTACTCAGTAAGCGATACAGGAAACATATTTGGAGACAAAAGGTACCATCAAGACGCATTGGCCACTTTGTTGAACGCAGTTCAAAATAAAGTGGGTTTTCACCCTAAGGAAAAGGTAACTTCTGAGGAATTCTTTAAATACTTGGAGGGAGTTGATGGAATACCTTACCTTTTACTATCTGCAAGGAGATCCGTGGAAAATTCTATTGAACACAAAGACTATAACAAACTCATAGTTAGTTTTGATGATCTTTTCAAAACTGTCCTCAAAAGCGATGTAGATGAGATAAGAGAATCTCTCACGAACATGGCGAAGTCACTACTTACAGTGGACAATTCTAAATCTGATCGCAGTTACTTTTTTCAGCATATCGTAGATTTAAGGGAAGATGATTATAAATTGCATCTCATGCACACACTTCTTCACTTCGAAAAGTCAAGTGGCAAGGCAGAAATAGTCAAGCAATCTGGTCAGGTTGTGGAGGTTGAGTACAAGTTATTATCTAATAGGATGATCGCAGATGCAGATAAATTAAGTAAACTCACAGGAAAATCTGCTGATGACTGGATAGATGAAGTTACATCTCCCTCTGATCCAAAATATACTTTATGTTTCGAAAAATATACTGATGACTGGATAGCTAGTGTTACATCTGCCTCTGATAAATAATTAATTTCACCTTTTTCAAAGGCTTGTCTCGAGTTCTCCGAGCTTATACTCTTTACGATATATAATGACTTAAAGATATTAATGAAAGTAGACCGACAATTTACATATATATATAATTATATATATGTTAATTATACACATATAAAAATGTATCTTTACTCTAAATTGCCTCACTAAAACTTACTAAGAATTATTATCAATAAAAACTTTATTTCTTAGTCATTACGTAATCACTTTTGTCTTTAGTACAATGCACACATGGATTCTAAAATTCAGAAATAGTTTGTTGATTAAAATTTTTCAACTTTTCAAATTGTGAAGTTTAGAACATGTAATATAGCAAAGTTAGATTAGGAAACATTTTAGAACTTCAATTTGTAATCAAAACTTTAATAAATGTAGGTTTTGTTATATATATATTAATATCAATATACTTAATTGATAGTAATTCTTGATTATCTAAATTTTAGTTCTCATAACTAGTTTACTACAATATTTTCTTTCATCAATCACATCATTTTCACAGGAAGTTTTATCAATAGTTTCTCAATAGTGTAGTTTTAGCAGAGAGAGAAGGGAATAAAATACTGTAAATTGTTCCTTATTTTAAAATATATAGCTAAATGTCACCCAAATATAACCCAAATAATATTTTAAGAAGTAACTTGTCTATAAATTGACTATAGAAATAAGAACGAAATAGAGCCTTTAATATGTAATATAGAAAATGCAGCCGTAGTTTTCAAATTTTAGGTATATATTAAAATTTCAAGCTGTTTGTGAACTGTGTAGTAAATCATGTAAAGTATAAGTTCAAAATAGGGTTATAAACATTTAATTATATATTTTAAAATAAGGAACAATGTACAGTATTTTATTCCCTTCTCTCTCCACTAGAACTACTCTGTTGAGAAACTATTGATAGAACCATGTGCAAAAATGATGTAATTGATGTCATTGATGTAAGAAACTACAGTAATGACCTAGTTATGAGAACTTAAGTTTAGATAAGTTTAAGAATATAAACAATCAGGAGTTATTAATATCTATACACTTAATTGATAGTATGTATAACAAAACTTACATTCATTTTAGTTTTTCATAACAAATTGAAGGCTAAATATAATCTTCAGGCTTCTTCTAATCATAAAGAAGCAAATTTTCAGTTTTTAAAACTTGTGTTTTAGTTATTGAAATGATAGGTCATTAAAAGTTAAACATTGATCTCTGATATGAGTGGCGAACAGTGTTCTGGCATCGCTTGGACAAAAGTCTGATAGTAGTTTATAAGCTAATCAAATCACTACTTTATACTTGGAAAGTATAAATTTGAGTGCACAAACTTCAATCACTTAATTGTCGTGACACCTCAAATCAAAGCAACTCGAACTGTAGGTAACAAAATTGATTTCTATAGTGATTTACTGAATGATTTTCTATGACTAATCTTGATTTAATGTTTATTTTGTTTATATAGTAATATTATCGAATTATTAATTCGTACTGTGAAAATGTCCTCCGATATCCCAGTCATCTGTGGCGTGATTGTATTAGGGCGAAAGAAAAACTACGCATCTTTGTTGTCAGCGGAAATCCATTCAGAAGACGATACAGGAAACATATTTAGAGACAAAAAGTATCATCAAGACGCATTGGCCACTTTGTTGAACGCAGTTCAAAATAAAGTGGGTTTTCACCCTAAGGAAAAGGTAACTTCTGAGGAATTCTTCAAATACTTGGAGGGAGTTGATGGAATACCTTACCTTTTACTATCTGCAAGGAGATCCGTGGAAAATTCTATTGAACACAAAGACTATAACAAACTCATAGATAGTTTTGATGATCTTTTCAAAACTGTCCTTAAAAGCGATGCAGACGAGATAAGGGCATCTCTCACGAACATGGCGAAGTCACTACTTACAGTGGACAATTCTAAATCTGATCGCAGTTACTTTTTTCAGCATATCGTAGATTTAAGGGAAGATGATTATAAATTGCATCTCATGCACACACTTCTTCACTTCGAAAAGTCAAGTGGCAAGGCAGAAATAGTCAAGCAATCTGGTCAGGTTGTGGAGGTTGAGTACAAGTTATTATCTAATAGGATGATCGCAGATGCAGATAAATTAAGTAAACTCACAGGAAAATCTGCTGATGACTGGATAGATGAAGTTACATCTCCTCTGATCCAAAATATACTTTATGTTTCGAAAAATATACTGATGACTGGATAGCTAGTGTTACATCTGCCTCTGATAAGTGATTAATTTTACCCTTTTCAAAGGCTTGTCTCGAGTTCTCCGAGCTTATACTCTTAACGATATATAATGACTTAAAGATATTAATGAAAGTAGACCGACAATTTACATATATATATAATTATATATATGTTAATTATACACATATAAAAATGTATCTTTACTCTAAATTGCCTCACTAAAACTTACTAAGAATTATTATCAATAAAAACTTTATTTCTTAGTCATGACGTAATCACTTTTGTCTTTAGTACAATGCACACATGGATTCTAAAATTCAGAAATAGTTTGTTGATTAAAATTTTTCAACTTTTCAAATTGTGAAGTTTAGAACATGTAATATAGCAAAGTTAGATTAGGAAACATTTTAGAACTTCAATTTGTAATCAAAACTTTAATAAATGTAGGTTTTGTTATATATATATTAATATCAATATACTTAATTGATAGTAATTCTTGATTATCTAAATTTTAGTTCTCATAACTAGTTTACTACAATAGTTTCTTTCATTAATCACATCATTTTCACATGTAATTCTATCAACAGTTTCTCAACAGAGTAGGTCTAGTTGAGAGAGAAGAAAGTAAAATACTGTACATTGTTCCTTATTTTAATATGTATAACTAAATGTTTATACCCATATTTTCAACTAATGCTTGTCATGATTTACTACAAGACTCATAAGTAACTAACTCTTTAAAGTTTAATATATCTTCAAAGTTTGAAGCAAATCTCTACATTTCCTACTTCAACTATTAGAGGTTCTATTCGTCATTATTGCTGTAATCAGTTTTAAAACAACTTGATTTTTTAAATATTTGACTTTTTTTTATATAACTTTATGTTAATTTATGTAAACGCTATTGTAAGAGAATTTCTTTTCATAAACAGTATGTTTGTATTCGGTGAGACTTTTGCCACAATTTTCTTATTAACTGCATCATTTTAAACCCTTTAGAGACATTAGATCTATCCTATATTTTATAGTATATCGTACAATGATCTATAGTACATTTTTAATTTAAATGCTTAAAAAGTTTTATTTTTATCAATTTTTGTTTTGCATTAAATTTTGCATAATTATTAATTTCTCTAAAGTATTTTTTAATAAGTGTATATCATATAATTTCCTTCATCACAAATATCTAATTTATCTATATAAGAGAATATATCTTCAATAAGAATTACAAAGAAAACCTTTGATCAAGCTTGAAAACAATTTTTTTACTTATGATAAAATAACCATCATTTACATTGTTATGCATTGTTTGTCTAGCGTACTCTCATTCACCAATCTCGTTGTCATCCCCTCAATCCATTTGTCAACGTATGTTAAAGAAAGTTTACTTAATTTCTCTGCATCTGCCCCCATCTTACTAGATAATAACTCATATTGAATATAACCAACATCGAAACTATTTTCAGTCAGTCTTATTTCTCCATCTTTCAAGTAGTATATAACAAAACTGGCCGAATAAATATTTAGCTTTGCCGTAGATTCCCTAACATCTATAATGAATTGGTACAAACGAACAGTTTGTTCCGACTCAGTTATTTCGGATGATTGCTGACTTGGTCTAGAGTCTTGGGCCGGTATTTGGGTATTGCTTCCCGGTCCTGCAAGTACAGCATACGCCATTTCGTTCAAAGATGTTCTTAATTTCTCTTCATCACTTGATCCTCGATGACCATAAAGATCCATCAGGTCATCTATGAATTGGTGATATACTTTATTCTTGAAACTTGCCTGAGTGTCAGCAGATCTAACATGATGTAAGTATGGGACTTTTCCTATACCATCCAAATAAGGATCCAAGTGAGTGGCAGCATCAGTCGGACTCTGTTTTGTGGGGTCAAACTTTGCCTTTTGTTGAACAACATTCAAGAGAGTAGCCAATCCATGTACTTGATATTCTCGATTCTTAAATATTTCTGTAACAGATGCAGAAGGATGGGGTGTATACTCACCAAGAATAACTGCTGAAGTGGCCGAAATTATATTCGTGGTTTGAGGCGAGACAGTTTGTGACATTTCTATAATTTTCAAAGCGAATATTTTGTAATAGATATTGTATATACCTAATACTTGTTCACAAATAACCAAAAAGCCAATAGTTGCTCCTTTATAACAACAACGTAGATGTCGTACAATTATACTGTGATATCAAACTCTCGATTCATTCGTCGACGGTTAACTTGCGTAGAAGAGATAAAGTGACTTTTACAAATATTTATCAATGATTTTGAATGAGTTCATTATTTTAGTAACTCTATTACTAATCAGTCACATCAATCTTACAGAAAGTTCCTCAAAAGAGAGGAGTAGATTTATGTGGTATTGCAACATAGGATCGAAGTAAAAGGATCGAATCAATAATATCGAAAAAAGACCGAATGCGACGTATGATCGAACGCAAAATAGGATCAAACATGTCAAAAGTTAAAAATAAATTATTAGAACAAATCTTTTTATTTCGAAGTAATCAAGTCTATAATTTGTTTATAC
Organism: Archegozetes longisetosus; assembly: GCA_018873245.2. Lineage (NCBI taxonomy): Eukaryota > Metazoa > Arthropoda > Arachnida > Sarcoptiformes > Trhypochthoniidae > Archegozetes > Archegozetes longisetosus. Next base: position 15,577,607 of record JAEMBT020000001.1, on the reverse strand, counting down.
AATTAAATGTGAAATAATTGATCGAATTTATAGTTTCATATGCAATAAAATATGTTCGAAACTTTGACAAAATAAGTAGAAGCTCGATTTAAAGACATTTCGATACAGTAAACGCATTTTAGGTAAACTCACTAACAGGTAAATAATTGATAAAAAATCAAATTTGCACGTCTTATGTGGAAAGGTATTATTCACTTTTAAATCTTCAAAATAAATTGATTGCAAACTAATAAGTAATATCCAAACGATGTATAAATATTGGCAGTCATTGTTTCATTTAAAGTATGTTTCTATTTTATATTCAAATAAATGTTAGAATAATTAAATATATAATCTATTTATATAGAGTTTGTCCTCAGCTAATAATTATCTAACATAAAAGTTATTCAAAACTTAATCATTCGATTATTTTAACATTTGTCTGAATCTAAAAACATACTTTCTTTAAATAAAACAATGACTGCCATATTTTAATATGTGATTGCAATATTATTTACTAGTTTTTAGTCAATTTATTGTGAAGATTAAAGAAGTGATTTGAAATTATAGGGAAATTTATAAGTCTTATCAAACTTACTATTAAGTTCAATTGCATGGACTTTTGTTGGTGGGTTTACAATCAAGTTTGTATACATTCGGTCTAAAATGTTTCTTATAGAGCTTTCATAAATATTAAAGTATTAAAATCAAGTTATCAACTTTAGACTAACAAAATTAAGAAAAATATTCAGACAGAAATAACCGTTTATAGTAAGAATTGGTTTATAAAGAAATTAATGCCCGCTATTAACAAAATTTCAAATATATTACAACTTCGAAGAATTTTATTTAATTACAAATTAAAAGCACAATTGAATAATGCCTTTCGACATAGGATATGGAAAATAAATTTGTTAGCAATTATTTAGGGAGCTCAAAGGGTTCAAAACTGATATAAAAAGTAGGAATTCATTTCTTTTCAAACCAATACTTATATTTATTGCATTAATATTGTTACTTAAAGTAAACGCTCTAAAAGTTCCAACTTTCGATATAAAGTAAAACATGATATAACAAACAAAAAATTTCACTCCTTAAGTGTCCGTTATATCGATTTTTTGATGTATATAGTTTGATTCCAAATTAAATTAAACTAAAAATATGAGTATAATACATAAAAAAACCTACTTAAACTTTGAAATATATTGCAATCGGACTTACATCTCATTTAATCTTACGTAGCATTTGATCTTTTTTCGTTCGATATATTTAATTCGATTTTATGTCCGGAAACAATTTATGCATATAAAATAAAAATGTATATAATAGATAATACTCTCAATGATAAATGTAAAAGATAAAGCTAAAGCGTTCAAGCATTAGACGGCAATTTAAAGGGTAGGTTATATGTGAGCCTTGTAGTAAATCATGACAAGCATAAGTTCAAAATATGGGTATAAACATTTAGTTATACACATTAAAATAAGGAACAATGTACAATATTTTATTTTCTTCTTTCTCTACTAGACCTACTCTGTTGAGAAACTGTTTATAGAATTACATGTGAAAATGATGTGATTAACGAAAGAAACTATTGTAGTAAACTAGTTATGAGAACTAAAATTTAGATAATCAGAAGTTACTATCAATTAAGTGTATAGATATTAATATGTATAACAAAACTTACATTCATTGAAGTTTTTCATAACAGATTTAAGGCCAAATATAATCTTCAGGTTTCCTCTAATCTCAAAGAAGCAAATTTTCAGTTTTCAAAACTTGTGTTTTAGTTATTGAAACGATAGGTCATTAAAAGTTAAACATTAATCTCTGATATGAGTGGCGAACAGTGTTCTGGCATCGCTTAAACAAAAGTCTGATAGTAGTTTATGAGCTAATCAAATCACTTCTTTATAATTGGGAAGTATAAATTTGAGTGCACAAACTTCAGTCGCTTATTTGTCGTGACACCTCAAACTAAGCAACTTGAATTGTAAGTAGCACAATTGATTTTTATAGTCATTTAACGAATGTTTTCTATATAACTAACTTGGATTTAACGTTCATTTCGTTTATCTAGTGATATTTGAGAATTAATTGCTACTGTGAAAATGTCCTCCAATATTCCAGTAGTTTGTGGTGTGATTGTTTTGGGGAAAAAGAAGAACTACTCGCTTTTGTTGCCACCTGAGTTGTACTCAGTAAGCGATACAGGAAACATATTTGGAGACAAAAGGTACCATCAAGACGCATTGGCCACTTTGTTGAACGCAGTTCAAAATAAAGTGGGTTTTCACCCTAAGGAAAAGGTAACTTCTGAGGAATTCTTCAAATACTTGGAGGGAGTTGATGGAATACCTTACCTTTTACTATCTGCAAGGAGATCCGTGGAAAATTCTATTGAACACAAAGACTATAACAAACTCATAGATAGTTTTGATGATCTTTTCAAAACTGTCCTTAAAAGCGATGCAGACGAGATAAGGGCATCTCTCACGAACATGGCGAAGTCACTACTTACAGTGGACAATTCTAAATCTGATCGCAGTTACTTTTTTCAGCATATCGTAGATTTAAGGGAAGATGATTATAAATTGCATCTCATGCACACACTTCTTCACTTCGAAAAGTCAAGTGGCAAGGCAGAAATAGTCAAGCAATCTGGTCAGGTTGTGGAGGTTGAGTACAAGTTATTATCTAATAGGATGATCGCAGATGCAGATAAATTAAGTAAACTCACAGGAAAATCTGCTGATGACTGGATAGATGAAGTTACATCTCCCTCTGATCCAAAATATACTTTATGTTTCGAAAAATATACTGATGACTGGATAGCTAGTGTTACATCTGCCTCTGATAAATAATTAATTTTACCCTTTTCAAAGGCTTGTCTCGAGTTCTCCGAGCTTATACTCTTTACGATATATAATGACTTAAAGATATTAATGAAAGTAGACCGACAATTTACATATATATATAATTATATATATATTAATTATACACATATAAAAATGTATCTTTACTCTAAATTACCTCACTAAAACTTACTAAGAATTATTATCAATAAAAACTTTATTTCTTAGTCATGACGTAATCACTTTTGTCTTTAGTACAATGCACACATGGATTCTAAAATTCAGAAATAGTTTGTTGATTAAAATTTTTCAACTTTTCAAATTGTGAAGTTTAGAACATGTAATATAGCAAAGTTAGATTAGGAAACATTTTAGAACTCCTTATTACTTACACATAATTCACGAATCAAAGATAGTGTTTCAATTGGCCAATGCGTTCATCGAATGCCTCCTGTTTGAAAGATAAAATTTAATTAGAAAATAGTAGTTTCGTCTGAAGAAGTTTCAACTTAATTACTTGTCAGAAGATAACGTTAATTTTGGCCCTATCTGATTTTGATTAAACTTGTTGTGGATGTTCGCGTTTGTTAGTAAAGTATAACGACAATGTAATATTTTAAATATCTTCTATAGGCGACCCCCCATACACTAAAAACTGAAAATTCAAATTCGCAACACAACGCACGCATATTATTAAACGAAACTGGTAAGTAAAGAGACTACATTACGATGCATTTCATGTTAATACCAGTCTTCTTACTTACAAGTTTCACTTAATAATATGCGTGAGTTATGTGTTGGGAATTAGAATTTTCAGTGTTTAGTGTATGGGAGGTCTCCTATAGAAGATATTTGAAAAAGAGGGATACCCACTTCTCATTGAAAATTTGCCCTCTCTGTAGAACTGATCATGTGATACATCATTTTAAAGCTTATAGTAAGAGGAGTAAGAAAGTCCATGGGAAATGGCCCTGCAACCCCACAGTTTCTGAGATATAGGTCATTGAAGGTCATTGACCAACAACCCTCCCGAGCCTCGTCAATAATGCTGTCAATCTGTTGTTGGTCAGTTAAATTTATGTTAAATTAATCTTGCGTGAACAACTAATACGATCATGTTCATAACACATTTAATTAAAACTTCTTCAGACGGGTGTATAATTTTCTAATTAAATTTTGTTTCAAACGGAAGACATTTAATGAATATCTTAACCAATTATAGTCTTTGAAACACTATCATTGTTTAAGGAATTATGTGCAAATGATAAGAACCTCTAAAATGGTTTTCTAATCGAACTTTATTCAATTTCAATCAACAAACTATTTTTAAATGTTAGAATCCACGTGTGAATTAAACTAAAGACAAAAGTGATTGTCTCAAGACTTAGAAATAAAGTTTAATTTATAAGAATTCCTAATAAGATTCAATAATGCAATTTAGAGTTAACTTATACATTTTTATATGTATATACCATTATTATATATAGCACTAATCTACTTTCATCAACATCTTTAAATCATTACATATAATAAAGAGTATAAGCTCAGAAAACTCGAGACTTAAACTTTTTCAAAGCATAAAAGTAATTTTGAATCAGAAGGAGATGTAACATCATCTATCCAGTCATCAACATCTTTTTCCGTCAGTCTAGTTAATTTATCTGCATCTGCGATCATTTTGCAGACAATAACCTGTACTCAGCAGCTGAAATTTCGCCAGATTGTTTGACTATTGTTGTCTTGCCACTTGACTTTTCGAAGTGAAGAATTGAGTGCATGAGATGCAATCTATACTCATCTTCATCCCTGAAATCTACGATATGTTGGAAAAAGTAACTGCGATCAGATTTAGAATTGTCCACTGTAAGCAGTGACCTCGCCATATTTGTGATAGATTCCTTTATCTCATCTGCATCGCTTTTGAGGATTGTTTTGAAAAGATCATCAAAACTATCTATGAGTTTGTTATAGTCTGTGTGATCAATAGAATTTGCCACGGATCTTTTTCCAACCAGTAAGAGGTAGGGTATTCCATCAACTCCTTCCAAATATTTAAAGAATTCCTCAGGAGTTACCTTCGCCTTAGGGTGAAAACCCACTTTGTTTTGAACTGCGTTCAACAAAGTGGCCAATGCGTCTTGATGATACTTTTTGTCTCCAAATATGTTTGGTTTATCGTCTTCTGAATGGATCTCCGCTGACAACAAAGTTGCGTAGTTTTTCTTTTTCCCTAATACAATCACACCACAGATGACTGGGATATCGGAGGACATTTTCACAGTACGAATTAATAATTCTCAAATATCACTAGATAAACGAAATGAACGTTAAATCCAAGTTAGTTATATAGAAAACATTCGTTAAATGACTATAAAAATCAATTGTGCTACTTACAATTCAAGTTGCTTAGTTTGAGGTGTCACGACAATTAAGTGATTGAAGTTTGTGCACTCAAATTTATACTTTCCAAGTATAAAGTAGTGATTTGATTGGCTCATAAACTACTATCAGACTTTTGTCCAAGCGATGCCAGAACACTGTTCGCCACTCATATCAGAGATCAATGTTTAACTTTTAACGACCTTACTACCATTTCAATGACTAAAAATTAGTTTTGAAAACTGAAAATTTGATTGTTCAGAACTAGAAAAGGCTAGACTATGTATTTGGCCTTCAATTTGTAATCAAAACTTTAATAAATGCAGGATTTGTTATTTATATTAATATCTATACACTTAATTGATAGTAATTCTTGATTATCTAAATTTTAGTTCTCATAACTAGTTTACTACAATATTTTCTTTCATCAATCACATCATTTTCATAGGAAGTTCTATCAACAGTTTCTCAATAGAGTAGTTCTATCAGAGAGAGAAGGGAATAAAATACTGTACATTGTTCCTTATTTTAAAATATATAAATAAATGTTTATAACCCTATTTTGAACTTATGCTTCACATGATTTAATACACAGTTCACAAATAGCTGATGCTTTAAGACTTAACAGTCTAACACTTAAAAGCCTTCGCTTTGTTTTATACATTTATCATTGAGTTTTATTTATTATACATATTTACATTACATATATATACAGTCATGGAAATATCTAACTATGAAGATATAACAAGCTGTAAAATCAAACATGGTGAATGAATTTGAACTAATTTCAGCAACAAGGTGCATAAACTCCCCCGATTTCTAAATACCCTTGTGAGTTTAATAATTGAGCTAGTTTAAGAAAAATAATCAAATTTTATTGAAAACAAGAGATTTTTATGATAAATAATAGAATATTTATTAGATTAGTATCTTGTTTGACCACCAGAAGCTTGTCGCACAGCCTCTAAACGCCTGGGCATGGATTCCACCAGGTTAATAAAGAACTGGCGCCAAGATGAGTCACACATCTTCTGGTGGGCCGACTTCAGAGCTGCCAATAAATCTTCCTTTGATGTGATAACTGGTCTTTCACTACGGACCAAACTCTTTATCATTGACCCGACATTTTCATCGGGATTCAGATCCGGAGAAAGACTGAAAATTCGATTAAATACTATTTTAAAATGAATTCTATCAATACCTCGGGTGTGGAATCACAAAATCTTCAACTGGTCCGATATTTGTTGTGATCCAATCCTTAACAAAATGTGACGTATGGCTTGGGTGGTTGTCGTGGAGGAGCAGAACATTTCCGTCATCAAAATGACGCTCAATATAGGGGAGCACTTGTTCCTCCAAAAACTTGGAATAAACCTCTTTTGTGAGGGTTTCATGAATAAAAAGTTCACCTAATCCATGAAAACTGAAACTAGGTAGATTTTAAACAAATTAAAAAGTTAAGTAAGTCATATTCAAGTTAGAAAACTCACAAGAGCACAAAAGAGACAGTAGAACGGAAAATCCTGTCCATGTGAGCAATGTTTCGCTCGTCATAGCGAGTGCCATTCTCGCGCCACACCCAGAGCTGACCCCTGTCACCACTACAGATCTTGAATTCATCAATAAATATTACTCTGGACCAGTCAATAAGTGTCCAATTGATCATTTCATTGGCATACGATAGGCGCCTCTCTTTATGCCACTCCCGGAGTCTTTCCTTAATGGCAGCTCTTCTTCTCCTCACACCTTAAATCAAGAAAATTAATTATTTAACACGATAATTGAATTAATGAATAATCGAATACCCATATCACTCAATCGCGTCCTTATTGTGCGATCACAAATGGATGAGAGCCTATCGTTTTCCGCAAAAGTCTCGGTTTGTCTTAATCGGGTAATGTTATCCCAGTTGTTCTCAAGAGCCACTGTTCTCAAAGATTCGTCATCGCTCTCAGTTGTGAGGGGAGGGCGCCCTCCGGGTCTTTTGATTGAGATGAAGAGTTCTTCGTTGTCATCAATTCGCGCCCATTCGTCATAAGTATTACTACTGATGCCTTCAAATGAAAATTTGAATAATTGTTGTAATTATTAATAAATTTGTGAATACTTACCGACATCTCTCATGATTGCGGTCTTCTTGCGGTTCTCGGCTCTCATTTTAATGAATCTTCGGAACTTGAGTTCCCGTTCCTCCACAGTAAAGGGCATTTCAATTAATGTTTTAATTAAACAAAATTTGTTTATTTGCAAACAAAATAACATGTGGTTTTCAAATAACTCATTAAAAAATTACATTCACTTCAAATACATTACGATTTTTAATTAAAAATTCAAGTTTTTAGTTTTTCAATTTATCTCGTTAAATATTGTTTTTAATTTGATCATGCTTTCAACTTAACAATAAGGAAGTTGTTCGATATTTTGCAGAAAGCAGATTTCAAATCAACTAGATAGTTCAAAAGATATCAAGCAAGATATCTTCTTAGTTAGATATTTCCATGTGCTGTATATTATAGAGTAAAGTTTTGTGGTCAGAGGTCAAAGGTCACCCGTCGGTGAACCCGAGGTCACAGGTCATCATGTATGGTGTAGTTGAACTTAGCTTGACAAGACCTTTCCAACGATACATGACAGGTTGGTAATAGGTCAACAGGAACACTCCGAGCAGGGATTGCTAAGATTCCGCCTATTCTTTATCATAAAAATCTCTTGTTTTCAATAAAATCTTATTACTTTTCTTAAACTAGCTCAATTATTAAACTTACAAGGGTATTTAGAAATCGGGGGAGTTTATGCACCTTGTTGCTGAAATTGGTTCAAATTCATTCACCATGTTTGATTTTACAGCTTGTTATATCTTCATAGTTAGATATTTCCATGACTGTATATATATAAATCGTTCCCCCGACAAAGTCGAAGAAATAATATTGTTGCTATAAAGGAAGAGCTATAAGCTCGTTTAGTTATTTGTGAACAAGCACTAATTATATATAATATCTGCTGCATAATATTCATCTTGAGAAATTATAGACATGTCACAAACTTTGTCGCCGCAAACCACGAATACAGTTTCAGCGTCTTCAGCAGTCATTCTTGGTGAGTATATACCTCATCCTCGTGCATCTGCTACAGAAATTTTTAAGAATCGAGAATATCAAGTACATGGATTGACTACTCTCTTGAATGTTGTTCAACAAAAGGCAAAGTTTGACCCTACAAGACAGAGTTTGACTGATGCTGCCACTCCTTTGAGTTCTTATTTGGACGGAATAGGAAAAATCCCATACTTACATTATGTTAAATCTGCCGACAGTCCGACAAGTTTCAAGAACAAGACATATCACCAATTCATAGATGACCTGATGGATTTTTATGGTCTTCGGGAATCAAGTGATAAAGAAATAATAAGATCATCTTTGAACGAAATGGCGTATGTTATACTTACACAAACTGGACGCAATACCCAAATACCAGCTCAAAACACCAAACCAAGTCAACGATCATCCGAAATACCCGAATCGGAAAAAACGGCTCACTTATGCCAGTTTATAATAGATGTCACAGAATCTTCGGTAAAGCTTAATATTTATTCGGCTACCTTTGATATCTACCTGAATGATGGAGAAATAAAACTGACTGAAAAAAATGTCAACACTGGTTATATACAATACGAATTATTATCTGGTTTGATGGGGCAAAAGCACAAGATTTAAGTAAGCTTTCTTTAACATACGTTGACAAGTGGATTGATGGGGTGAAAACGAAATTGGTAAATGAAAATACTCTAGACGAACGATGTGTAACAATGTAAATATGATCATTTTACTATAAGCGAAAACCATCTATCATACTCGATCGCAAGAATACGTAAATCTTATTGAAGAGGTTTTCTCTTATAATGATCACTCAGATGTTTATTATGAAACAAATTATATGATATGTATTTAATTATAAATGTTTTGATGAAATGAATAATTATGTAGAAGTTAATAAAGATTTAAAATTAATAAAAATACTTGAAACTATAAGCATTTTTATTAAAAATATTATATAGATCACTCTGTTATATACTATACATTATAGGGTAGGTCTAATGTCTTTACAGAATTGAAAATGATGCGATTAAAGTGTGCGCTAGCTAAGAATAAGGTAAGCCACATTCCCAAAATGTGGCTTAGAGGCTGTCTCCGACTTGACAAATTTTTACGAATGCTGACATTGACTAGTATTAAAAGTTTTATTGCAATAAACACTAAATAAATTATACTTTACACTAATTGTGGTCAATTTTAATAGAATTACAGTAAAATTTCATTATATTTTCGTCAAATGGTGTCGGTTATTGTGAAAACCAGCTTATTGTCAACACTATTCTCTGCATCGATTTAACATCCTACACATATTTAATACACACTTAATGTCAACTTTTTACAAACTGTAAAGTTGCAAAAAAATAAAATTTAAAATGCAGTATGAAATTGATATATCGATTAATCTAAATATGGACCTCATTAAACGAACACGTGTTGGTATAAATGATATATTCAAATTGAGATTATATCTAGAATCACATTCTGAAGCTGACACATCGCTCTATGATTCTCTATTAAAGTAAGAAAACTTGATTTTAAAAAACAAGTTTCCTCTTAAACAATCCATTATTATTGATTACTCTAATGTGAATATTCGATATGCGTACTCTCCATGATAGTTTTGATATATACTCGGTTCTTACTGCAATAAAATTGAAATATAAAAGGTATTCACTAATTGTCAACTTATTGACAATAAACATTCATTGTCAATATCGGTTATTGTCAACTGTTTTTGCTGCACTGACAGGTTGACATTAAACGGGTTTCACTGTATATCAATGCAAGTATTATGAAGTATTAGAAAGTTTTAAAAGTTTTGATCAGACTTTTCTATCATTCCCTATAAACTTCTACTCCTGGGGATTAACAATCAATATTAAAAGATTCAATGTATTCTGTAGCGTTTAGCGACTTTTTGAGACTGAAACTAAAATTATTTAAAGTTCTGTTAATTAAACTATTCTTATTCATTAGTACAGTTAAGATTTTCGATAATTGGATTGAAGTTTTTGACTAAAAACTAAATGGATAAAACCGATAGAAACTGTAAGTTAATCGAACAGGTTTCATAAGTATTGAGGAAATAAAGGGGTGGGGTGCCATAAGAATTGAATAGTGCATTCGATGGTGCTCGACGAGATGAGTTGAGACGCATCATATTTGTGAAGCTGAACCCAATCGTTATCTAATTACACCTACTTCATTTCATTTTTAAGTCATTTCTGAGTGGGTAAGGCGTTAAGATAATCGACTGAATAGTACATTCGAGAGTACTTATCATGAATCAATCCATGCCACTTCATAAACCAAAATGGTAAAAGTACGTGTGGTCATGAACAGGTGGATGCAGCTCAATAGAGTGGTAGGGTTCTACTTGCTTCGAATTCAGCCCTGACCCGATTTTTACGATGCACTTGCTCTAGTCTCTTTCAGTCGAAAATTGAACAGCCTTGATCATTAGATATTGTTACCTGGAATTCTAGCTTAATATTTTTGGAGAGTCAGGTCTTTCAAGTAGTTAGGTTTGTAACTTTAGCACTAACGATATTTCAACGAAACAAAAATACACGTGACTAATCATTTTTTACCTAGTCTAGCTTCCATTAACCAGAATTAGAAAATTACCGTCTGATTTGTTTGAAAGAATTTGTTTGAATGATTCACCTACTTTACAATGAATTTTAACGTCCATTCACTACAATGTCCATCTCAACATATAGTTTATTCGTAAAAACTTCGTCAATATGTTTCAATTTTCATAAGTTGAAAAGTCCAAAGACAAGGCAATTTAGTTTCGTCAACAATCGTACCCACTTCAGTAGTAAGTCTAAAATATCTGCTAAATTTAAGTATTTGGACTTTCTGATTAAAAATCTGTTCGAAAGCATAAATGAATTGTTTTATTTGAAGTGCAGCCATTTAATCAATAAATCCAAAACTTAAAGATAATAATTGGAAACAGTGTGATATACTTCACTCTTATTGAACTTTGAATTTCAAGATTCGAAGCATCTTATGTATAAAACTATTATTATCTCATCTGTCAAACACTTCATTGAATACACATATAACTATACATTATATATTGTATATATAACTATTTGATAGTTTATTATTAGATCAAAAATTTTATTTTGAAGTTCAAAATGGCTTCACGTAACAATTACTTCTATTCGACTGCATTTTTCCGATTTATTCGACTGCTTTTAAGTGGATTAATCCCAGTAGTGCTGATCAGCACAACTAGTGCTACTTTGGGAAAGTCTGAAAATAATGAATCCACTATTAGTAAAATATTGTTGAATGAAATCAATAGTAATAATATTGCAATGTTTCTCAAGTCAGTTAATTATGAATCTCATTCGTTATCTGTGTTAAGCTTTGAATGTATTGGTTGTTATTTGTCTTTAATTTATACTAAACAGAAATCTAACAGAAAGGCCACAATTAGCAGGACTGTAAATGGATGAAAGGATGGCCAAATACGTTTATGAGAAATGGATCAATCAAGGCTTGGATCGCGTTTATATTGCTAATTATACAGTCTTATTATCATATCCGAACGCAACAAATCCGAGCCAAGTATGATAACTACGGTTACCAAACTTACAGAAACTTCAATTAGAAACTGAGAGTTTTACAATATATGTTTAACGTATATCGAATGAAGGCTTTCACTTTAGTAAACTTTAGAACTCGATGACCAGTTAGACCAGTTTTTATCGATCAACTTTGTACTTTATGAATTGATTCAATTCAATGTACAGTTGACTAATGAGATGTGTCCTACAGAAAGGCTATATTACCTTCAGCTCTCAGTTTCTAATTTAAGTAACTGTGCGTATTTCAAGAGCTCTTTAGAAAAATATAAAATCCGAAAAGTAGGAAAAATTGAATTTCATCTGTACAAAATGTATTAGAAATCATTAAAGTATGATTTCAAGGCTTTTATTGAAGAAAGGATCAGAAAATATAATGGAAAACCTCCTTAAACTAGTTTGAATAACGTATTTTGAATTTTTGACATTTATATGATTAAAAACTTACTATGGCTGAAATAAATGTCTGAAAATATAAAATACATACTTTCGTGTATAGCATTTAAGGGTATCATTTGTCGACTGTACTATAGCTTAAAGATACTCATAGTTATAATGATTAATATTTTGATCATTATTTATGAGTTCAAACTTGTTAACTTATAAGTTTGTTTAGAATTTTTTTGCAATTTCAAAATATACTTAGTGAACTATTAATTTGTATTTTATTAAATCTTATCTATTGGTTGAAGTTATTGATAGTTAAGGTTAAGATTTAACAATTTCGAATGGGTCAATACTATGCAAGTCTTACGGCACAGTCGATTATTTGACATTAATGATTTACACATAATTGTATATCTCTATTTTTTCAGACATTCATTTCAGGCATAGTACTGTGATCTGCAATTGCTATTAATCAAACAGTCAATACATGCAAATTAGATTTCTAGACCAATACAATAAAAAATGATGCGATACAATAGAAAAACTAAAGTTTTATGTGTTGAAACAAAGTGCTATTTCGAGTTTTCGATTAATAGCAATTCCAGATCACAGTACATTATGAGAAGGAGTATGAGTCTCCATTTCCGTATAGTTAGTATAGATTTCAACTGTTAGAAAGTTGGCAACTGTAATCACAACCAATAAAACTAAAATTTCATTTTAATTTAAATTTGTTTTTGAGTATAGGTTTCAATATTAGATTCAAATGGAAGTTTGATATATGCCTCACACACCCACGAAGTGCCCCTAAATGCTACTAAAGAGGAGATACCAATTTATAAAGAATTTCCTCCATTTCTCGCATACGCGCCAAGCACCGGATCGAAACCGGTTGTCGGTAATTTAGATAACAAGCTAATTATTCTTATTTGAATATTTCGATTTGTTATTTGCAGGTGATTTAGTTTATGTAAATTATGGCAGAGCTGAAGATTATGATGTCTTACAGAAAGAAGGTATAAGTTTGAAAGGAAGAATTGCGATCGCAAGATATGGAAAAATGTTTCGCGGTGACAAACTTGCATTCGCTCAACAGTACGGAGCCATTGGTCTTATTCTTTATATGGATCCCTACGATTTTACTGATGGCAATATCAGTAATACATATCCAAATTCAATTTATTTACCACCGTATGGAGTACAAAGAGGAACAGTATATATTGGAGACGGCGATCCATTAACTCCTGATTATCCTTCAGTCGGTAATTGGGTTCTTATCATTTTTGAATTATTGAAAGTTGTGTTAAGGCATATATACCTTTAGCTGAATGAAAATAGTTTCACTTTGAACCCAGCTTTACTAACCTTCCAGGTTTTGACTGGGCAGTCTAGATTTCATTTCGTCCAGACTACAACCAGATTCATGTTTGAAAATTTTGCTCACACTTAAAATTTTAGTAATCTTTGATGTTAACCAGAAGTGATGGGTTGTTATTCGATACCTTCCATCAAACCATAATGTACTATAAGAAAAAGCCTTTGTCAGACTGAGTGCTTAGAAATGATCATAACTAATACAAGATATACAGAATAGTGGGAAACATTTAATAAACCAATAAAGTAATAAGATTTTCAATGTAAAAGTTTAATCAGTAATGATTCAGAATTGCGTAAGTTTTCTCAAAACAAATTCTAAGTTTTGACTATTTACGGAATGTTATTATCATTTTTTTGTAACTTTTTGCCATTAACTGACTAATGCATACAAATGTATTAAACTTTTTGTTATTGTTCAAAATCATACCTAAATTGATAATGAGAATTAAGCTCATATCCTGACTCAGGCCAATAAGTTTTTGAAACTTAAAGATACATCTTTTAAATATTGAAGTAATCCTACATTAATTGCGCGAACGAAAACTCTCGATTTAACAAGGACTTTTTCCTTATAGTACACTTGTGTCAGAATAAACTGTTTAAGTGAAAAGTGAACTCTTTAAGGATACCCAAGTCTGTTGGCGTAGTGGTCAAGACGCTGACAGAGTAACCCTTGGGAGCGGGTTCGAATCCCTCTGTGGCGTACTGCTTTCTTCCATCCAGGTAACACTGGGCCGGGAGGGAAGAGAAGGCTCAGGAGGATCTTCGACGACCGCGGTCCCAAACCGAGGGACGTAACTCGGTAGAGTCTGGTCTCTGAGACTACCAGAGGACAGACTCGGAGGGCTCTCAGGTGTGTCCTCTTAAAACTGTGACACCATCCTCGCTGCAATACTATTGAGTAAAAGCGGCGACCCCTGGCCTTAGTTGTGGGCTGTGAAGGGGGAACAAAACAACAAACTCTTTAAGGATCAAATTTCAATTTAAAAAGTGAATTAACTTAAGCCAAAAAACTTATCCCCTTCAATAATTAACTTATATTTTATTACAAAAATATTTACAAATTGCTGATTATCAAGCAATAGAATGCTTTTATTGTTAGTGATTTCTTACATATCAGCTATAACTGACTTCATTCAAAGTTGTAAAGTTTCTGTTTTGATCGAAATTTCAGGCCATATGTACAACTATATTTAAAACGGTTCTAAGTCTTAAAACCGACTTAAAACCTGAAACTAGTTTTAAAACTGATTGCACAACTGCATGTTTAAAACAGTTTTAGTTAAGTCTCGACTTGTGCAATCAGCCTCAGAAAATGTTACTTCTCTGATATTAGATACTCAGTATTTTTAATGGAAAAACGATTTCTAACTGTCTATCAGTAATTAACCAGTAAAATTTATTCTGTACAATGCTTTACATAAGAGTGCACTGAATAGTCAGTTCTAATAAGCCTTCAGATTTTTCTTAATTTTTTAATATTGCATTTTGAATGTTCAAATAGCTAATTAGTAATCTAAACAACTTATAAGTTATACCCAAACAACTAAAAAACAAGTCAGTCATTTTCTGTTTAATCGAAAACATGTTTTTATTTCTAATAATGTTATGAATCAAATGTTTTGACAAGAATATGGGCTAGTTACAGATTTTGGGTAAAGATATTCAACTGTCACTATATTTGATTGAACCATAAAATGATGTTCAATAAAGTGATTGATTAATTAACTTTTATTTAAAGATGGAATGTATAGAATACCCAGAAGTGAAGCAGATTTACCAAAAATTCCTGCGCATGCAATTAATTATTTGGATGCGCAACAAATAATGTCAAACTTAGATGGAAAACCGTGTCCTAAGGAATGGGTTGGAGGATTGAATGTAAGCTATAATTTCGGTCCTGGATATAAAAATGGGAATAAAGTTGAATTGGTTGTAACAAATCGTTTGGAACAAAGAAAAATACATAATGTAATTGGAGTAATAAATGGAGAGGTCGAACCTGACAGGTATGTCATGTTAGGCAATCATCGAGATTCGTGGACTTTTGGTGCTGTCGATCCATCGAGTGGTACAGCAGTTTTGCTGGAACTGAGTCGAGCTTTCACTGAAGTAATGAGTAAAACAAAGTGGAGACCACGAAGAAGTGTTGTGTTTTGTGATTGGGCTGCAGAAGAATACGGACTAATCGGTAGCACAGAATGGATTGAACAAAATCAAAAGTTGTTACAATCACAGGCTGTTGCATATCTCAATGTCGATTTGGCTGTCGAGGGTTTGAATTTCTATAAAATTCTTTTGAGCTATTCTAATTTTAAATTCAAAATAAAATTCGGTTCTGTATTCTTATATTTTAGGAAATTTCACTTTCGATGTCGCATCAGTTCCTCTATTATTTGATTCCTTATGGGAAGCAACAAAACTAGTAGAAAATCCAAATCCGGATGAGATCAAAAGGCAGACCAACCGTTTATGATACTTGGCTCAATAACAATCCATGGAATATATCAATAGCTAAAGGCTTGAAACCGAGAATTGGTAGTTTGGGGGCTGGAAGTGATCACACACACTTCTTGCAAAACGTTGGCGTTTCATCCCTTACTATGTCCTATTCATGTGATGATAAACGTATCTCATGTTATCCACTCTATCATACATTATATGAAACCTACGAACTTCAAAGTCAAATAATAGACAGACAATTTAAAGTAAATATTTTTCTTAAGAATTTCACTGAATGCTTTTGATTAGAAAACCGGAACGTTTTTCTGATTATAAAAGTTTGCACGAGCTGTGGGCCAAATCTGGGCTGAAATGACAAGATCTCTAGCTGATTCTGTGATAATACCTGCAAGTCTTGAATATTATCCAATAATGATATCGCAAAATGTAGAACAGTTTAAAAGTAAATTTGCAACGAGATTGAGAATGAAAAATATAACTTTAGGTAATTTATAAAATGTCTCATAAGTTGCAGTCTGTAGTCATTTTCGCATTAATGTTGACGCGCTTTGAGATATAATGCAATTTAGACACAAACTGTATTAAGGTTTTGATACTTTGTGTTTCAGTTTGTATTTGTAGAAAGACAGTCAAATCAAACATTTTTGCTTATACTTGAAATTATTTTTATAACTCTTATTAAGAATTGAAATTGTGAAACAAGGTCAAAACCTGAATACAGTAGTTTAATTTACATTCATCTAAAGTGTGTGTCAACACTAATGCAGAACCTGTTATAGTTTAGGACTTAAGGGACATTCTGTGCAATATAAGTTTGCAAAATATTTCACTTTATCATCGATTTTTCATTATTCAAATAAATAGATTATTTGGAGAAAGCAACAAATGATTTCCACAATGCAATCGATCAATTTATTGAAGAAATAAAAAATGTAGATTTCAAAGAGTAAGAACTGAATAACTCAAGTCAAACTGTTGGTTATAAGTAATATTTTATAGACCTTATGCAGTCAGAAGAATAAATGACTTGATAATGATGTTGGAGAGGGCTTTCATAGAACCGAAAGGATTACCAGTACGTGAAGACTATCATCACGTAATAATAGCTCCGAGTACTCTCAATGATTATTCAGGATCTTATTTCTCTGGACTCTATGACTTAATGTGGAAAATAGATCATCAAACAGATGATCGAAATTGGCAAATACTCGATCAGTATTTATCTATAGTTGTATTTCATATTAACGCTGCCTCTCAATTGCTCAGACAAACGTTTTAATAATATAAAGTAAAGGATAATTCAAAATCATTTGTTTCAATCTAACTTGGATTATGAACTTTTTCAATTATTCGCATAATTAAAATTGATTTTCGCATCATTTATGAGTTCAATTTCATTACAAGTAAAAGTAGACAAAATTGACACTCTCTCAGATATAAAAATGTCTATAGAAAACACTGATATTTCAAAAACTCCGGAACACATGGCAATAATGAACTTCAATTAAATAATATATTCAAACAAACACAACATTTCGCACATTGAGTTAAAATTAAAGGTAGTTTAGATCTAGAATTAATATTCACTTTAAAGGTTGATAATTATGGTTATAGTTTGTAATTATTGTGCTTTACTATCAAACGAATTAAGAGTAAATTTTCCATTACATCTGCATTGCTTTCTAATAAAGTATAAAATTTTATCTTTATTATTAATGATTCCAATGCTGCTTTAAATTTTTGTCTAAAACTTGTGTGTTCAGTTTGTTCGTGAATGCAAAAATCTTGCCAAAAACTGGTTCAATTTGATTGTAGAAGTTAGTACAATAGTAGTTTTTCAGCTTACAGTTCAACCGTATTGTACAATTTTATATAAGGATTTTATATTATTTAGTCGCACAATTGTACTTAAAATTAACATTTGATTCAAGATTTTATCGAATTCTGTGAGCGAATTAAAGGCACGTTCAGAGACAAAAACAATGGTTGAATAATTATAATATAAAATGATTTTCAATGATAAGTTTATTAGATTTTATGTTTATTAGAGTTTATCAGAAGTTTATGATAAAAGTTTGCATAAGATTTAGGAGCCTAACCATTTAAAAATACAGGCTAAAAAGTTGTCGACTGTACATAAAGAAATTACAATAAATGTTCAAACTGAAATCGGAATGCAATCTAGCCTATTCCCCAACTGATAGTTTTCCATTTGCCATCAATATTACAAACGGATCAATAATAAATTAATATTTGACTTATATTTATGATAATTTTAAAATATTTCTAAAACAATTACTTAAATAATGATCCTCACAAACAAAAAACACGTGAATAACAAAAATACAAGTTATTTATTCTTAAAAACCCCAGCGACTCCTAACGACTCAAATGAAATAATCTTTGTGTCCTTTCCGATCAATTTGGATTGAAAAGATGGCAAAGGTTACTTATGATTCATTATTATCAGTAATCATTTATTAGTTTTAAAGTGTTTATTCGTTTCTAATATTATCAATAAACTCAGGTTATGCCGGAGGATGTTAGTCTAATAAGGAAAAGCAGGGAACTGTTGAAATCTTGATTTGAATGAGTATTTTTATAAATTAAAAATTATATGCTTATAAATTGTAAAGTATTCATTTCTGCCTAAAAGTGGTTTTATAGCGATACGAACTCTCAGAGTGTTAGAAGTCATATATAAACAAATGCATTCCATCACTACAATTGAATTACAAATTGAGCACGTTATATAAAATCATTATGAGAAAAGTTTGTAGATGACAGCTGCAGTGTCTGTACATCTTTTGGATCGCATAGTATTCATGTACTAACACACTATAATTCGTTTTCCAAGAATGCATGAATACTATGCGATCTAAAAGTGTGCAGAAGCTGATCATCTACAAAGGAGGTTTCTAAAAACAGTCTATCTTGCGTGCCACCGTACCCCGACAATACATATATCAATGGAAAGATCTTGAAGAGTAGAACGATTTTGTCTCTAGACTCAACTTGGCAGCTCGTGTCCTAAGGCCGCTAGAGAGCGAAAACTGTATCCACGTCCCATCAGCATACAAATGTGATCTGGTCATAGTTTTATACTAAATCGACCATGCTGAATCCATATTTCGAAGTTGCATTTCGATATCTCTTATAGTTAATGAGATAGAGGGCGTTAGTGAAACTTGTTATTTTATTAACGTGTATTTCGGTAAAAATATAGTATTTATAGTTATGAACTCTCGGATGCTGTGCCCACATAATGACAGTTGTTTGATTCCTTGGTTTTGCATATCATCAACTAGAACCTATTGTTTCTCCCGCTCAACCTCTTTCAGAAATATGGCAAACAGTAGCACCTGAGTCTGATGATGAGCCTGGTGAATAGTCTTAGATTTATAGACTTCAGCTTTAGACTTTTATGTTTGTATTTCATATATATATTTTTATTTGTTCTATATTTTACTTTTTTATTAAACGATAGCAGTGGGTGCTGGGAGTGTCTCATTATACAAGGTATAGTCCGCTCTGCTATTGAATAGGGAAAGTTAAGAGCATACCTCCTCGCGGTGTCCTCTGGTAAACACAGTTTGTGGCTAAGATGCTCTTCGTGTATTTATGTTAAAGCAACACACTCTATCTCAGTAACTATAAGGGATATCGAAATGCAACTTCGAATTATGGATTCAGAATGGTCGATTTAGTATAAAACCATGATCAGATCATCTCTGTATGCTGATGGGGTGAGGATACAGTTTTCGCTCTCTAGCGGCCTTTGGACATGAGCTGTCAAGTTGAGTCAAGTGACAAAACTTTTCTACTCTTCAAGACTTTTCCATTGATATATATATTGTAGGAATGCGACGGTGCGCAAGATATTGTAAAGTCTGGATCTTTGATAGGAACGTGTACGAAATCAAATTTTAAAATATAAGCACTTTATTTAACATAACCACAATACAAATTACATAAGATTTCACAGGATTTTAACACTGGAAGAAAGAGCGAAAAATTTAGGAAAAACACGACATTTTATAGGAACAATAGGCGGGTTAAATTAGAAAATATTTTACAATGATAGGTTAAATCTTATAAGGTTAATAGCACATTTAGCTAGGATTGGAAAATCGTATAATTAGGACATACTTAGGTAGGTTTTAAGAGATGAAATATGCTTATTATCAGCTGTCTTCATAACTTGTTCAGTTGAGACAAGCATGTGAAGATTTCTTTTGTACAAACAAAAAGTAATCTTTAGATTGGTAATAAATGTTGACATATAAGGTGAGTTATGAAAATTAGAGTTTAGAAATATAGGTTATTACAAAAGTATTATGATATAGGTCTAATTAAGAAACTAAGACGTTATTACAATATTACTAAGTCCTATAGTCTGTTGGAAACCTCCTTTTCTCAATAATTTCGTGCTTGCACAATGTACTCAATTTGTAATTCAATTGTAATGATGATCCGTATCGTCATAAAAGCCACTTTTATGCAGAAATGAATACCTCGTAAATTATTAGGCATACACTATTTTATTGAAAAAAATCATTAAAATCAAAACTTACAGTTCCCTACTCCCTTGTAAGTTTCACATTCGGTCGAGAATCTTTTAGGGTATTAGGTATAAGCTTATGCTTCGTGCTTTACGAGCCTAGGTTTTAGTAAGCTCAGACTGTTGAGCCTATATGAAAAATTTCATTTGAATTCCGAGTAATTTAATGTTTTGCATTATTGGACTTGATTGAATGTGCACAACTGAACCTTCAAATAAACAAATCAATAAGACTCACTTCAAACAAAGCAATCATTCAATACAACACTTGTGATACAGTCTTCAGTTGAATAGTACGAGTCAATTGTTCAAATTTTTTAGTTAATTTGTAAAATTAATTTTTAAAATATATCTTTCTTTAAATATCAATATAAAAATAAATCTAAGATTTGAATTTAGTAGAAAATAATAACAGTTATGCAAAAGAAATCAAGTAAAAGAGATGACTTAATCTTGCTAAAGATAAAGTTTAAGTGGAAGTCAAATACCTGATTAAACTTGTAATAAACAAATTTTTGATCTTGACGTAAAAGCAGATAACATGAAAAATGTTAAAATGTAACTTGTATAAATTATCAAAAATATAAAAGAAAATGACAAATGAGTGCAAATACAAACAGCAGGAACTTATATACAGCATCAAACTTATATTAATTAAAAAAATTAAACTAAAAACGGAAGTTTTATGGAGAGTAGTTAGCTATCATTGCCAGAATGAACGATGTGGTAAAACTAATAATGACCAAGTACTCATATCAGCATACATCTTTTTTATTAAGTTAAGGTATAGCTGTTTTTGACATTTATATACACTGGATTACACGGCCAAATAGGACGCTTTAAAGCTTGATAGCTCTTGAACGGATAATCGGATTTCAAAATGGTTTTCACTAAATTGTAACTGGATAATGTTGAAATTGTTTGATATACTATTCGTTAAAATATTCACAAGGGTTGCAAAGTTATAGCAATTCTAGTAAAAACTTAATTTTCCATTAGAAGTAATGGTATATGTGTATGGCATAGACTAACGAATAGAGTCGTGAGTACTATGAAATGAACCGATAGATTGAGAAAGTTGTTCACTTGATAACCGCTAGAATTTTACAGTAATATTAAAATTGTATTTATTTGTGTCAATCCATTGCCTTTGTATTTATATTAATAGCAGCTATTGAATATATGATGTCATTAAAAATGTTTAGATTCAGTTGTCTTTATTGGACAGAAACACAAATAGTTTTATAATTGATTCGAATTAAATGATTTAAATCTTTGAAGTGTTTTATCTAATGTCTCACGGAAATTATCATTGATATCTTGTAGTTCATTAAATCTTATTTGTACTAAATTCAAATTTTGAAGTATATTTTATTCCCTTAATTAAAAAAATATTTTTCGTAACATATTTTACATAACAATAGTAAAATATCAAAATCAGTTATTCACTTGGAGCTTAAAATACAGAAGTTAAAGATAAATTAACCTTAACTATATTCATACTTGAGCCTAAAAACTAACAAATTATTGAAGTCAAAATGCAAATTATAGCAGGCATCAAAATTAATCATTTTGGATTATAAGTATGAATATTCTGTTCTATTTGGGAATACTACGTTTGGAGTCATAAGAAAAATAATGAATTTTATTTACAAATAAATTTACGGATAATATCATGAATATTTTATTATTATAACCTTATAAATATTGTGGATTCACAATATTCTAAACTTGAATAATTAATTGATTTGAGTATACAAAAGTTATTTTGATTCACTTCAGTTTCCTAAAAGTAAGTCACTGCTATGTGCGTCATCTTCACAAACTAAATCTCAAAAATCTTAATATCATTAGCATCTGCTCGTACAAAATGATCATGTACCGATATCTCATAGATGAAATCCGTCAAATGTGGCATTCAAACTAAACTATAATAATCCTAATAATCATGCCAGAAATGAATAAATCCATAAAATTCATTGTAAGTATTTTGATAAATTGATACACCTAACTTCGTAGTTAATTCAATACAAATAGCTGTATTAGCTCGCATATTACAAAAGCACAAATTATTGTGATATAAAACTGACAAATAACACTAATAATTTATAAATATATAAAACTACCACAATACAATAATGCGTCTGTTATTTGTATGGAGTACGAACATTTTAAGTCATGTGGTATTTCATCAAATCAAGTCACTCCCCATGAAAATAAATTTATCAACAATTAAATTGAACCACTGATTTAGTTGTGGCTTTAAGACAAGTGTCAATCGACTTATCAATAAAGACATTTGAAATTCGTAAAACTTCGCACTTCAATACATTTTAATGAGAAATTTAATAAACTCGTTAAGGATGCATCACAAGTTTCACTTGGCGCAACTTAGCTTCTATTATAAACAATATTCAGGTATTCGTAAGTCAATTTTCTTACATTAAGAAAGATACCTAACTTGCATTCAAGATAATTGTTTATGATTCTTGTATGAAATGACATATTTATACCTTAGGCTGCCAACTGTCCAGGCCTGACCTGGATCGTCCAGTTTTCGGGGGTCTTGTCCAGTGACCAGTGCAGGGTCTGACCTGGACATTGTAATGTCCAGTTTTTTTATCATTGATAATATATCTCAAATAAAAATATGTATATAATGTTTAAAACATGATAACTGATTACATACTGTAATATAGGTTTGTTTTTCACATACAATAAGCATGTAATAAGTTTATTTTACATTATTATATGAAATATTGTGGACAATAATGAGTACAAACAATAGTAATTTTTTACAAAACATTAATCGATAACTTTTGTTCTAATAGTTTATGGCATTGAAATGTAGTGTAATTTAAAATTATTTAATTGAAATATGATATGTATTTAAAAATATAGAGATATAGAGATTTGTATTAAAAATAGTTTTGATTTAAAATGCTCTGAATTTAAGAATTATGTAAAATCAAACAAAAAATTGTTAAAAGCTGCTCAATCTCAGCAAAAATATGATTTTAAATAATTTATTATTCAAATAAAATGATCTAATGACTGTGCAGTTTTGTCCAGTTTTTTAGTCAAAATTTAATACCTAATCCAGTTTTTTTTATTCTTCAGTTGGCAGCTGTATTTACACCTCGAATCTAGATAAGTTCTTTCAATACGCTTTGGATCACAGATCACTTTAAAGCACGGGCCTATGAATCTATGGTTTACAATAAAATCGAGAAAATGTTTTTATTCCATAAAAATTGAATAGATATAATTAGCTAAACTTAATGACTATCAAACGATAGCACTTGCTCTTGTGTTTAAAAATTATTGTAAAAAATGTTCACCCCTTCATAAGTCACAGTAAGAAATTTTTAATGCGCAAACTGTAACCCAATAAATGACCTCACATTAAATTTTCAAAAAATCAATGCTACTATTTTCCAATAGTTCTTTAACTCATTCAATACAACGTTTTACATTATAACAGGAATAATTACAATTATTTAAATGAAAATTTTAAGTTTTATATCACAATTAGAGCTAACCCTACAACAGATATAACTTCAAAATTTCGGATGTTCACAGTTTTTGTCGTTCTCTATATACTGTTATTAGATTTTATTAATTTTTAAAGATCTTAAATGTTTCATAGTGTCAGACTGAATACATTAAAATGCGGATTTAGTTTAAAGAATACTATTATCAAAAAAATTTTAAGTCTCATTGCAACTATAATTCTTTGTCATAAACTAAATTTAAAAATAGCGCCAAGCTCTAAATTTTTGAAGAAAAATTTCTAAACTCAAATATATATTATAATCGATAAATCTTTTACATTATATTAATATAATTATGAAAAATCATGTAAATGCCATAATCAATACAAAATTAAGATTTAAACGTAAATGAAGTTTTCTCGATTTTATTGTCGTAAACCATATGTGATTAGATTAATATAGTCGAATCTCCAGTATTGGGCTGATATCTACAGTATTCTAGATTTTATTAATACCTACTTCAATTTTCTAATAATGTATATTCATGATAGTACTAACAGAATTAAGTATTAATGTTAATTTTTTTGCCGATATTGATGAAAATAATAAGATTTTAAATGAATTTAACTAAGTAAATGAGTATAAAAGAGATTTAATGAATCTAGAATTCTTTGTAGAGATTTACTAATTAATTTCTTCGACAGTCTCGACGCGTATCACAGGTAGGATAAGATAATAATCGTGCTTTTCTGTTTCCATGGGTCATTTTGAAGTCATTGCCTGTACTGTAAAACCATCATGACTACGTCAAAATTTCAAAAAGAGAAAAATAACTAAAACTTGATGATTAATTTTTACACGCAAAAAGCTTATTTTTGGAGGATCTCAATTTTACTAGTGAAAATAAAAGTTAAATTGCATAATTAAAGTAAATTGAACTTAGGATCAATATTTTCTATGAAATATATATTAGAGACATTTCCATAAAATATTACCAATTCGAGTTTATTAGAAACTTTTAAGGCATTTTTAGTCTTTATTTCATATTTCATAAAATACAAGTTCAGAAACTATAGTCTGAAAGAAAATTCTGTTGTAATGAAACTAGAAATACAACAGCGGTTATTCAAAATTTGGTGATAACTTCTCAAAATGAATGTGAATTCTGAACAACTGGTAAATGAATGTGAAAATAATAATTATGATATAGTTATCAATGATATAGATTTACCACTTTATAAATGTGGACTTATGTTTAGATATAACATCAATCATTATTTTGATACAGACATCAAGAAACGAAATCAAAATTTAAAATTTTATGCGATGAATATTTGGTTTCTAGTTAATTTTATTAAACTATATATATGTTTAACAAATATAGAAAACCGAAGTGTTCCTAAGTATTATTTCGATATTATCCAATACATCGGAGGTTTAACTGAATTCTATTACTTGATTGTAATGTGTGGCTTAGTGTTCTGTTTAAGAATTATGAAGCTTTTTAACCTTAAACAGGAAAATTATTTTCGATGGCTGAATATTATCAAAGTTTTAAAAGGACTACAAAATGAATCTACAATTAGAATATATGACAACAATGAATATAAAAAGTTTGTTAAAAATATTAGATATGTTTTAACACTTATTAAGATTCAGATTCGAACAATTGAATTATTTATGGTTTTGATCGCTGCTATTGTTTTAATAATATTTTTCGACTGGAAAAAAATAGTAATTTATGGAATATTAAGTGTATTTTTCTATACAATAGGTTATTTCATAGTTTTAATAATATCTCACAGTTTTTTCTATTACTTTGTTGTTTGTTATTATTGCAAATTCAGATTCAAATTATTTAATAATAAATTATTGAATGCAAACAAGGATCAAATTTTCTTAAGCTATAGAATGGTATCAGAATTAATAGAAGAGCATAACAGTATCTGTAATGATATTAAACATCACAACAAATTCTGGTCTAAATATTTATTTGCATTGACCTATACTTTGATACCCCTTAATCTAATGATCTTGCAACAAGTTTTCTTTGAAGAACTACTTCTGGCAACTTTTTATTATTTGACACTTGTTGCCATCATTTGGATCTTTTCTCATTTCATGATTAACTCGATCACTGCATCGATTAATAAGGAATCTTTGAATTCGTTTAGATATTTGCTTAAATTTGACATTAAATTGGATTCCAGTATTGGATTGAAAAGCAAAATCAAAGTTTGTTTCTAAGATTATGTTTTATTATTTGTATTGAAAATAATTAAAGAATTTTTTAAATTTACATTACCTAGTTACTCAATGCTATGGAAAGAGTGAGCAGTAATAGATTTCCGATTGGTTTCTCTTGTGGTAATCAATTTGTTATGACACCAGTCATTGCATTCAAAGTAAGACTTTTATAAAATATTAATTTTTGATATAAAACGATTTCAAAGAATATTGTTTGTTATACAGATGTTTGCAATATTTTGTAGATTCTTTTTATTAACGAATAGAGTTGCGAGTACTATGAAATGAAGGAACAAATCGAGAAAGTTGTTTTACATAATAATCACTAAAACTTATGTGATGTATTAACATTTTGTTGTACTGATTTGGTCAAAGCATTGATTCTGTATTTATATCATTAGATGTTAATTATTAAAATTCATTAGAAAATTATTTGAATTGTGAATATTATTGATTTTGTTGACCTTACTATTGATTTAAAATTTCATTATAAAGCTAATAAAAAATTGGTATTATAGGGGAACTGAGTTGAAAATAAATTAAAGATATGCAAACTACAAATAGACCGAATCGATATTGAATTTATTAATACATATTTTTTAACAATTTGTAATAATTTAATTGAGCGAAATCACAGTTTCTTTGTTTATTGAGTCAGAAAATAACAATAATCTTTGGTATTCTTAGGTATTCTACTCATATGATATTCTTAATGAACATGATTTAAATGATAGAAATACTTAAATTCATCTTTACATATGCTAAATTATACGCAATTATAAGAAAAGTTAACGATCGATCAGAGATATCCGTTTTAATATTTTGGATAGTAAATAGAAAATGCTCCTTTGGTTATTTTTGAGTCAAGAATATCTCTTAACCATTTTGTGTAGTAAGGTGACATGCCTGTGTTATAAGCTAAATAACTGTTTGCGCGAACATTCACGTGTAATCCATGACTTTCACAAATATTTAATGCCTCTGTTTAATTATTAGACGTTGCTATCAGAAATAAATAGAATGTGATTACCTACATTCTACCGGTTTGCAGAGTGTTTATAAAACGACTGACGGGACATTTAAAAAATATGTGGGAATAGGGGAAAATTTTATCTAAAGTGAGTAATCTAAGACATTAACAAGACTAAGAATTTTCATGAGACAAGTTTTTTGATGGTATTATGACAAAAAAGGCTTGTGATATGAATTTGATGGATATTTTGAAATGAGTTAATTTTTACTTAGCATTCTATCGCTATTTTATGACCGAATTTATTACTTCAAGAAGAAATCGATCTATCAGAAGTTATAATTATCAACAGAATTCAATTCATTGAAAAATAGCATTGTCGAGTGTTTATTCAAGTTTGCTTGCTTAATTTAATTGTTACAACAAGATAAGAGCGAATTATTCGTAACATATAGGGTGACCAAGTCACAAACTGTCAAATGCGGGACAAAAAAATTTTGGTCCCATTATAAAATTTTTTTTAAAGAGTTTTAACCTGATTAAAGTTACAAATCACAGTTTGAAATAACAATTATTTGAAATATAAACTAAAGACTTGATTGATAACTGCACTTTATAAGAGTCACACATGATGTGAATGAAAACAAGGTATCAGATAAACGGATTAAAACTCTTTTTATCTAAAGACTTCTATATATTTTAAGATAAGAAACGTGTTAACAATTAAATTGCATTATTTGCATTAAATAAAAACACACAGTGAAAATCTGTTAAGATAAATCTTAAAATGTATATTTTCCGTCCCGCAAAGGGTGCATACGGTATGCGGGACACAACTCTTAAATGTGGGACAATCCCGCACGATGCGGGACACTTGGTCACCCTAGTAACATAGCTATTAAAATCAAAGTGATAAGTTGATAGCTTATCCGTCGCCATACGTTAGGGTCTATTTTACACGATTCAATTTATGCACAATTCAATACTTGAATTCTATTTTCATAAATTCAATTTCTATTTTCACACAAATAATAATACTGAATGAAACAACAGATTTGATCCATTCAAATTATTTTTAAAATGTAAATAAAAATGAGTAGCATGTTTTTAATTACAATGCATACTGTGATTGGCTAATGAATTCAAGTTATTGCCAAAAGTTAAACATCGTTTAACTTTTTTGATACCTTGAAATCAACAACAGTTGAGGCAATTTATATATACACATTATTCAATTCGCATGAACTCAAGTCTTCAAGGCTCCAGGATTTCAAGTCATAGCTATTTATGACTTTATATTGTTGCAATCACATGTAATAAGTCTATTATTATGATTGATGAAGAAACGGGTCTGGTATGTTTGCCCGGCACCATTCGCCCGACAACTCATTCTATCGACAGTCACATTTGTAATAATAGCTGAAGAAGTGCGAGCTGAAGAAATTGTTTAAACAAAAGATATCAAAACAGCACCGATTTACACCTTCAAACGAGCGGTTAGAGTATGCGCATGACTATCACTATATGTGAACGTGGATCGACTAAAAGTGATAATTAGTTTTATACCCAAACAACTTGTCTGACGAGTTGGTAGTATATGAGCACTTAATTATTTCAACAAACATCGAAATATTGTCGATAAAATGAATAGGGTGACTACCTCTGGCTTTTCTCGTGACGGGACAAAAATATCAAAGGGGGTCCTTACATTTTTAAAAAGAAAAATGCCGCTGTTATTAGTCATTACAAATACTTAGTTGTCAAACAATGCATTCTAATATTAAAACATTGAAAACTATTAGTCATATTTTATTTCAAAGGTATATTTTTTGTTAGAAATGGCATCTTTCAAGTTATTCAAAAGTAAGAAATACTGGTTTATATAGGATATAACTCACGGTAGAAAAGATTAATCCTATAACTTTTGGTTTTAAACCGCAGGTGTTCAATACATAAAACTGGGTTTATTAATCCTTTATCATTTGTAAAATAAGTTCAATGTTTAAATTTCTAAGAAACATTTTCTAAACAGATTTTTAAGACGAAATTTGAAAATCGGGGCAACTAATTGTCCTGTCGAGAGTTTTTGTCTGACTGAATTTCTGTCTTTGTCTTTAAAAGGATGGGACTGTCCCGTCAAAAATAGGACGGGTGGTCACCCTACCAATTGAATCAATAAACTCATTAAACTTAATATCTTTGACAATTTCATTTCTCTTTCGGGAGGGGTCGTTCAAATGAACAGAAAATATCGGTCAGATGGGGCCGGAAATTTTGGACCTGAAGAACAAGTCTAATGTGAACTATCATAATAAGCTCTATCATTGCACTAATAATTTTCCGTTACATGTTAAGAAACTGATTTGCCAGAATGGTTCCTACTTGATTCAGGTGATAAAATTAATGAATGCGAAAATCTACTAATTTTATCATAAATTGCTCTCAGGATCGATTTCACTAAATTAATAAATAGATTAATTCATGAAACAATGAGAAGTAAAACAATAAAAGTTTTAAATAATTATTCACTTTAATCAAAATAAAACATCTTTTCAAAATATGATTATTGATCACTCGATTTAGCTATTGGTTGTTTATGGGATTTTATACACTTAATCTTTAACTTCTGTATACTTTTGAAAGGCTTTAATTAGTAGATAAAGAACATAAATGAGTTTGCTTTATAGTTTATAGTATACCAAGCTATAACACAAAATATGTTTTTACCTGATCTTACTTGGGTCAGTGTCAAGATAGGTATCTAGTTGTTTTTCTCTAATTAAGTGACATTCGAATATGTATAGATGTTATATTCTTGGATAAAGTGTCAGTCGAAGACTATCATTTGTGTATTCGCTTTCCGTTTCGCTAAGAATAAACAATATTTAGTGCGAGAAGTCGGAAATGTTGCAAATATTTATAGAATTTAATTGCAATATCTTTCCCAATTAATAGGTAAGTTTTCAAGAAAACTGGAATTTCCACAAAAAAGCCTAAAATGGACACTTATAAAGCATTTGATAAAATCGATTTAGAAATTAAGAATAGATAAAAACCAAAGTAATAGAACCTGTTGCCAAGCTGAAATATTTATTGGTTCTACCTCAAAATGAGGCTTAGACCTTTCATGATTTTAAAAAGAGGCTGATAACAACTCAAAATTGAACTTATGAGCTGTAATTTTTAGAAACACTTGAATTTTGATTATCCTCATCTAATATATTGAGTACTGACTTTTGGTCATTACGACTGAATTAAATAAAATCAAACTTCGATAAGTACTCTAATATGTCATTTTTCAATGATTTGATTTTTGTGATAGTTATAACTTCTTACTGATCGATTAGTTCTAAGAGTAAAAATTCTGTAATAAAGCACAAGGATGAAACTCGAAATAAAACTTAGCTCATTTCTAACATTCATCAAATTCAGATCTCAACCATTTTTATTACTATGCCTTCATGAGAGCTGTTTTTCGTTTTCCCATGAGAATTCTTTAGTCTTGTTAACATATTGAATTTTTCAAATTCGATCAAAATTTCATTTTTTACACAGACGTTTTTAATGTTCTGTCAGCCGTTACATAAGTAATCTGCAAAATATCAGTATATATATAATTATAATCTAAGTCTTTTCATTTTTTCGTATCTTATAATTAAAAAAAGGCATTATGGTATGTTTTTGACTCAATTACTGAAGGAAGACTTTCTTATTTTGACCCTAAATTTGAAAACAGGTATTTCTGATCTTTTAATTTCTCTTAACTTTTCCTAATTTTGCGTAGAATTTTGAATTAGCATTGATAAATGAGCCCGTCATTTAATCACATTGATTAAGAGTGTATCATTAAATACTCTTTAACGGCTATTTATTGACTTAATAAAAATGTAATTGTGATTTCCTACAATTGACATATTATATATTATTTAAATTTGTGTTAATGTTCCAAATATTGATTCAATCTACTAATGTTTAACATATATTGAATTTATTTTAATTTCGTTTCTTTAAAAATTCGAATGTGTTACTAGACTTTCAATAAAGTAATTTGTCAGAAATGTATATGCATCCTGCCTAACCGTTCACCAAGCTAGTATGGGTATCAAATTAAAGCTTATGATGAGTAGAACTGAAAGTAAAAAGAATTTTTAAATGTATTTAATATTAAGAATTATTAATTACATTCAGAAAGGTCGTTAGTATTACCCAGGGAACACCATGTGGAGGTGAGCCATTTTTAGAGTGGCTATATGTACCCCATTCATTTTTTAGTGTGGTTTTTTCCACTCATCTCAGGTTTTTATAGCGGTTAGAGGTGGTTCACCCATTTTTATTGTGGTTTGTTCCGCCCATCCCAGATTTTTATAGTGGCTAGAGGTGCCCCACTTAGTCAGAGTCTGCGTCAGTGCTTTGCAGGACCTGTTCGATATGTTGGAATCACTTTTTCGCTTTTAAACGTAATTTTTAAAAATCCATATCTTCTCTCAGCCATCGTATTTTTAAAAAATTCCTTTTGCTTCCAATTCTGCTCTTCATGAGCTTTAATTTGATATCCATATTGGCTTGGTGGGCAATCAGATCAAATCTGAATAACTCATTTTAAGTCAATATTTAGTAGTGTGATCAACATTCTGTCGAAGAAATCCAAGACATTGGTAAAAGAGTCGATAAAATCCGAGGAAATTCCGGGAAAATATTTATTTTACATTTATTATAATTATTATTACTTAATACCGTATTTTTGTCGGAATTTAACAGATTATACGAGTTTTTCATTATGTCTTGCATAAGATTTAAATTCAATATTCAAAATTCAAACAATTCAAACCAAAGTTATTAATATACATCTCAGCTTTAATCAAACCAATACTTAAACGGCTTCCGTTGTTCGTCTAAATCCTATGTAAACTCGTGGCGATATAAATTTGCCTGTTTAAGCTTTCAATTTGAGCCGGCTTTTTGAAGAAATGTGTTAACTTATAGGTCTTTTACTATAGATTAAAAATATTTTATTGAATTCAATACAGAAAGTATTTTTAATCCATAGTAAAAGGCCTATGAGTTAACGCATTTCTTCTAAAAGTAAGTTCAAATGAATGCTTTAATAGGCAAATTTATACTGCCACGATTTTACATGACTGAATACTTGCTCAAAAAAGTCATTACCGATTGGTATTGTCATAACTGTTTGGACAATTTTCGTCAAATTTATTGATTATTAGATATTTTGCAATACTTTGTTTGATCTAGTTCTGCACTCGAATTCCACTAAAGATAGCATCAATTCTAAATATCTATTCATTTCAAGACAAAAATGGGCGAAAACTTAATTAAATATTGTTTTGATTTTCAAGAAATATAAAACAAAAACCTAAATTCTTTCGACAATTTCAAATGAACTCGAATCGGAGTAATTCTGTAGTTAACTTTTCTTATAATAGCGTAAAATTTGCCATACGCATAGATGAATTTAAGGATTTCTATCATTTAAATCACGTTCACCAAAAATACCATAGGTATTATCATGTAGTGAGAGGCTTAGTCCACAACTCATTTTTCCCCATAAGGATAATACCCCCTTCTAGTATAAAATTTTAAAATAGTCTATTTGAATCATTGACTCGTTTACGGTAGTTAAGGGGGTATATAGCATTATGGGGAAAAATAGATTGTAGACTAAGTATATCATTATATAACAATACCCATATATGAATCAACACTTATTAATGACTACTTTCTGATTTAATAACGAAAGTAATTGTGATTTCATCAATAAGCTTGTTTCAAATTATTATAAGAATTTATATTAACAAATTCAATGATCGATTCGGTCTAATTATAATTTACATATCTTCAATGTATATTCAACTTGGTTTCTATGCAATATGAATTCTTTAATAGCTTAAAATGTATTTTAAATCAATAGTGCGACTACCATAATCAATACTCACAAATAAAATAATTTTCTTATTGATTTTATTTTAAGACATCTAATATGAATTCAAAGACAATGCTCTGACACAAAATATTACAAAATGTATTAACATAGATAAAATTCATGTGATTTCTATATGAATAACTTGCTTATCTATCCACTCATTTCATAGTATTCGCGACTCTATTCGTTAGTAAAAAGAAACGACAGAATATTGCAAACATCTATATAACAAACAATATTCTTTGAAATCATTTCATATCGAAAATTAATATTTTGTGGAAGTCTCACTTTGAATGCAATGACTGGTGTAATAACAAATTGATTACCACAAGAGAAACCAATCGGAAATCTATTACTGCTCACTCTTTCCATACCATTGAGTAACTAAGTAAGGTAAATTCAAATAATTCTTTAATTTATTTATAATACAAATAATAAACATAACCTTAGAAACAAACTTTGATTTTGCTTTTCAATCCAATATTTGAATTCAATTGAATGTGAAATTTAAACAAATATCTAAACGAATTCAAAGATTCCTTATTAATCGATGCAGTGATTGAATTAAGCATAAAATGAGAAAAGATCCAAATGATGACAATAAGTGTCAAATAATAAAAAGTTGCCAGAAGTAGTTCTTCAAAGAAAACTTGTTGCAAGATCATTAGATTAAGGGGTATCAAAGTATAGGTCAATGCAAATAAATATTTAGACCAGAATTTGTTGTGATGTTTAACATCATTACAGATACTGTTATGCTCTTCTATTAATTCTGATACCATTCTATAGCTTAAGAAAATTTGATCCTTGTTTACATTCGATAGTTTATTATTAAATAATTTGAATCTGAATTTGCAATAATAACAAACAACAAAGTAATAGAAAAAACTGTGAGATATTATTAAAACTATGAAATAACCTATTGTATAGAAAAATACACTTAATATCCCATAAATGATTATTTCTTTCCAGTCGAAAAAAGATTATTAAAACAGAAACTGAGACTATAATCACAAAAAATAGAATTATTCGAGTCTGAATTCTAATAAGTGTTAAAACATATCTAATATTTCTAACAAACTTTTTATAATCATTTTTATCATATATTTTAATTGTATTCTCATTGTGCAATCCTTTCAAAACTTTGATAATGTGAAGCCATTGAAAATAATTTTCTTGTTTAAGGTTAAAAAGCATCATAATTCTTAAACAGAGCACTGAACCACACATGAATATCAAATAGTAGAATTCAGTTAAACCTCCAACATATTGAATTATATCGAAATAATACTTGGGTACGCTTCGGTTTTCCATATTTTTTAAACATATAAAAATTCTTATAAAACTAACTACAAACCAAATATTCATTGCATAAAATTTTAAACTTTGATTTCGTTTCTTGACGTCTGTATCAAAATAATGATTGATATTGTATCTAAACATTAGTCCATATTTTTAAAGTGGTAAATCTATATCATTGATTACGAGATCATTATTATTATTTTCACATTCATTCACTGGTTGTTCAGAATTGGCATCCATTTTGAGAGGTTCTTATTAGCAAATTTTAAACAGTTATCCTTTTCTTCAGCTTTATTACCATTTTATTTTCTTTCAGACTATAGGTTTTTGACGTGTATCTTACGAAGTGTGAAATACTGAAAGTAACTAAAAATATTCAATTGACTCGAATTGGTATTATCCTATAAAATTGACTCTAATATATATTTCATAAGAAATATTGATCATAAATTCAATTTACTTTTATTATGCAATTTAACTTTTATTTTCAGCATTAAAATTGAGATCCTCCAAAAATAAGTTTTATGCGTGTAAAATTTAATTATCAAATTTTAATTATTTTTCTCTTTAATCATAATTGATATTTTGAAAGTTGTCGTAGTCATGATGATTTGACAGTACAGGCAGTGACTTCAAATTCAACTATGAAAACACAAAAGCACGATAATCATGTTATCCTATCTGTGATATGCGTGGAGACTTTCCAAGAAATTCATTCGTAAATCTTGACAAAGATACTTTGCATCTTCTTCTATGCTCATTTACTTAGTCACATTCATTTAAAAACTTACTACTATCATCAATTTTGGCAAAAAATGAACATTAATACTTAATTCTGTTAGTATTATCACTATTATACATTATTAGAAAACTAAAGGCGATATTAGAATAATCTAAAATCCTGTAGATATCAACCCAATCTTGGAGATTCGATTATATTAATCTAATCACATAGATTCATGCCTTTAAGTGATCTGTGATCCCAATGCGTATGAAAAGAACTTATTTGGATTTGAGGTATAAATATGTCATTTCATAAAAGAATCATGAACAATTATTTTAAATGCAAGTTAGGCATCTTTCTTAATGTAAGAAAATTGACTTACAAATACCTGAATATTGTCCATGATAGAAGCTAAGTTGCGCCAAATGAAACTTGTGATGCGCCCTTAACGAGTTTATTAAATTTCTCACTAGAATGTATTCAAATGCGAATTTTTATGAACTTTAAATGAGTTTATTGATAAATCGATTGCCACTTGTCTTAAAGCCACAACTAAATCAATGGTTTGAGGGACAATGGGCATTAAGACGTTGTGAATAGGCGGAGGCAATTGAATGTTTCAATCTATAGCCTTTGACCTCGTGAGTATATCCCTATAATATTTTGGTAAAATTCTTAGTAGTTTAGGATATATAATTTTTTTCAAAACTTTTTATAATAGGTTCTATGGAGAATTTGATTATTTCAAAAAATCTTTTAACCCCCACCCCTTAGGAATTTAACCTTGATATTTGGTCAATATATCAACAAAAGTAGGAAAATAATTTCATCAAAGAATCAAAGTGTTTGGATACCTCAAAGGCGCTCAAAATCTAATTTTGTTGTGAATTTTGTTTTCAAGTATGTGAATAAAGACATACAACTATAAATTGTCACAAATTTTAACTTTCAATAACTCTAAAAGTTATGAAAATATTTTAATGAATGAGATATCACAGAAAAGTACGGAAAGTAATCTTAAATTTAGTATAAAATTTGCTTCAAAATCAGCAACTTTTCACACGTTTTACTTTACTCTAAATATCGGATGTTTTAAAGACTGGACTAATTTCATACGACTTTTTCTCATTCTTTACTTCAAATGTTCGAAATTCTTGACCTCCCAGTTATTCTTATACACTCCAGACTTTAATATGCTCCAAAATTTTTCTATTTATTAAAATTGTGAAACATTTCGTGGATTTTTTCACGTCTAATATGATTAATATTAAAGGGCCCGGAAGTTTCAATTGATGTTATCCCGTAATGAACTGAAGCGCCGTCGGCCAGAAGACATAAAGTGAGTTGTTTTGATATTTTTGCATATAAGGGACCAGTCTCTTAGTTATACATTATTCAGAATACGTCTTGGATCATCGGTTATGGTATTCCGTTATGGAACTTCGGTTCATTACGGCGTAACAACAATTGAAACTTCCGGACGCTTTAATATCAATTAAATTTGACGTGAAAAAATCCACCAAATGTTTCACAATTTTGGTAAATAGAAAAGTTTTGGAGCATATTGAAGTCCAGAGTATATAAGAATAACTGGAAGGTCAAGAATTTCGAACATTTGAAATAAAGAACGAGACAAAGTCTTCTGAAATTAGTCCAGTCTTTAAAACACCCGATATTTAAAGTAGAAAAATAACGTCTGAAAAATCGCTGATTTTAAAGCAAATTTTATACTAAATTTAAGATTACTTTCCGTACTTTTCTGTGATATCTCATTCATTAAAATATGTTTATAACTTTTAGAGTTATTGAAAGTTAAAATTTGTGACAATTTATAGTTGTATGTCTTTATTCACATACTTGAAAACAAAAAATCACTATTAGATTTTGAACGCCTTTTAGGTATCCAAACATTTTGATTCTTTGCTGAAATTATTCCCTGACTTTTGTCGATATATTGACCAAATACCAAGATTAGATTCCTAATTGGTGGTGGTCAAGGATTTTTTGAAATAATCAAATTCTTCATAGAACTCATTATAAAAAATTTTGAAAAAATTATATATTCTAAACTACTAAGAATTTTACTAGAATATTATTGTGGTATATGCATGGGGTCAAAGGCTATAGATTGAAACATTCAATCGACTCCGCCCATTTACAATGTCTTAATGCCTATTATCATTTAAACCACTGATTTATTTATGATTTTAGGATGAGTGCCAGTAGATCTATCAATAAACGCATTTAAAATTCGTAAAATTTCGCATTTGAATGTATTTTAATACGAAATTTAATAAATTCTCCAAGAGTCACCACAAGGTTCGTTCAACACAACTTAGCTTTGATTATAAATATTCCACAGGTATTGGTAATTCCTTTACATCAAGAAATATGCCTAACTTACATTTAAAATTAATGTTTATGATTTTTCTATGAAGCGACGTATAACTCGAAACCAGACAAGTTCTTATCACGCGTTTTGGGATCACAGATCACTTAAGCACCGAGCCCTATGAATCTATGTGATGAGATTAATATTATCGAATCTTCCGGCTTGGACTGATGTCCACAGGATTAAATGTTTTTTAATATCGCTCACAACTTTCTAATGATGCGTATTCGAAATATTATCAACATAAATAAGTATTAATGTTCACTTTTGCCAAAATTGATGAAAGTAGTAAGTTTTTAAATAAATGTGACTAAGTAAATGAGCATAGAAGAAAATGCAAAGCATCTAGAATTCTTTTTTAAGATTTACAAATGAATTTCTTGAAGAGTGTCGACGCGTATCACAGGTAGGATAACATAATAATTGTGCTTTTGTGTTTGCATAGTTGAACTTGAATTCATTGCCTGTACTGTAAAACCATCATGACTAAGGAAAAAGAGCTTGTGAAACTTCCTATGGGGAAATTGCCTTAAGTTCAAATTTAACCAAAATTCTTAGGGCTATTCTTAGTGAAAAACTAAGCAACTTTTATAATTACCACCTTCATGTATCTCTAACAGGGGACTGTCAAAATGCAAAAATATTAAAAACTTTAAGATCCAATTTCTCTAAAACCTATTATTGTGGATCAATGAAACTTTATATGCATGTATATATCTAAAATATGTATTTAATGAGTTATATGAAGGAGTATTTCATAACTTTTAAACAGTTAGAAATCGATTACGAGTTTTTCACATTGATTTCCAATATGTTAACCCTCGAGTTCCGACCCAATCTCAACTGCATTTTATGTGTTACAAAAGGACTAACACTTCGAAAATTGACAAAACCCGTTTTGCATGTTAATTTGTTTGCATATCTGAACTATTTTGTTTATATATATATATTACTTAAAAGTTATTGCTTAGTAAGGAAGTAAATAGTTAAATAGCTTAGTAAACGAATATTTATCTATTGTTCACAATAGTTTATATACGTCGTACTTTAAGTTATAAAACTAGTAATGATGTCAAATAAAGAATATTTATACAAAAAACACCTTTATGTGACGTTAGATTAAGAAGATTAAAAAGTGATATTCGCGCGGTCTCATCAGTAAAGTTATCAGAGTAACTCAATATTGCGAAATATGAACAGTTTCAAATGAAAAATAAAAAGACCAATGACGTAGATATCAAAGAGGGCGGTTTAGTTTGCAAAAGCCATATATCATTTGCAAATAAATTCACAACTCAACTGTCAAAACCACGAAAATGAGCTCGTTCTTTGTCTGTACATCCTATTTTTCATGAAGTTACAACACATGGATCTTTGTATAGTCAATCGAACTCAAACACAACTGAATATAGAAGAAATCACAAAGATAAAATTTGATATTCCACGAACAAAATCAAGTCATTCTTCGTGTGTTATTTGCAATTCAAACAAAAATCTTACAACTGTTCCAAATGATGCATATATAGATGCATTTATTTACAAAAATATATTAATTCATAAAGGTAATTAATGAAAAATACAATTTTTAAAATAGAAAATAGATGCTTATATCAGTTCATAGGCTGTCGTTCATGCAAGATACATCTCAATAATGATAAAACGTTTAATGAAAATGCATTGAATAGCTTAACCATAATTTCTGATTATAAAAATTTAGTGAATTTGAAGTCAAAATGCTGCTTGATAACTTAAGACATTCAATGTTAAGCAACATATTTGATAGATTTGCTAAATCATCAAAAATATCTGATAAGGAATGCTTAAGAACAGCTGGACTAAACATCAGACAATTTAATGATTTGTCATGCCAATTAAAATCTTTAAAAGACACTGCTTCAAGAACTAAAAGTCAAGTATTGGCAACATATTTATTTCGTTTAAAAACCGGTCTTGATTACAGAACACTGGCAGAACTATTTGGATTCGAAGCTTATCAAAACATAAGAAACTATTGTGCTCAGGTTAGGGACGCATTATTATCTGATTTTGTTGCCGAACACTTAGGGAAATAATTTAACTCGAGAAGAGTAGATAAGCCATAATACAATAATTTCCAAAAAATTATTTGATATTAAGGACGATCAACCTATACTCATTTCTGGTGGTACATACTCTTATTGTCAAAAGAGTAACGACAATTTGACTCAACGTAGAACTTATAGCATGCAAAAGAAACGGAGCTTAAAAAACCATTTGTTATTTGTTCTACAGATGGCTTGATTTTAGATGTATATGGCTTATATGATGCTACAGATTATGCGAAAAGTTCTTGATACTGACAATCATTTATTAGGATTAATAAAAGAGGGAGATCATTTAATTGTAGACAGAAAATTTAGAGATTCGATAAAAATATTACAAAAGGATTATGACTTAACCACTCATATGCCTTCTTGTGTACCACCAAATCAATAGCAACTAACAACCTATGAAGCAAATGAATCTAAATTTGTTACAAAGTGTCGTTGGCCAGACGAGATTGTTAATGGATTATTAAAAATACTCTTTCGTGCTAATGATAAAGTCAAAAAGAATCTTAATCTCGAAGATACTTTTTTCGATTTACGGATATCTGCAGCTATTATTAACAAGTTTCACAAGTGATTATATTCTGACAAAGATAATAGAGTTGAAATTGCTGACGAAATGAAATCAAAACGTTTCACAAATAATAAATTAAATTCTATATTCAAAAACCATAATTTGGACAAAAAGCGCTCATTGTTTAACCGAGTTAATTCTGAAACAATAATTGACTTCCCTAAGCTGAACAAAAATACCATAAAGAATAAAATAACACTTGGAACTTATCAGCTCAAACAATCCTCAAGTTATTTAAAAGAGTATTTCTATGAGAATGCGAACTTTAATGTTGAAATATTTAATGACAAAACAAAAACTTTAGATCCAAGTCTAAGGTTATTGCGTACGCGAATTCAATCCCACCATTCTAATGTGAAAACTTATAATTCTTATGTTGCATACAAGCCTACTGAAAATTTCGTCAAAAGAATTGAGTATTGGTATTGCACATGTAAAACCGGAGCTCGAACTGTGGGTTGTTGTAGTCATATTGCTGCTACAATATATTACTTAAGTTGTGTAAGATATGAGAATTCATGTAATTCAGCAGACTTAATGACGAGAGGGGAAATATAAATGGGTTCAAACTTTTAAGTCATCAATTAAGAGCAAATCAATGCGTTAGTCGAAGAGTAGCCTCTCTTCAAAGCTTAGAAAACTTAAAGGACTTATAGAAAAGTTTAAGAAAAAGTTGAAACCGTTAGGTCTAAAATTTAGTCATTATAACCAAATTTTTCTAATGCTGCTTATCTTTAACCTTTTAACAATAATAACTCGTTTTCATAAAAACGAGTGAAAAACTTTTAGATATTCAAAAGCTATTAAAACACATACCAAAAACTAAATCTAAATTTTATGAAACTCTATATTCTTTAGATACAGCAACTGTTTCTAAAACGCAACAATTTTACACCTAGTTTTTGAAAAATCTAATAAAAGACAGCCAAATGTAACCAAAAAAGAAAATCAAATCATAAAAGTAGTTCAAACAAATCGTCAAATTAATCATATTGAAAATTGTATAAAAATATTTTTATAAAGTAAATTATAAAATGTTTGCGTATTAAGAACTTTTCATTTTGTTTGCTATAAAAATAAATCTTATTCGAAATATAATAAATTCTTTCCGTTAGAGTTTTAACAAGTCAATGAATCTGATTTGTTGATAAGTATGATTTACGAATGAGTAATTAGTTTAAAAAAGTATTTAACAATAAGCATTACTAATCAATCAAAGACTATACAACTGATCATTTCATTATTAATCATAAGGAAAGTTTTGTATTAGTTAAGCCCTTTATGGATTTTAGTAGAGTAACAGAGGCTACTCTTCGACTAACGCATTGAAATATCCTTTAGATTGTTTATGTCAGATATTAATTCAATAGTGTTTAATGCAAATGAGTTGTGGCTTCAAAAGAGGAAGTGTTCAGAAATCGTGTTGTGAAATTTATAATATGCATTCTGAAAAAGGAAAACAGTTTACTGTTAATCCCTTAGTAAACGAAGAACGACACAGAAGTACGATATATAAGATTATTAGCACTTATGAAAAGAGAAATACCAAAAAAAGAAAAGTCGGAAGTGTAAGAAAAGCTACTGTCATGACCAAAAGAAAAGTGATTCGACTGTATCGCGAAATGAATCACAGTGATAAGATGACTATCAAAGGAGCAGCTCGAAAATATGAATGCTGCCCAAAATTGATTAGATATTGGTTAAAGAAAAAAAAGATTAGAAGATCATACCATTTATTAAGAAATATCATGCAGGTAATCAGGCCATATTTTGGCCAGATAAAGCTTCTGCTCGTTATACGAAAAAGACTATTGAATACTTAAAGTCTCAAAATGTCAAATTTTTCGATAAGTACCGCAACCCAACAAATATGCATCAATGTA
The DNA here is from genome assembly GCA_018873245.2 of Archegozetes longisetosus. Classification (NCBI taxonomy): domain Eukaryota; kingdom Metazoa; phylum Arthropoda; class Arachnida; order Sarcoptiformes; family Trhypochthoniidae; genus Archegozetes; species Archegozetes longisetosus. The sequence goes on along the minus strand of JAEMBT020000001.1, from coordinate 15,535,301 downwards.
GACCTATTGAGGATTTCTTTGGTCAACTGACTCAAGTCGTGTATAGGAATGGTTGGAAAGCCGATAACCTCAAACAGCTTCAGAATCGTATCCGTCTTTGTTTGGGGAAATTCGATATGAATATTGTCAAAAATACTATGTTGACAGTGAAAAAACGATTGCGTAAATGTGCACTATTAGGACCTTTAGCAGTTGCCCACTAACTAACTATTAAAGTCATTATAATCTACTATAATTGTTTGAGTGTTGACTAAATTTCAGCTTTTGATGAATTAAAAAAATTCAAAGTAAATCTTGTCTACATTTTATTTCCCCCTCGTTACTTCCTTCAGTTCCTGTAATTCAAAGTAGCGATGAGAGTGAAGATGATATAAACGAAACTCAAAATCAGAGCATTGAAAAGGAAACTGAAACCAAAGAGGTCCAGTAAAAATATATACGCATTTACCCTGATTTATCGAATATTCCTAGACCCAGCCGTGTTTTGGCAACTACTATAGAAATAGCAGAACCAGATGATGATGAGCCTTAAGTCATTATGTTACTATTCAATATGCCACAACTATTAGATGTAAAAATATTAGTGCTTGTATCATCCTCATTAATGTATCTTCTCCTTTTTCATGCTACTACTACATATACGACATATATGAAACTTTGCCTCAAAAATGTACGGTAAAGAAAACTAAACAGCGTATATGGAAAGTTAAAGTTAAGAAATCTATTATCTGAAATATGCATGATAGTTCAATAGATATAAAGTTCTAATTACAAGCAACTAAAAGTTTATTTTTAAGATAACAAAATGTTATCTATGCTTTTATTGTGTTTATTTACAAAACATGAGGTATTTGTTAATAAAAACAAAATTTAGTAAAGAATCAAATCAGGACCGAATCAAATATGAACAGTAGAGAGAAAGGTAAAAGAGATAAGATTAAAAATGATATAATATCTGGAAATGAGCATCTTACACATAAATCACAAAAATTAGTACCTGCAAGAAGACAGTTACTTCATTTTACGTGGAGTTGTGATCCTCAGTGTTCAATAACTTTTAGTGATATTCAGGAAAAAGAAGTTTTCAATCGCTATAACTCTATGAAGACACATAATGAACATTTGTTTTTTGAAGTCATCGGTAATGCCAAAGAGTCAAGTTAAGACTAGGCAACAATTTGACTATTTTATTGAAGTTATTGATGAGAAAAATAGTGTAAGTAAAATAATTAGTGATTTAGACAAGACTTTATTTTCGCTGACCATCTGTTATTGATATCAGTAATATTATGTAGCTTAGATTAAATTTTAATTAATTTTTTAATAGAATGAAATAATTAGAAGAAAAGTGTGTCAAAAACCATTTGTGAATATTTTTGGCTTAAAAGAAGGTTCATTGAGAAGAAAAGTGCATAATAACAGATCAGATACTGATGACAAACGAGGCAAACATGATAGTAGACCACACAGAAAATTAGACTTTATTATCGAAGACATTAAATACTTTATTAACAGTTTGCCATCACAGGATTCACATTATTATTCTAACAAAAACTATAGATATTTAAAGGCAGAGTTTGGCAGCAAATCGAATATTCATCGAATATTTATTGATATCATGCCCGAATATAAAAACAAAGTTACTCGTAAATTATTTTGCAAAATTTTCGATCAATTAAATATTAAGATTAAGAAACCGAAAAGGGATATCTGCGATACTTGCGAGGACTTTAAATGTCAAATATATAGATTAAAGAAAATGCAATAGAGTGAAGCTAACATTAAAATAATTAAAAACCAGTTGTTAATTCATGAAACAGAATCAAAAAAGTTTTATGAATTAAAAATTAATTAAAATTAGAGTTGAAAAATGACAAATCACATGCCGTATTCTGCTATGATTACATGAAAAATTTATCACTTCCAATCGCATAAGTTAATTTGGAGTATTATTTAAGTAAAATAAGCGTTCACAATTTTGAAATTCATGACTTAATATCAAATAAGGCCACAATGTTTTTATATTCCGAAAATTTCGCAACGAAAGGTTCAAATGAAGGAATCTCCTTTATTGATTATTATTTACATAATATTATAGATAAAAATGTAAAGGCTTTGCATCTTTTTTCCGACAACTGCTTTGGCCAAAATAAGAATAAGTAATTGTGGGTATATTATTATTATTTGATAAATTGTGGGAAGCTTAACAAAATTTTAATTTATTATCCAAATCATGGACACAGCTTAATGTAAATTGACTCTGACTTTGGATGAATTGAAGTTAACCGCAAAAAATGTGGTCAAATTTATATTCCCGAATAATATGTGAGGATAATCAAAAATACTAATCAAAAGAATCCCTTCAGTGTTATTTATGTTAATTATAATTTAACGCATAATTTATTAAATGATGGAACACCTTTTGTTAAGGTTAAGGACTTTAAATCTGGATTTTCACAAGTTTTAAGGAATCAATTGAAGTATTTTTCAAGCGTTAAAATAATTGAATTCAATTCGAATAATATTAAAATATCAACCAATATAACCGATAGCTGCGACAAAACTTTAAATTTATTTAAAACAAAAACTGATAAAAATGCATCGATGTCAATAATATCAAATCTAAACCCTGCACATGAAAATTATTCACCAATCAAAAGAAACAAACTTTATGATCTAAAAAAACTATTAAGCTATTGCCAATTTCCAGTAAACACCAAATTCTACGATAAATTTTATTCGACTGATTCAGAAGAAATAGATCAAAATCAAGAATTGATGCATAATTATATTAAATCACAAAATAATATTAATGTTCAAAATATCTCGAATAAGAGAAAGAGAAACTAAAAAAAACTAATAAAAAAATAATAATAAATCAAGTTAAACAGAGTCTAACTGCATTAGCATTGTATAAAACATTAATCAATAAATAATTGTTTCCTTATCAATAGTTAATCTTTTAATCACTTATTTTGATGAGAACTATAACTTAGTAATATCTCATTAAAGGTGCATTTACATTGTTTGTCAGATTTCACTTTAGATATACTATGTTTAGTTTTCTCTACCGTACATTTTTGAGGTAAAGTTTCATATATAAACATAATATTTCAGATATGCAAACAAATTAACATGCAAAACGGGTTTTGTCAATTTTCGAAGTGTTAGTCCTCGAGTTCCGACCCAATCTTTGTGGGATAATACGCGTACTTGTGTAACACATAAAATGCAGTTGAGATTGGGTCGGAACTCGAGGGTTAACATATTGGAAATCAATGTGAAAAAACTCGTAATCGATTTCTAACTGTTTAAAAGTTATGAAATACTCCTTCATATAACTCATTAAATACATATTTTAGATATATACATGCATATAAAGTTTCATTGATCCACAATAATAGGTTTTAGAGAAATTGTATCTTAAGATATTTAATATTTTTACATGTTGACAGTCCACTGTAAGAGATACATGAAGGTGGTAATTATAAAATTTGCTTAGTTTTTCACTAAGAATAGCCCTAAGAATTTTGGTTAAATTTGAACTCAAGATAATTTCCCCATAGGAAGTTTCACAAACTCTTTCAAAATATCATTTGTGACTAGAGAGAAAAATAGTAAAAATTTAATAATCAATTTTTACACGCAAGAACTTATTTGTGGAAGATCTCAATTTTACTGATGAAAATAAAATTTAAATTGCATGATAAGAGTAAATTAAATTTAGGATCAATATTTCTTTGAAAATAAATAATAGAGTCATTTCCATAAAATATTACCAATTCGAATTAATTAGAAATTTTAAAGTTATTTTTAGTCTCTATTTCATATTTCACATGAAATGAGCTAAGAAACTATAGTCTGAAAGAAAACTCGGTTGTAATAAAGCTGAAAAAAAAATTATTCAAAGTTTGATGATAAAGCCACTCAAAATGGATATAAATCCTAAGCAATCGGCGAATGAATGTGAAAATAAGAATTATGATATAGTTATCAATGATATAGATTTATCACTTTATAAATATGGGCTTATGTTTAGATATGATATCAATTATTATTTTGATAAAGACATCAAGAAACGAAATCAAAGTTTAAAATTTTATGTTGTGAATATTTGGTTTGTAATTAGTTTTATTAGAATTGTTATATGTTTAACAAATATGGAAAACCGAAATGTTCCTAAATATTATTTCGATATAATTCAATATATTGGAGGTTTAACTGAGTTCTATTACTTGATTGTAATGTGTAGTTTAGTGCTCTGTTTAAGAATTATGATGCTTTTTAACCTTAAACAAGATAATTATTTTCAATGGCTGAATATTATCAAAGCATTAAAAGGACAACAAAATGAAACTACAGTTAGAATATATGATAACAATGAATATAAAATGTTTGTTAGAAATATTAGATATATTTTAACACTTGTTAGAATTCAGCTTCGAACAATCGTATTATTTATGCTTTTGGTCGCTGCTATTGTTTTAATGATGTTTTTCAACTGGAAAGAAATAGTAATTTATGGAATATTAAGTGTATTTTTCTTTATAGGATATAATTTCATACCACTAATAATATCTCATAGTTTTTTCTATTACTTTATTGTTTGTTATTATTGCAAACTCAGATTCTGATTATTTAATAATAAATTATTGAATACAAATAAGGATCAGATTTTCTTAAGCTCTAGAATGGTATCAGAATTAATAGCAGAGCATAACAGTATTTGTAATGATATTAAACATCACAACAAATTCTGGTCTAAATATTTATTTGCATTGACTTATACTCTGATACCCTTATATCTAATGATTTTACAGCAGATTTTATTTGAAGATTTACTTCCGGCAACTTTTTATTTACTGATATTTTTTGCCATCATTTGGATCTTTTCTCATTTTATGCTTAATTCAATCACTGCATCGATTAATAAGGAATCTTTGAATTCGTTTAGATATTTGTTTAAATTTCACATTCAATTGAATTCAAATATTGGATTGAAAAGCAAAATCAAAGTTTGTTTCTAAGGTTATGTTTATTATTTGTATTATAAATAAATTAAAGAATTATTTGAATTTACCTTACTTAGTTACTCAATGGTATGGAAAGAGTGAGCAGTAATAGATTTCCGATTGGTTTCTCTTGTGGTAATCAATTTGTTATTACACCAGTCATTGCATTCAAAGTGAGACTTCCACAAAATATTAATTTTCGATATGAAATGATTTCAAAGAATATTGTTTGTTATATAGATGTTTGCAATATTTTGTCGATTCTTTTTACTAACGAATAGAGTGGCTAATAATATGAAATGATGGGACAGATCGAGAAAGTTGTTTATATAATAATCGCTAAAATTTGAGAGATGTATTAACATTTTGTTGTACTGATTTGGTCAATGCATTGATTCTGTATTTATATCATCAGATGTTAATAATTAAAATTAATTAAAAATTATTTGAATTGAGTAAATTATTGGTTTCGTTGACCTTACTATTGATTTAAAATTTCATTACAAAACTTATAAAAAAATTGGTATTATAAGGGAATAGAGCTGAAAATAAATTAAAGATATGCAATCTATAAATAGACAGAATCGATATTTGATTTATTAATACAAATTCTTTGAACAATTTGTAATAAGTAGGGATGTGTAGAGACGGTTTTCCCGAAAATTTTAGATTAGTCCGAATGCTTTTAAGCGTTACATATACACAATTTAACATTAAATAAGCATAATTAATACGAACCATTTTTCCCGTTTTACCCCGAATTTGACTGTTTCTTATCGAATTCCAGAAAATACTTCATATATTACCGGATGTTACCTATAATTTTGTAAAATTATCCTAAATTCTCGACTATGATCCGTACTTTAAAATTTGTCGAAATTTTTAACTTTTGTAATTTCACGTATAGTCAGAACCTGTAAATCTGAGAGTGTCAAGACACTTGTTCGTCGGACATTTGTTCTTCTAAGACGTTTGTTGGTCTAAGACACCTCTTTTAGGATGTTGTTTATCTGAAAATATGTTCATCTATGATACAACACAAGTGTAATAAATATGTTTTAGGCAATATTCCACAATTTATTTAACAAAAATTACAAATTTAAAATTGTAAAAATAAAACGAATTATGAATACTATAATACTGAAGAAAATAATAATAAATAAGAATTAAAGATTTACATGCGAATGAAAGAAAATAATTAAGTTGATTTAAATTCCAAGTTTTGTGCGATTCTAATAATTGGGAGCTAATATTTGATTAGGTCGAATGGTATGTAGGACGAATGGTCGGTAGGTCCAATGGACCAACAAATGTCTTAGACGAACAGGTGTAGACAAACAAGTGTCTGACGAATAAGTGTCAGACGATTAAGTGTCATGGAACCGTTATGACTACTAAGTCCAGAGGTAATTGCAAAATCTAGAATTTTTGTTGAATTTTCCCATTAAATTTCTTCGATAGCCTCTTTAGATTAGAATGTAAACGATTATTATCAATAGCCTCTTTCATTAGATGAAAACAGTGAAAGTCGAAATTTTTATATTGTTAAAAATATATTTAATAGCAAAATGATAATTATATATCTAATGGATATATTCACATGTCTGATTAAAAACTTAAAGTTTGATTACGAATAAAAAGCCTCTTTTTAGTTTGTCAGTGAACTGGTCGTCGGTGAACAGAGCAAAGCTCGTCTGATACAAGTAGCGCTATTTTGTTCAGTCTTTGACAAAACTAATTGTCTCGAGATTTTGGGGTTTTCGAGTACTAAGAGTTGATGGATTTTGATATTTTTCTGAATGAGTTATAAATTGGGAAGAAGATTGTGGTAAGTGGGCGTTGAATTTCATTTTAAGATAGGTAAGTTGTTCAAGTAAATTCTTTCAGAGGAATCTGGTGACCATTTTCGAATTCGGATGAATGGAAACTAAACTAGATAAAAAATGATTAAATGATACTTGTATTTCTGTTTTAGTCAAATATTGTTTATCTAAGTACTATAGACATAAATACTCGAAAAGTGTGATTTTTCAAAAGATCCTGACCTTTATCTGAAGGAATAGAATTATGATCTCAACGTCAAATTGTATATTATTTGAATATCCATCAAGAAATTTTATTGGCATTCTAAATTAATTAGACTTGAGAGTTAAATTACTTTTGATTAATTGTTGGTTTTTCTTTCCATGGAATCAGACTAATAAATAGATGTGAGCTATTTAATAAAGAGATATATAAAGAATACTTGGAAGAAAACACCCCCTTTATATTGAAGATAAGTTTGAGGATAAGGTTTTTAAAATTCTAAATCATTATCATGACACTTATAAAAAAAACTACATCTGAGAATGTATGACAAATAAACCTTGATGATCTTGAAGACATTCTAAACTTACATCTAACTCATTCGCCGGACTTGAACCCATTTGAGCACTTGAGTTCAATGTTGAAAAGGCTCGTCCGCTGCACGACGCCAACATCAATCACAGATGAAGATCAGCTTTGGGAGGTATCGCTAAAAGCACATAGAATGTTGGCCAATAACAGGGTTTTTCTTTAATTCGATTCATTCATCGCCAGTTAGAATGCAAGAAGTTCTTCGAGGAGATGGGAATTTTATCCAATACCGAGTTGAAATTTGATTGAGAATGGTTCTTTTTAGAGCTACCAAATCTTTGAAAGAGTTGAATTATTATTGAATTGTGAGATCTACTTTGTAAAATTATTAATAAGACCATATGTTCCTACATTAAGTATAAAACAGATTTTCTGTAGAGTTTCTTGATAAATATTTAAATAATATACAATTTGATCTTGAGATCATGGTTTTGTTCCTTCAGATAGAGTAGTTATGATCTTTTGAAAAATCACGCTTTTCGTGTATTTATGTCTGTAGTAAATAGATAAACAATATTTGAGTAAAACAAAACACACTTATCTAATAATTTTTCATGTAGTTTAGTTTCCATTCATCAGAATATAAAAATTCTCACCCAAATCTTCTGACAGAATTTATTTGGATAGTTCACCAGCCTTACAAGGAATTACACGCCCACAAACCAGAATGTCGGTTCCAACATGTAGCTTATTCAAAACAATTTTCATCAAAATCAAACAATTTTTAGTACTAAAAATCCTAAAAACCATGGAAGTTACTTTTGTCAAAGACTGTACAATACTTTTCATAAGAGCGTGAGTTTGCACTGAATAGTCAGTTTTGATAAAACTTCAATTTTTGTTAATCTTTTAATATCGCATTTTGAATCTTCAAATAACTAATAAGTAATCCAAATAACTCATAAGTCATACCCAAAATCACTAAAAATCAAAGTGAGTCATTTTCTATTTAATTGAAACATGTTTGTTAGTGTTACAAATCAAATCACTTAAATGACGACTTTAATCGACATCCAATCAAATATAATGACAGTTAAATATCTTCACCAAAAATTTGTAATTAGTCCATATTCTTATTAAAATATTAAAAAAATATGCCTTCTATTTAACAGAAAATGACTGACATTGTATTTAGCGATTTTGGGTATGTCTTTTAAGTTGTTTGGATTACTAATTAGTTATTTGAAGATTCAAAATGCGATATTAAAAGCTTAAGAAAAATTGAAGTCTTATCAGAATTGACTATTCAGTGCAAACTCACACTCTTATGAAAATTATTGTACATTTACTTCTCTAACATCATCGCGAGCTCCTGGAATTTGAATTTCATTTGCAAATTTTTGTTTTATTTTGACATTCAATTTTAGTTTTCAAAAAATGAAGTTCAACTTCAAGCAGTGTACCAAAAAAAAAAAAAAAAGAAAAAAAATAAGAGGAATGAATTTAAAAAATAGCACTACAAGCATCAGACAACTTTTACTTGGCTGGACCTTTATCGACCAGACCAGAGGTAATTCATTGGCATGCAATTATTATTTTGTCATTAAGTACACTTTTATCATAAGAAACATTCTGATCTTAACTGTTCAATCTAATACTTTCGGTTTCATGTTCAAAAATTAATCCATAAGTTAAGATATATGATGCAATCTAATTAGTAAAGTCAATTAAGGGATAATAATGTATAACAATGAAAAATGAAGTGCTCTCTCGAAATAATAACCTACATGATATGAGATTAAATTCTAAGTCATTTAAAGCTATAGAGTAAATCACAATTAAAATTCGACAACAATACGAGCCGCATCACAAGTAGAATCATGAAGTAATCGTGCTTTTCTCTTCACATGTGTCATTTTAAAGCCATTGCTTATATTGTAAAATTGGTACGCATACGACGTCTTTAGAAATATAAAGTTATCATTTTTGTTTAAACTGAAGAGCAGTCGAAATTCGAAAGTAGGTTTAGACACGCGAAAAACATTTTTTATACGATCTTAATGTTACGCACACCAAAGAAGTTAAATTGCATAATAAAAGTATATTAAATTGAAGATCAATAATTGTTATGGGATAAATATAGAAGTCATTTCTATGGAATATTATCAATTAGAGTCTATAAGAAACCATTTTCAGTTCTTATGTTATATTTGATAAAATGCAAGTTAAAATATTCTAGTATAAAATAGAACTCAGTTGTAATAAAACTGGAAAAAACGAAAATTGCTTAAAATTTGGTCTTAAAGGTGACTAAAATCTAGAATTCTTATATAGATGTACGAATGAATTTCTTTGAATGTCTTGACGCGTATCACAGGTAGGATAACATAATAATCGTGCTTTTGTGTCTCCATAGTTGAATTTGAAGTCATTGCCTGTACTGTAAAATCATCATAACTACGACAACTTTCAAAATATCATCTATGATTAAAGAGAAATATAATTAAAATTTGATAAGTAATTTTTACACGCGAAAAACTTATTTTGGGAGTATCTCAATTTTATTGAGGAAAATAAAAGTTAAATTGCACAATAAAAGTAAATTAAATTTAGAATCAATATTTCTTGTGAAATATATATTAAAGTCAATTTTATAGAATAATATCAATTCGAGTCAACTGAATATTTTTAGTTACTTTCGGTATTTCACACTTCGTAACATACACGTCAAGAAACTATAGTCTGAAAGAAAACTCGGTTGCTATAAAACTGGAAAAACAGTAATAGTTTAAAGTTTGGTAATAAGAATCACTTGAATGGATGCGAATTCTGAACAATCAGTGAAAGAATCTGAAAATAATATTTATGATTTGGTTATCAACGATATAGATTTACCACTTTATAAATACGGACTTATGTTTAGATATGATATCAATTATTATTTTGATACAGATATCAAGAAACGAAATCAGAAGTTAAAATTTCACGTTATGAATATTTGGTTTGTAATTAACTTTATTAAAATTTTTATATGTCTAAGAAGTATAGAAACCCAAGGTGTTCCTAAGTATTATTTCGATTTAATTCAGTATATTGTAGGCTTAACTAAATTCTATTATTTGATAGCAATGTGCGCTTTAGTACTGTGTTTGAGAATTATCATACTTTTTAATCTTAACCAAGAAAATTATTTTAAATGGCTGAATATTATTAAAGTTCTAAAGGGATTACAAAATGAGATTACAATTGGAATATATGATAACAATGAATATAAAATGTTTGTTAAAAATATTATAAGTATTTTATCACTTATTAGAATTCAGGCTCGAATAATTGCTCTATTTTTGGCTTTAATCGCTGCTATTGTTTTAATAATATTTTACGATTGGAAGGAAATAATAATTTATGGAATATTAAGTGTATTTTTCTTTACAGGATATAATTTCATAATATTAATAATATCTCATAGTTTTTTCTATTACTTTATTGTTTGTTATTATTGCAAATTCAGATTCAAGTCATTCAATAACAAAATATTGAATGCAAATAGGAATAAGATTTTCTTATGCTCTAAAATGGCATCAGAATTAATAGCAGAGCATAACAGTATTTGTAATGATATTAAACATCATAACCAATTCTGGTCTAAATATTTATTTGCATTGACTTATACTCTGATACCCTTATATCTAATGGTTTTACAGCAAATTTTCTTTGAGAAACTACTTCTAGCAACTTTTTATTTGACGATATTTTTTGCCATCGTTTGGTTTTTTTCTCATTTCATGATTAACTCAATCACTGCATCGATTAATAAGGAATCTTTGAATTCGTTTAGATATTTGTTTAAATTTTACATTGAATTGAATTCCAATATTGGATTGAAAAGCAAAATCAGAGTTTGTTCTTAAGATTATTTTTTATTATTTGTATCACAAATAAATTAAAGAATTATTTTAATTTACATTACTTAGTTATTGAGTACTATGGAAAGAGTGAGCAGTAATAGATTTCCGATCGGTTTCTCTTGTGGTAATCAATTTGTTATGACACCAGTCATTGCATTCAAAGTAAGACTTCCACAAAATGTTGATTTTTGATATAAAACGATTTCAAATAATATTGTTTGTTATATAGATGTTTGCAATATTTTGTCGATTCTTTTTACTAACGAATAGAGTTGCGAACACTATAAAATAAGCGGATGGATTGAGAAAGTTGTTCATATGACAATCACTACAATTTGAGCTAAAAATAACACATTATGGTACTGAGTTGAGTCAATGTATTGATTCTGTATTTATATCATTAGATGTCATTAAATAAAATTAATAAAAAAATTATTCAATTTGTTACTATTATTGATCAGATCATCATTACTATTGATTTAAAAGTTTCTTTCAAAGCTATTCACGAATTAGGATAATAAAAGAATGAAATTGAAAATAAATTCCAGTAAACTAATAATAGTACCACAAATATTTTTTTGATGTGATTTTGTTACAGGATGAAAAACTCGATCTAAAGTTTTTGTGTAGACTTTTCATATTGTAAAGACTTCACAAGTGTTAAGGTCTTCACAATCAGGAGCCTCAATGCGAGACTTCAAATTTTATTGTCTATTTCTATATCAAGAGTCTGGCCGGGTTCGATTGAGTGTTTCAAGTGTACCTTGCATGCTTCTCTAGTTATGTTCTACATTTTTAAAAAATTACTTTCGATTATTAAAGTTTATGTAACACATAAAGAAAGAAAAACTTTTTATCTTTATCGTAAGAATTTTAGGGTATACTTTCGAAAGTGTCCGGAGCGATTCAAAGATAAGACCAATATTTTCTGATAGTACATAACCCCTATTGGTCATATGTGCAATATTAGGTTACGAGGCCTACTAGTCTTTGATCTACGTGAATTTTAAATTCTAATTTTAAAACTTATTTTTTATATAACTCAATTAATATGCCGTTTAAGAAGCTGAGATTTAGTATATATAATCCATGACTAATACAGATTTAGCCTACAAAATTTCACGAAGTTAGAGATTACACTTTTTGAGATATTTAACTTTGAAGTTTCCATCGGAATAACATTATAAAAGTAAAATTTCCTTATAAATTGGTTAAGTATTCACGTGCGTAATTTAAACTAAGTGAGGATAGCTATCTAGAAGGGAACAGAAGAAAATATTATAGTCTAAAGGTCTGGTAGGATTCCTAACGTGCTCGAGTGAATAAACAACTAGTACCCATTCAGTCGGGCAATACAACCTTTTTTTTATATACAAACTGTTTTATTAGAAAAATTTACAGTTTTTAATGAAGTTTTTTCTTTGAATATCTCAAGAACCAATTGAGCTAGAGTGACCAAATTTTGTAGAAATGTTGAGAATATTTTTATCTTAAAAATTGGCTATATAGGTCCTTAGAATACTAATGCATAAAAGCGGAAATTGATATGGAAAATTTAACATATATTGTGCTATAGCTCCTGAACCAGGAGGCCTCGTCACCTAAAAATTTACATTAGAGTTCCTGAGGTCAAGGGTCATTAAAATATATATGTGTCAGCTCCATATCGCTCCGGATACTTTCGAAAGAATATCCGAATTTTATTTAGCATAAGAATAGCATACGAATAACATACAGTTACAAAGTAAAACTAAGGTATAATTATCTACACTTATCTATTGTTTATTTATAGTATAAATTGACTATAGTATAATATTGTATAACTTGACTTCAGTATAAATTTTATACTAAAGTCAAATTGCTACAATCAAATTATTGAAAATACTAATATGGAACATATTACTGAGAAGGACATTGCAGAAAGTGTTGTTATAAACTATCAAGCTTTATAAGAGCTAATTACAGAAGGCGTTAGTGCTAAACATATATAAACCAATTACTAAGATATTTTAGTATTCTATATTTTTAAATATATACACTTTACAAAGATTGTATCAGTATCTTGATCATTAAGTTGTTATTTATATATGCTTTAGTTTTCAATACAGAACTGTTTTATCCAAAGATGGTTAGGTCTATTCTTTGAAAAGAAATAGTTATGGACAAATCGGGAAATGAAATTAAAAAATTACATTTTAAACCATTATGTTTAAAAGAATTTGTTAGAGAGAAATTAGTACTTATTCATGCGTGTTTTGGTGTTATATGACTAATAAGATCTGTTCCTATCTTCGGGTTGGGAATTGAGTGGTGATGCCGTTTTGTTAATCAAAGTTTTGAAAATTCTTATTTAAGAAAACTGCTTAAACTGAGGAAAAAACCTATTTAAAAGATAATTTATAATAAAAGTGGTGGCTTATTATTAAACACATTATGAAGCATTTCGACTTCAAAGCTTTTTCATATAAACCTAAAGGAACCCATTTGACAATGAACCATTCTCATACTAAATCGATTTTGGCCTGTTTGTTGAACTTAAGGATTATCTTTGAACTAATTTATTACAACTCTACTCATTTCTCTCCATCGAGGCTATTGTTGATAAACGATTGATTCTTGATTAGAATCATTAATTTAATTAGTTTTCATGGACGGATAACTTCGGTCAGTCACACTGTCCTCATTTAATATTTCTTCTCATTTGACACATTAAGTTTGAATTTTTCTTCTATTTTCAAGATTAAACGAGGGAAATTCCAGTCTTGGGTGTAGCTGAGGGCTGGATTTCTCATTTTACGAGATATGGATTTAGTAACTTTTTCTGTACTTTCTCTATTGAAATAGGTTGAGATGTATTTGGTATGTAACGGAGATAACTATATTCTAGAATAGATAAAATATATCCTAGAATTGTTCTATTATATATTCTAGAATATATGGAAAATCAACTAAAATCATTAAAACAATATGGAACAAGTCGATTGTCGGAAATTATATTTACATTCTTTATTACTTAAGTCGGATAATGGCCACTAGCAAGCCTTAATTTGAGACATATTTTTAGTGAACTGATTTGATTAATGGAAAAACTCAAATTTCTTTGCACTTATGCCAAATTTTATAGAATTATAAGAACGGAGCAGAGATACATTTTTTCATATTTTGGATCAAAAATGGAATATGCTCTTTTCGATGATTATGAGTCACTAACATCTTTCAAGTATTATGTATAGAAGACGGCACATATTCGTTATAAATAGCTGATTATGCGAAGATCTGTGTGTCACTGATTAATTTTTCAATTTCCTAATATCTCTGTTTAATTTTAAGGTATGGCGATTAGAAAAAACTAGAATATAATTATATATATTCTGGTATATTAAGTATTATTTATGAAACGACTGATAGAACATTGAAAAAATATGTGGGAATGGGAGAAAATATGATTCAACTTGAGTGGTTCAACATATTAATAGAATAAAGAATTTTCATGAGGCAAACTTAAACGGGTCTCATGAAAGGGTTATGATAAAAATTGCTTCTAATCTGAATTTGATGAATATTTGAAATGAGTTCGGTTTTAATTATTATTTTTTGTTCGATTTTAAAGCTGCATTGATTACTCTCAGAAGTAATCGACCGAATGAATATTATAACTGTCAACAAATTAAAATCATTGAAGAATAAAGGAGAACCCACGTTAAGGCATTGTGCGTGAGCAAGGACTTTTGATCTTATGGTTTGATGAAAATAAAGATATTCGATTTTAACATTATATCTTGATTACTTGATCATGAAGAAAATAAAATTCGTCTCGCTTTTTAACATTACGTCGGAAGAATTAAATAATCATTTTCTCGCCCTAATTAATTTCTTTCAGGATTTCGCTGGAAAGCAATAAAAACCTCTGAAATGAAAAGCGTATCATCATTTGTTTAAATGAACATCGATAATATGCATGTCATTTCAGAGGTTTTAGCACAGTTTCCACAAATATAAGTCTTAAGCATATGAGTTGAACGCTTCAAGAGTTATTCACTTTGGAAATTTTGGATACCACTCTTTAAGAACTCTTTAACTAAATGATGTCCAGTGTTTTAAACGAATTATACAACATTTAAATGAAAACTTCAATCGTTGTTTAAATAACATGGTTTAAATCCATTCTAAAAATTTTTCAAAATTATCTCCTTGTTTTTATTGCTTTTTGAGCGAAATCCTGAGAAGAAACTAATTAGGGCGAGTCAAATGATTATTTGAAGTTAACTTCTCTTCCATAGACGTAATGTTAAAAAAGCGAGACGAATTTTATTTTCTTCATGATGGGAAGTAATCAAGATATAATGTTTTGATCGAATATCTATATATTTTCATCAAACCATAAGATCAAAAGTCCTTGCTCACGCACAATGCCTTAACGTGAATTCTCCTTAAACAACAAAACGAAGCGATCACGTAGCAATCATGCTTTTCTTTTATATGCATGATTTTAAAGTCACTTCTTTTACTGTGAAATTATATCTACGTCATCTTTAAAAATATAAAGTCTTATATAATTTTTGATTAAACTAAGAAATAATCGAAATTCATTAGATGACTTATTTTCGCACGACCTCAATGTAAATAATGTTAAAGAAGTTGAATTGCATAATAAAATAAAATTTAAGATCAATAATGATATCTTTATTAAATAAATATGGAAGACATTTCTATATAATGATATTTATTCTACTTCATTAGAAGTCTTTAACTAATTTTAAGTTTTTGTCTCATTCATTAAATACAAGAACTACGGGTGTTATATCTCAGGTTTTAAGTCTTTTCTCTGGTCTCCGAAGTTGACCTGTAATCGGAGATGTTTTCTACAGTTTTAGCTGATTAGAAGCTTTGAAAAATTAATATTTAATTATATACTGGTTTGAATTTTGTAAAATGATAATCTATCGTTTAATTAAGGAAATAGTTTTAATGTTCACTCTGTTAAAGCCGAGATTTGTACAAAAGTAATTTTTTGATATCATGTAATGAGTTCGCAGAATGTCATTAAAAATGAGAGTTTAGTTGAAGCTGCGAAACCCAGCAAAAAATAGAACTATACGAAAGCTATCGAAAATAAGATCTGAAATCATTAAATATTTTTAGAGTAAATCTTTTATTTACCTTTTGACAACTTGTGATAAACCTAAAAAATATACCTTGATCCTCCCTTGATAAAATAAACTCTGGTTCTCAATCGAAAAAATTTACAAAAGGCGTAGCAAGTCACTTTAAAACATTGAGCCCTATGAGTTTATGTGGTTAAAGTTGTCGAATCTTCAGGATTGGACTGATGTCTACAGGATTAAGGATTTTTTTTGTAGTATCGTCTCGAGTTTTCTAAAAGCGCATATTCGATATAATAATAACAGATATAAGCATTAATGCTCATTACATTACGAAAATTTAAGAAAATACTAAATTTTTAGATTAATGTGATTGTGTAAATGAGTATAAAAGAAGATGCAAAGAATCTAAAGATCTTTGTTGGGATTTGTTACTGAATTCTTTTGACGGTCTCTTTATATTGGAATTTAAGTTTAGTTCTATTAATGAACTCTTTTATTGACAGTTTCATTTTTGAAAACTGATTCATTAGTTAAAATATATTATGTAATCTAATTAGTTAAATCAATGAATTAATGGTTATGCATAATAATGAGAAATGTTGTGCTATTTCAACGACTGTACATATACTTCTCTTACAGTATCTTCATCACAAGTTCCTTAAGACTGAACTTCATTTTCAAATTTTTATTTTATTTGAACATTTTATTTTAATTTTCCAAAAATTAAGAATTTAAATGAATAAAGAGAACAAATAAAAATATTTTCAAATGAAGTTGAACTTCAAGAAGCATATGAACAAGTTCTAAGACAAATGAATTTATAAAATAGCGCTACAGTTATCTAACAATTCCAACTTCACTGAATCTTTATTAACCTGACCAAAAGCAAATATATTCATTGGTATGAAATTATTATTTTGCCATAAATATACTTTTAAATATAAGAAATTCCGATCTTTACTGGTTTAACCTAATTTAATACTTTAGGTTTCAAGTTCAAAAATTAATTCATAATTTGGAAATATATTATGCAATCTAATTAGTAAAGTCAATTAATTAATGAAAATGCATAATAATGAAAAGTGATGTAATTTCTCAAAATAATAATCTATATGATATGAGATTTAATTCTGAGCAATTTAAGGCAAAAGAGTAAACCACAATTAAAATATGACAGCAAAACGAAGAGCATCACAGGCAGAATCATGTAGTAATCGTGATATTCTTTCTGCAAGGACGATTTTAAAGTCACATCTTGTACTGTAAAAACTTATACTGTATGTCTACGACATATGAATTGACGTATCGTAAAGGGACTTATCTAGAGTTAACTCCTTTTTTGAGATTCACTTCAAAAAGAAGTTCAACTCGTAATTAATATGTCGAAAAAAATTCAGCATATGTTTCAATGGAAAATTTAGCGGTAATTTCTTATTTAAATTTATTGATTTCAATGCTAACTAATAGGAATTAAAACTTAAATTAAACTCGAGTGCTATTAACACTTGTTAACTGCAATGCGCAACACAACATAAACTGCATTAGCATTACATGACATCATTTTAAATTTTATGTAAATTATTTGTCACAATTTGATTGTAATTCTGAAGATTCAGAAATTATTTGTGATGAATCAGATCTTGAATATTAACAAATGAACTGTATGAGATTATGTTTAATTAGATTAATATTGAATAAATTGATAACTTATTAAAGTTTTTCTTAACGCAAAAAATGTTTCTAAGCTTTGCACTTAATGCAAACTTTAAGTGAGATTTTCTCTTTTCACTGCATTGAGAGACAAGTCCCTTTATGTTCGGCTAATTCATATCTGAAAATATAAAGTTAACTATAACTTTAGTTAAACTGAAAAGTAATCGAAATTCAATAAATGACTAGACACGCGAAAAACTTATTTTTGCACGATCTCTATATAACTAATGTTTAAAAAGTTAAATTGCATAATAAAATAAAATAAAATTTAAGATCAATAATGATATTTTTTTGAACAAATATTGCAAGTATTTTTTGTAGAATAATACCTATTCGACCTCATTAGAAATTTTAAAATAGTTTCAAGTTTCGTTTCATATTCATTAAATGCAAGAACTGTAGTTTGAAAGAAGAGTAAGCTCTATTAGAATAAAAAATAACAATAATTGTTCAAAATTTGGTAATAAGAACTTCTCGAGATGGATGAGATCGCTGAAGAATCAGTGGAGGAATGTGAAAATAATAACAATCTATTTATCAATAATATAGATTTACCGCTTTATAAATATGGACTTATGTTTAGATATGATATCAATCATTATTTTAATTCTGATACCAAGAAACGAAACCAAAAACTCAGATCAAGTGTTATGAGTATTTGGATTTTAATTAATATTTTAAGACTATTCTTGACTTTAGTGAATGTGGAGAATGGAAAAGTTCCTAAACATTATTTCGATATTATTCAATATATCGGAGGATTGACTGAATTCATTTACTTGAGTGCGTTATCTTCCTTAATACTCTCTTTCATAGTTATCATACTTTTTAACGTGAAAGAAAAAAATTATTTTCAATGGCTTCATATTATCAAAGTTTTGAAGGGATTAGAAAGCGAGAGCACTATCAGAATATATGATAATAATGAATATGAAAAATTTGTTAAAAATATTAGATATATTTTATCACTTATTAAAATTCAGATTAATATAAGTGAATTATTTTTGATATTGATCGCTACTGTTGTTGTAATAATCTTTTTCAACTGGAAAGAAATAATAGTTTATGGAATATTAAGTGTATTTTTCTTTGTGGGATATATTTTCACAGTATTAATAATAATTTCTTATAGTTTATTCTATTACTTTATTGTTTGTTATTATTGTAAATTCAGACTCAGATTATTTAATAACAAGCTATTGAATACAAATATGGATCAGATTTTCTTAAGCTCAAGAATGGTATTAGAATTAATAGAAGAGCATAATAGTATCTGTAATGATATTAATCTTCACAACAAATTCTGGTCTAAGTATTTATTTGCATTGACTTATACTTTAATACCCTTATATCTAATGGTTTTACAGCAAATTTTCTTTGAAGATTTACTTTTGGTAACTTTTTATTTTCTGACATTTTCTGCAATCTTTTGGCTCTTTTCTCATTTCATGATTAATTCAATCACCGCATCGATTAATAAGGAATCTTCGAATTCTTATAAATACTTATTTAAATTTTACCTTGAATTGAATTCAAATATTGGATTGAAAAACAAAATCAAAGTTTGTTTTTAATATTTTTTTTTATTATTTGTGTTACAAATAAATTGAAGAATTATTTTAATTTACTTTAGCTAGTTACTCAATGCTATGGAAAGAGTGAGCAGTAATAGATATCTAATTGGATTCTCTTGTGGTAATCAATTTGTTATAACACCAAACATTGCATTCAAAGTAAGACTTCCTATAAAATACTGAATTTTGATATGAAACGATTTCAGAGAATATTATTTGTTATATAGATGTTTGCAATATTTTGTCGATTCTTTTTACTGACGAATAGAGCCGCGAATACTATGAAATGAGTGGATAGATCAAGAAAATTCTTTATTTGGTAATTGCTAGAATTTGAGTGTTACTTATTTGTGTCAGTGGATTGGCTTAGTATTAGGGTGACCACCTCTGGCTTACCTCTTGACGGGACAAAGATATGAAAGGGGGGACCATCACATTTTTAAAAAGAAAAGTGCCGCTTTTATCAGTCATTACGGGAACATTGTGCTTTAGGCCCCTCCATAGGCGCTACATTTGCAATAAGTGTAACTTCCGTTACCTTATGGCCAGCTGTATATAGCTAGTACAAATAAATGACATGTTTATAATAACACTAACTTTCAGTAAACAAAAGCACTTATCACTTAACACTGAATTAAATAAAATGCCTTTATCTCGAAATGATTACAATAATATTGATTTTAAAACAATTATGAGAAATTCATTGAGATTATTAAAACTGAAGAAGACGCAATATCATTCGCCATTTATTCGGACCTCATAAATACATCGGCGGGACATTGTGCATATGGGGGGGGAGGTGTCATTTATAAAGAAGAAAAACAAAAAGATTGGCTACATTTTTAGGTGCAAAACATGTAAAAAAGAGGCATCCCCTCTTAAAAATAGATTCTTTGAAAACTGCAAAATGAAAATAAGAAATGTTTTGAAAATTTTTTATATGTATTGCTCCCATTATAATGTTACCCAAATAATACATGAATTGGGGATTAAAAATGGCCATAGCGTTATTGATTGGGAGACCTACTTGCGCGAAATACGTGCAATAATTACGCTGACTAATAATGACAAGATAGGGGGCCCTCAAACTACGGTTAAAGTTGATGAGTCGATTATATTTAGAATAAAATATCATCGAGGACAACTATTAAATGCACAATTGAAAGACGAATGGGTATTTGGAGGAATTTGTAGGGAAACAAAACAAATATTTATGACTCTAGTTAAATCAAGAGATGCTAAATCCCTTCTTGACGTCATTAACGAGAGAGTTAAAAAAAATACTTAAATAGTATCTGATTTATGGAGAGGCTACAATAATTTATAGTTTAATGGCTATACACATAAAACAATTAACCATTCCTTAAGACTCGTAGATTCAAATGACCCATATATTCATACACAAATAATTGAATGCCTTTGGAAATCATTAAAGTCCCATATTCCAAAGCAAACTAATGGTGACATGAAAGAATTGTATATAAAAAAATCTGTTTTCCGCAAAATTTATCATTGGAATGACAAAACTCCCGTGGAAAGAATGGAACTAATGATTGAAAAGATTATTCAAATTTATCCAGGCGCTTTTATTTGATTTTGATGTATTTTTAATTAACTTTTCAATAAAAATTACTGCTTGCATATATAACTAGGCTTTACTGTATTTCCTATAGGCTAAAGTTCCAATAAGGGAAGTTACACTTATTGCAAATTTAGCGCCTATGGAGGGGCCTAAATCACAATGTTCTCGCCATTACAAATAATTAGGTATCTAACAATACATTCTAATATTAAAACATTGAAAATTATTAGTAATGGTTGATTTCAAAGGTATAATTTTTGCTAATCATATTCCATAATATTGATATTTTGAATACTCAAATTTGGTTATTTTGACAAATTTTTATCTTGAATTATAACGAAATAGTTTAATTAAAGTTTTATCACATATGTACCTTATTTCACTAAAAATATATATGTAATTTTGAAGGTAATTCGTAATTAGAAAAAATGCCTTATCTTTTACAAAAACCTAGAAGTAGCCCGAGATATTGTATATTTTTAAATAACTCTAAGGGACCTTTGAAATAACGCATCGTTCATTAGAATCCCAAGGTTACATGTCATGAGGTTCACTTGTAAGATTGAGGCTCATTGTATCTATGGTTGCCAGATGTCCTTTTTTCTAGAGGATTGTCCTCGAATTTAGGGTAGATCCGAAATCGGTGTAAGTATACTTAAAAGTATACTTGTGAGTATACTTATAAATAGGAATGTCCGCAAAGTACGTATTGTGTATTTTTAAACATACTTAAACAAAACGCACATTATCAATCGTTCAGAAAGCAGTGACGAGAAGATCTCTAGCTTAAGAGGTCGATGCAATTCACAAAACTTTTCAGCCAATAGAAAACACTAAGCACAAACTAAATAAATAAAGTTTTGTGAATTGCGTCGACCTCTTAAGCTAGAGGTCTTCTCGTCAATGCTTTCTGAATGATTGATAGATGTGTGCTTTATGCGTACTTTCAATATGGTGACGCATTTCGGCGGGATAACACTTAATTCAAATTAAGTCAATTATTTAAATGATCGACTGATACTTAACTAGTTTTAAAATTTTATAAATTTGTTATAATGGAAGAAAATACAACACATTTGTTGATTAAGTGTAAGTTATACTCATATTTATTTTGAATAATTTAAATTTATTTTATCAATAATATATGATTAAAGTATCGAATATTTTATTAAATGTTAAATACTTATAGAGATACATTACTTGACTTTTTAAAAGACAAGTATAAAAACATTGAGTCTAACACATCACAAAAAATATTAAATAAATGTATTAAATTTCAAATCTTGTATTTAAGGCACTGACGCTATTACTGAAAACTGTATAAGATTGAGAAGCATTTATACTAATGATTTTACTGGAAAAAGAAATACCGCGGATAACGGGTGGAAAAAAGTGATAACAGATCTCAAACTCGAAGGAAAATTAATAGTATCGCAATGCAAATCAAAATGGAATAAATTATTAACAAAATATAAAGTAAATACTATACATTATTATATATTATAAATAATTTGCGAAATTAATAGTTTTCTAATAATCTTAGAATTTGAAAGACCCTCCCACTGGAGAGGGCACTAATTGTGGTAAAGATACTGCTGAGACATGGAATTTCTATACTTTAATGGATGAAGTTTTAAATGGGAGCCATGCGATAAATCCTCCAGTAATTGTTGGCTCTTCGAATGAAGAAATAATTATTAATAATTCTCACTTAGACCAAGTTTAACAGAATGGGATGGAGAACGAGAGACTAATAAGGACAGTTCTGTTCCACCGGCGAAAAAGTTGAAAGTTAATAGCTTTCAACAGGAGTTGTTAAAATCGATGAACGATTCGAGGAAAGAAATAAGAAAGACAAGGTAAGTACTCCTTCAACAAAATGATAGATTCCTAAATTTATTTGAAAAAATGCTTAGTAACGAATTAAATGTTAATACTAGTCATTCTAGCCTGGAAAATAATCTCATTGATGTAAATTCAAACTCAAAAACAGATAGTGATTAGTTTATTTAACTCAATTTCTTATTAAAATAAATTATCAAATTTAAACTGTATTTTCAAATATTTTTATTAGATATAAAATGTAATAAATAATTAAATACATGTCAGAGTTGAATTTTAACTATTTATTAACTTTGTTATTGTTTTAAAGTATTATTAAAAATTTCATTTGAAACTACAGATATATTTAAGACAGTATTGATTTTGATTTTCAAGAACTTATAAAATAATTATGTTCTTGAATCACATCCGGAATTTGGTTCAGAGTAGGACATGACAAGCGATTTCTAATGCCGTCAAGAATTGAATCAGCACTAATTTCTTGACCATATCTTTCATCAGAACTATCAGGAGGATTTAAATAACTTGAATTAATTACATCATAACTAATAAAGTCATTTTTCATTAAACAAATGTTATGTAATATACAACAACAAACAATAATCAGACACTTTTTCATATTTAACTTCTAATACTTTAGTAAAAATGCATCGCAATCTTTGCTTAAGTTGTCCAAATGCTCTTTCAATTGTAATCCTCATCCTATTAAGATACGTATTAAAACGCGATTCAGCGGGTCCTAATTCACAACCAATTGGTTTTTTCTATGCACTTATTATACTAATCGGATAAGAAAAGATGGGTATGCACGGGTGATTTGTAATAAATTAAGATATAGAATGAGAAAATAAGCTCACCAATTGTTGTTGAAGATGAAGAGAGTGAAATTTTCGACTTTAATTCTTCTTCAGCACATAAAAAAAGAGAGGAATAAAAGCAGTATCAAAAGGCACAACAGATGGCGCCTTTTGTGTGTTGTTGTGATGATTTAGAGGCTGTATTTGCCACGTACCGAAACACGTATTAGTTCAAAAGACTATGTTTGGCACGTGACAAACTTGACTTCGGGTGACCCGGGAGTGTCAGTGCCCATCAGTCTAATGGAATGCTATATTAAGCGTTTCTTCGAGATTTGGAAATTTAATAATTACCGTATTTTTCCGACTATAAGCCGCGGCTTATATAAAGAAAAAAGTGAAATTTTTGAAAATTTAAATGGTGCGGCTTATACATAGGTGCGGCTTATATATTGAAAAATTTTAAAAAGTTTCAAAATTAAAAAACTATTTAAATTGAAAGACATTAATGGGAGAAATACAAGACTTAATCGTTATACTAATCAAAGCCATCAAATTCTTCATCTGACCCAATAGTAAAGGCTTCGATAATATCACAATATTTATCTAAATTAGGGTCTAATTCTTCACCACTTTAATAATAATTGTACTGAAAAAAGCGTTAACTCGAATTCGTATCTTAATTGTAATTAAAAAACAATTTTCACTTTCCGGCAAACACTGCAAATAAAGCTTAACTATAAATTACACTTGAATGTAAAAACATGTCTAAGTTAAGATGAACTCAACTCAGAATGGGTTGACTTCAAATTGTAATCAGTCGACCTCGACTTTAGGTCATTTGATATTGACTTGTGATCGGTCGACATTTATTTCGACAATGAGTTGTCATATCTCTAATGTTTAAGCGCTAAAAACTAAAAAAATAGACAACGGTTATTATATATTTAGTATAGTGCGGCTTATACACGGAGTGCGGCTTATATATGGAAAAAGTATGTTAATCACAAAATTTTTGGATGCGGCTTATACACGGGTGCGGCTTATAGTCGGAAAAATACGGTAATTTAGTTAAATTCATGACTAAGTTTAATTGTCTGTTAATAATATCAAAAACAGTGGATTTTTGTATTCCAAATTTTTCTGATATCTGTCGATAACTAGAAGGAGCCGCTAACCAATATAAAAACAATAGTAATTCAATCTCTTGCGTCCAGCCGTGGAATTCATTATTATTTGTCAAAATTAGTAAATCTTTAAATGATTCTCTTGAAATTTTGAAATTATACTTAAAATCAAGTCTATCATCTCTTAAATACTATAAGATATTCAGGAAATTTCCAGGACGACAGTATTTCATTTCCTAAATAATAAAATAATTATTTAGTTTTTATCGTACTCTTCATATATATTAAATTTGATACTTACCATTCTGTTAGACGTTACTGATAATGAAGTTATCATTTGCATCGTTTCAAGATAATTGGTTTCTATTAGTATAATATTTGATATACTATTAAAATACTTAAATACAAGAGTTAATTTTAACAAAGGACTCATTTTAAAAAGTACATTATATAATTTAATAATATAATGCATTTGCGTTTTTAAACAAATAGTGAGTACTGTTTTTAAAGTTAGCAAAAGATGGCGCATCTATAGTTTGCATACTCGACCGGAATTATATGTATTTTCGAATTGAAATATAATGTGTGTTTGCAAATATAGTTACGATTTCGGATCCACCCTTAGTGAATTGTCCTCTGTACTCTTGTAAATGAAAAAAGAACGCAAATGTCCTTGAGTTACAGATATTGTTTCACAAACATTTTTAAGATAATCGAAGTTGTTTTAGTAATTCCAATAGGAAATGACTTTTTAGCATAATGAAAAATTTATGGTGGTATGAAAGAAATAGATAATCAGTTGATCAAGTCAAAGCTGAAATTTGTACAAAAGTTAACTTTTCTGTCTTGTGAATCATTTTATGAATATGTAAAAACAAATGTTCCAATTATTAAAGCAGCGAAGTCTGCTCTGAAATATGATGCTCCTATAAGTTTATTGTAATTTGTTCAATTTTGTGAAATAAATTATGTTTAATTCAATATCTCAATAATTGATTTTTTCCTCAAGTTAGAGTTTTTAAATCTGGCACCTATAATTGTATCTCAAAAGAATTTTTTAGTGCACAAACATTCTTTTTTTAAAGTTACAGTAGTGAAATGCTTTTAGCAAATATGCTTTAGGGGTGCATATACTTTATACTCAATTAACATATAACTTCGAAATAGTCTTTGGGGGAAGGCCTTGAAAAGAGAATAAACCTTCGTCTGAAAGCGAAATGTTAAAAATATTACTAAATTTAATTTATCTTTACGTATAAATCTTGAAATGCGAAACTTTTAAAAGATTATTAATATATTAATTATTAAATATTGTGAAAACTCATTAAAATTCTAATAATGTATGAGCATTCATTTTTAAAAGTTACAGTAATTTAATGTTTTTTTTTATAATTATAGGTTTAGGGATTCTCTTTACACTCTATACTCAATTGTAATACAGCCTCGAAGTAATTAAACAGTTTCAGATCTAGAACCCTTTCACGTCTAGAGTACCCGCGGCTAAAAGCACATACTAACCACTTTAGGGTTCAGACTTGAGGTTCGTCCACAAATCTTTGGAACCAGAACTATTCGGCAGTGCTGATAATTGTGATTTAACGCGAAAATTTGATGTGTTCTTATATATTAAACTTTTTGACAAATATTTTAAAATAAAGAGGTATACATTAATACAGACTGATCAAATTTGTTCAAAATATCGAGCGCCTACTCTACTGCAAAATTAGGACGCCTACGATATCTTTAAAAATATAGTTATTATTATTGATTAAACCGAAAAGTAATCGAAATTCTAAGTTAGCTTTTACATGCGAAAAATTTATTTTCGTACTATCTCGATGTTGCTAAATATCAAATAAGTTAAATAGTAAAATATAAGATCAATAATGATATTGCTGTTGAATAAATATTTGAGTCATTTCTATAAGACTAATACGTATTCAACTTCGCAGAAGTTTTAAATAATTTTAAGTTTTTGCTTCATATTCATTAAATGTAAGAACTGTAGTTTGAAAGAAGAGTAAGTCGTATTAAAACAAAAAAACAACAATAATTGTTCAAAATTTGGTAATAAGAACTTCTCGAAATGGATGCGATCGCCGAAAAATCAATAGATGAATGTAAAAATAATAACGACGATCTATTTATCAATGATATAGATTTACCACTTTATAAATATGGACTTATGTTTAGATATGACATCAATCATTATTTTGAATATGATATTAAGAAACGGAACCAAAAACTCAGATCGAATGCTATGAGTATTTGGATATTAATAAATATTTTAAGATTTCTCTTAGTTTTACTGAATGTGGATAACGGTAGAGTTCCTAAACATTATTTCGATATTATTCAATATATTGGAGGTTTGACTGAATTCATTTACATGAGTGCATTATCTTCTTTAGTTCTCTCTTTTGTAGCCATCATACTTTTTAACATAAAAGAACAAAATTATTTTCGATGGCTTCATATAATCAAAGTTTTAAAAGGACTAGAAATTGAGAATACTATCAGATTATACAATAATAATGAATATAAAAAGTTTGTTAAAAATATTAGATATATTTTATCGCTTATTAGAATTCAGATTCATATAGTTAAATTATTTTTGACTTTGATCGCTGCTATTGTTTTAATAATCTTTTTCGATTGGAAAGAGATAATAATTTATGGAATATTAAGTGCATTTTTCTTTATAGGATATACTTTCACAGTACTAATAATAATTTCTTATAGTCTTTTCTATTACTTCCTTGTTTGTTACTATTGTAATTTCAGACTTAAGTCATTCAATAACAAACTATTGAATACAAATGAGGATCAGATCTTCTTTAGCTCTAAAATGGTACTAGAGTTAATAGAAGAGCACAACAGTATCTGTAATGATATTAATATTCATAACAAATTCTGGTCTAAATATTTATTTTCATTGACTTATACACTCATACCCACATATCTGATGACTCTACAGCAAATTTTCTTTGAAGATTTACTTCTGGTAACTTTTTATTTATTCACATTTTTTGCCATCGTTTGGCTATTATCTCATTTTATGATTAATTCAATTACTGCATCGATTAACAAGGAATCTTCGAAGTCTTATAAATACTTATTTAAATTTTATTCTAACTCAAATTCCAGTATCGGATTAAAAACCAAAATTAAAGTTTGTTCTGAAAACCACTTATTATTATTAACATTAATAAATTAATGATTATTTCAATATTATATTTAGTTATTAAATACTATGGAAAGAGTGAGCAGTAATAGATTTCCAATTGGTTTTTCATGTGGCAATCAATTCGTTATGACACCAGTCATTGCATTCAAAGTAAGACTCTCCACAAGTATTCGATTTTGATATGAAACTATTCCAAAGAATATTATTCATTATATAGATGTTCACAATATTCTATCGATTCTTTTTGTTGACGAACAGAGTAGCGAATGCTATGAAATGAGCGAATAGAATAAGAAGCCTTCATATTAATATAAGTAGTAGTTATTGAATGAATGCTGCCATTAGAATTGTTTAAAATTCGATCGTCTTAATTGTACAGTAACACAAATAGTTTTGTAATTAATTCAAACATATTTTATATAAAACAATAATAACAAATCAAAATCCGTCATTCACTTGAGGTTAAAAAGTACAAAAGTCAATGGTGAACTAATATAACTGAGCTATCTTCGTACTTTAAATTCAAATCTGACAAGTTACTGAAGCTTAAAAGCAAATTATAACTAGTATTATTAGGTTTTAACAAAGTTTTTTCGTTTTTTTAAAACAAAATTTATGAAAAAATCGAAAAAAGCATTGTTTATAACCTAATACAATTAGCCATTTCGAATCATGAGCTGGAATATTTTGTTATATTTAGAAATAATGCATTTGAACTCACAAGAGAAATAATAAATTTTACCGATAACATCATGAAATCATTTTATAATTATAATCGGAAAAATGTTGTGGATTCGTGACATTATAAACTTGAATAATTTACTGGTTTAGGTATACAAAAGTTATTTTGTTACCCTTCAATTTTCTCTAGGTGAATCACTGTTAAGCGCGTCATCTTCTTCACAAGTGAAACCTCGAAATCTCAATATCAATAGCACCTTCTCAAATAAAATGATCAAATGCCGAGATCTCGTAGATGAAATTCGTCGAATGTGGCATTTAGACTTAACTGAAATCGTTCCAATATTCATCCCATCAAATAGATTAATCAACCGAGATCTGAATAAGAGTTTGAATAAAATTAATATCCCTAATTTTATAGCTAATCAAATTCAAAAATTTGTACTCTTAGAAATGCACAGAATAGCTAGGAAAGATCTTAACATAATTATGTTGATTTTTTGCATCTATGGTGTTTGCTAACTTAGCCCACTATGGTTTAAAACCACAGAGCATTATGTGGTTAATTTGAATAATAACAATAATAAAAATTCACAAATAAATAAAACTAACTAAATATCAAAATGTTTTTGTTTTGTTATTTATTTGAGATACGGGCATTTTAAATCAATAAGTATTTCATCAAAGATTAATAGGTTATATGAAAATAATATTTAAATAAGAACTTTTACAAGTTTTACACAAAATGTTGGTCAGTTTATTCAGTTATGATACATGAACTCTAAGTATTTAGTTCATTGCTTATTTACAATTGAGTGAAAATAAATTTTTTAACTATTAGGACATAGATTTAATTATGATTATACAGGACGAGTGGCAGTAAATTTATTAATAAGCTTATTAAAGATTCATAAGTTTTGCGTATGAATCAATTTTAATGTAAAATTTAATGAATTTCTTAAGAGGGTATATCCCAATTTCCTCTTAGCGCAATTTAGCTCCCATTATGAACATAATTCAGCGATTGATAATTCAATTTTCTTATAGTCAAAATATGGCTAACTTGCATCCTGAATTATTTGTCTTTATCTTTGAAGCGACATATCTAGAGCTCGAAATCAGACAAATGTTTTTCACACATTTTGGGTCACAGATCACTTAAAAACACTGGGCCTGATGAATTAATGTGATTGGATTAAAGTTGTCGAACCTCCAGAATTAGGCTGATATCTACAGGATTCAAGATTTTTTTGTAATATCATTCCCAGTTTTCCAAAAGTGAATACTCAATATAATATCAATAGATTTAAGTATTAATGTTCATTGCTTTACAAACATTTAAGAAAATAGTAAATTATTAAATTAATGTGACTAAGTAATGGAGTATAAATATGATGCAAAGAGTATAGAATTCGTTGTTGAGATTTACTGCTAAATTTCATCGACAGTCTCTTTATATTGAAGCCTAAACTAAGTTAAATTAATGAACTCTTTTACTCACGGTTCATTTTGGAAAACTGATTTATTAGTTAAAATATATTATGCAATCTATTTAGTAAAATCATTTAATAATAAAGCATAACAATGAAAAGTGATGTACTCACTCAAAATAATAATCTATATTAAATGAGATTCAATTCTAATTCATTTAAGGCAAAAGTATTAATAAATCACAATTAAAGTTTGACAACAAAACAAAGCGAATGACAGACACAATCACGCAGTGATCGTGCTTTACTGTTTACATGCATGATTTTAAAGTCACTGCCTATATTGTAAAATTACGATACCTACGATATCTTCAAAAATAGAAGTTTAATATCGTTCTTAGTTAAACTGAAAAGTACTCGAAATTCGGAAATAGACTTTAACACGCAAAAAACTTATTTTGCATGATCTCAAAGTTACTCACAACAGAGGTGTCAAGTTAGATAATAAAATTATATTCATTTGAAGATCAATAATTCTTGTGGAATAAATATTAGAGTCATTTCTAGAGAATAATATCGATTAGAATTTATAAGAAACTATTTTCAGTGTTCAATAATAACTGTTTAGAATTCGGTAATAAGAACCTCTCAAAATGGATGCTAGTTCAGAACAACCAGTGAGTGAATGTGAAAATAATAATTATGATCTCGTAATCAATGATATAGATTTACCACTTTATAAATATGGACTTGTGTTTAGATATGATATCAATAATTATTTCGATACAGATATCAAGAAACGAAATCAGAGTTTGAAATTTTATGTTATGAGTGTTTGGTTTGTAATTAGTTTTATTATAACTTTTATATGTTTAACAAATATAGAAAACCGAAGTGTTCCTAAGTATTATTTCGATATTATCCAATACATGGGTGGTTTAACTAAATTCTATTACATTGAAACAATGTGCGGTTTAGTGCTCTGTTTAAGAATTATGATGCTTTTTAACCTTAAACAAGAAAATTATTTTCAATGGCTCCATATTATCAAAGTTTTGAAAGGATTACAAAATGAGACAAAAATCAGAATAGATAAAGTTGAATATAAAAATTTTGTTAAAAATATTAGGTATATTTTAACACTTATTAGATTTCAGACTCGAATAATCCTATTATTTTTTATTTTGATTGCAACTTCTGTTTTAATAATATTTTTCAACTGGAAAGAAATAATAATTTATGGAATATTAAGTGTATTTTTCTTTATAGGATATATTTTCATAGTTTTAATAATATCTCATAGTATTTTCTATTACTTCATTGTTTGTTATTATTGCAAATTCAGATTCAGATTATTTAATAAGAAATTATTGCATACAAATAAGGATAAAATTTTCTTGAGTTCTAAAATAATATTAGAAATAATTGAAGGGCATAACAGTATTTGTAATGATATTAAACATCACAACAAATTCTGGTCTAAATATTTATTTGCATTGACTTATACTTTGATACCCTTTAATCTAATGGTCTTGCAACAAGTTTTCTTTGAAGAACAACTTCTGGCAACTTATTATTTGGCGATATTTTTGAGCATCGTTTGGACTTCTTCTCATTTTACGATTAACTTAATTACTGCATCGATTAATAAGGAATCTTCGAATTCGTTTAGATATTTGTTTAAATTTTACATTGAATTCAATTCCACTATTGGATTGAAAAACAAAATTAAAGTTTGTTCCTAAGATTATTTTTTATTGTTTGTTTTACAAATAAATTCAATTAATTTTTAAATTTACATTAGTTATTGAATACTATGGAAAGAGCGAGCTATAGATTTCCGATTGGTTTCTCTTGTGGTAATCAATTTGTTATGACACCAGTCATTGCATTCAAAGTAAGACTTCCACAAAGTATCAATTTTTAATGTGAAACGATTCCAAAGAATTTTTTTTTTCGTTAAATAGATGTTTGCAATATTCTGTCGATTCTTTTTACTAACGAATAGAGTTGCGAATACTATGAAATGAGCATATAGATTGAGAGAGTTGTTCATATGATAATCGCTAGAATTTTAGTTATATTAACACCTTCTTGTACTGAGTTGAGTCAACGCGTTGATTCTATATTTATAAAATTATATGTTAATAAATGATATTAATAAAAAGTTCGTTGAATTTGTGATTATTACTGATTATGATGGCCCCATTTTGATTTAAAAAATTGTTTCAATGCTATTAATGAATTTGGATAATTCACAAAATGAAATTGAGAATAAATTAAAGATTTGTAAATTATTATTAATAATAGATTGTGTTAAACTCTTTTGTCAAAAGACGGTTACGTCTATTCATCGAAAAGAAATAGTTATAGACAGATTTGGAATTAAGATAAAAAAGTCATATTTTGAACCGTCATGTTTAAAAAAATTAGTCGGAGAGAAAACTAGAACTAATCGATGTGTCTCCTGGCGTTGCATGACTCTAATAAAATCTTTTCTTATATTTGGGTTGGGAATTCAATAGTGGTGTAATTTTTGGGTAATTAAAGTTATTAAAATTCTTACATAACAAAACTATTTAAACTAAGAAAAGAACCTATCAAAATCATAAGTTATAAGTAAAAGTAAGTTATGTAGTAAGAGGGATAGCTTATTTTTATGAAGCAGTTCGACTTCAGTGCTTTTCATCTAAGCCTAAAGAGTTCAGTCCCAATGAACCATTCATCTCTGAAGTCTATTTTGTCCTGTTGAACTTGAGCTTAAATTTAAGGATTATCTATGGGCTCATTCGTTACAACTCTTTCGATTTCTCTCGATCGAGGCAATTATTGATAAATGACTGGCTTTTAATCAGAAACATTATTTTCTTCTTTAATTTGCATGGTCGAGTGACTTTGGTAAGTCATAAATCTTTATTTTTGTTCTCATCCTTTCAAATTAATATATTCTGAATAACATTTTTCAAAACTTTTTATTCTGGTTTACTTAGGATACCTGTTTCACAATATCAAGCCAATCAATTTTATTTTAGTTTGAACTTTTTTCCACAATCTTAACTATTTATCAAATTAATCATAATTTTAAAATTGATAGTTGTTGAATTCAAATACAAAACTGAATTGTATATATACAACACATGGAAATATATAACAATGAAGATAGAACAAGCAATAAAATCAAATATGGTGAATGAATTTGGACCAATTTCAGCAACAAGGTGGACGAACTCCTCCGGTTTCTAAATACCCTTGCAAGTTTAATAATTCAGCTAGTTTTTAAAAAATGATCAAATTTTATTGAAAATAGTAGATTTTTATGATAAATAGTAGAATATTTATGAGATTAATATCTCGTATGCCCACCAGAAGCTTGTCGCACAATCTATAAACGCCTGGGCATGGATTCCGCCAGGTTAATGAAGAAATAGCGCCAAAAAGAGTCACATCTTCTGGTGGGCCGACTCTAGAGCTGCCAACAAATCTTCTTTTGGTGTGATGACTGGTCTTTCACTGCGAACCAAATTTTTTATGATTGGCCCGACATTTTCATCGTGATTTAGGTCCGGGAAAGGCTGGAAACTTGATTAAATACTATTTTAAAATGAATTCTATCAATACCTCGGGTGTGGAATCACAAAATCTTCGAATGGTCCGATATTTGTTGTGATCTAATCTTTAATAAAATGTGACGCATGGCTCGGGTGGTTGTCGTGAAGAAGCAGAACATTTCCGTCATCAAAATGGCGCTCAATATAGGGAGCACCCGTTCCTCCAAAATCTTGGTATGAACCTCTTTTGAGAGGGTTTCATAAACAAAAAGTTCACCTAATCCATGAAAACTGAAACTGAGTAGATTTTAAACAAATTAAAGTTAATTAAATCATATTCAAGCTAGAAAACTCATAAGAACACAAAAGAGACAGTAGAACGGAAAGTCCATGTCCATGCTTCTAGTCATACGAGATATCAATCTCATAAATATTCTATTATTTATCATAGAAATATATTGTTTTCAATAAAATTTGATTATTTTTCTTAAAATAGCGCAATTATTAAACTTTCAAAGGTATTTAAAAATCGGAGGAGTTCGTGCACCTTGTTGCTAAAATTGGTTCATATTCATTCACCATGTTCGATTTTATTGCTTGTTCTATCTTCATAGTTAGATATTTCCATGTATTGTAAATGAGTTTTTATAGTTGATCAAATTATTTCAATAATTTTTAATATTTGTCGTGAAACCACATCAGAGATGTCATTCGACTCAACTCATAATGATCTGACCCAACTTCATAGAAGGTTTGATTATCAGAAAATGACATATCGATTACTGCTCTGGTATTCACATGAATAGTTGTCTAAATAAAATAGAAATCATTATACAAATAAGTATTTAATTTTTCAATCAATTAATTTGTTTGCTATAAATATGAGTTGATTAGACTTGCATTCATAATAAACTGATTGCCAACAATTTCCCAATTGTTCTTAGTTAATTCATTGATTAATTTATACCCTGACTTGATATAGGTCACTTCTTTTCCCTGATAGGACTTGATCATAATTTTACTGAATCCGACTTCATTCTTATCGGTATCAATACTAATCACATATTGAGAATCGATTCATGATTTTTTTCATATTCAGTTTAATCATAAAGATAGAGAAATCATAGAATTCATTACTTTTAACATATAAATCCTGTGGTTAAGCGATAGTTATTTTTCTCATGTTGTCAATGAAATTGTTAACAGCTACAGATCGGTTCTATATCAAAACAGCTAAAGTAAAAATAGCTAACGCAAAAACAGCTAATACAAAAGAGCTAATCCAAAACAGCTAAACCCATTAAGCTAACAAAAACAGCTAAACAAAAACAGCTAAACAAAAACAGCTAAAATAAAACAGCTAATCAATATAAGCTAATGTAAAAAGCGCTAATGGTAAAAACAGCTAATCAAAATCAGGTAACTTAAAAAAATTTATGATAAACGATTTCAATTGAGTTTTATCGTAACAATACTTCGATTTCTTAGAAATTAGAGATTAACTTAAGAGATTTAATCCTTTAGTGTTCAGATTTCTACGAATATATTTACAATAATATTTTCACATTCTATATATAGTGATATTTGAGGAATTTAAATAGGATTAAGTTATTCTCATGAACTATTATTTTAGTTCTCTTTAATATCAGCTGAACCTTTACGAGTTATATTCTAATCTTTTTTGTTTCATGTTTTGAATAAGTTTCCAATTTATATATTAAGATTCAATGACTTCATTTAATGCTAAATCATATCCTTGTTGATAAAAAATTATTCTATTTCCAATAAAATTTTCTAGATGAAAAAGATAATTTTCTAAGTGGAAATAGCTCCTTCTGAACCCCTACGAAATTTTTTAACTCTGGAAAATCTTTTCTATGGTTGATTATTTGGAAAAATAATACTATAAATAATTTAATCAAATACGATAAATTCAATCTTTAAGAATCGAGGAATTTTAAAATCTTTATTCGATAGATTATAATTTTTAGTTTTAAGATTTTTCCCACTGTCACTACTAAGAATTTAAAAAATTAAGAATTCAAATTAATATTTTTTGTTTCCCTATTATTAAATACTATTGTTAATATTTCTAAGGCTAAGTGTCGAAAATGTATATGGATTATAGAACTTATTTCCTATGTGGGATAATTTTATATTAATATACATATAGACTTAATGTTTGAAAATTTTTATATAAAAATGGCTGTGCAAGCTAACACAAACATGAGAGCGAGATAGGGGAACGGAAGAGGTTACCTTTATTAGTGGACTTTAGCCACTAAGAAAAGGCATAACTCGCTCCGTTTACGGGCAGCGATTTGCATACCCGAACCCGTAGGACCGCTGAGCAGGCGTTGTTTGGTGATCTCCTATTTGCTAACATAGTGGCCAAGTATGCACAGCAATATTATATACTTATTATTCATTTATAACAGTTATAAAAGTGCTTTATTTATTTTGTACAGTTTGTATTAGCTGTTTTGGTTTAGCTGTTTTTATGATTAGCTGTAACTTTTTTAGCTCTTTTGGGTTAGCTGTTTTAGTCTAGCTATTTTGTTTTAGCTGATTTTACTTAGCTTTTTAAGCTTAGCGGTTTTTGTTTAGCTAATTTTGTTTAGCTGTTATTTTTAGCTGTTTTGACTCCATACGCTACAGATATGATAGATTTTGCATTAGTTCAAAGTTAATATGATCGGAGTTTCAGCGTGAATGATACTTGTCATCGAATTGATGTAAATCTTATTGGATTTTTCGGATATTTTCGAGTGAAGTATCAGATATTTTTCAGAATCATCTATAAGATTAACAGCTTTCGCCATTTTAAACATAAGCAAAGAAAGCAGTCGCCAATACATCTGGAGGTGCATTGATTTGAAGCCAATCCCCATGATTCCGGTTGTTTCTATTCGTTCAAGTGAAATCAAGATTAGCTGATTCTGTATATTCAATATATTTAGCCATTGCGTTATAGTTATCTTCGGTGATTTGCAAATCGCCATACATTAAATAATCATATACAGTACGATAACTCATGCATCAGCCCAAGTCGGGGCTGCATCTCTAACAAATCATTCAAATACTTATAAACATGAATAGCCTAGTAATTAAACAAGTTTTAGTTTCCCATTATATTATAACAAAATGCGCTAAAATCAGTGCATTTTACATATTAGGGTTGCTTCAGTGTAGATAAATTTCAGAAATATGTTTAATTAAATGAAAGATCAACTAAGTATGGAACGAGTCAATTTTGGAAATCACATTTTTTTCTTTATTACTCAAGTCAGATAACGGTCATTAACAGGCGTTAATTTATGAAAAACTTAAATTTCTCTACACGAGTACCAATTCTCAGACATCGTAACGGAGTAAAGATACCTGTTTTCATATTTTGGATCAAAAATAGATACGATCCTTTCGATGATTGTGAGTCACGATCTTTCAAGTATTATGTATAGAATAATAGCACATCTTTCATGTTCTAATCTTTTAGAGACTTTGTTATATGAAATCGTTGAAAATAATTTTTTTCTTTGACATTAAAAAGTATTATAGCTATAAAGGACAGGACTAAAGATTACGCACTCAAGTAATAGGATTCGATTAAATCACCGATATATTGTACAATATCGAAATAATATTTAGGACTCTACCGTTCTCCACATTCATTAAAGTCAAAAATAGTCTTAAAATATTGATTAATATCCAAATACTCATAGTATTGGATCTGAGTTTTTGATTTTGTTTCTGAATATCAACGTCAAAATAATGATTGATATATCTAAACATAAGTCCATATTTATAAAGCGGCAAATCTATATCATCGATAAATAGATCATTATTATTTTCATATTCAATCATTAATTTCTTAGCGATGACATCCACTTCGAGAGGTTCTTATTACCAAATTTTATAATAATATTTCCTTTATTAACAGTGTCATAGATAGGTATTCTATCTATAATTGCGATAATGGACATCAGTAAATAGCTATGATATGCAATCCTGGAATCTTTATCAACGATCCACAAACAAAAACTCTGACGAGTATTGTTGGAACAACTACCAGTTTATTACTTTTATTTTAACAGTTATGTTTTGCAATTTTATTTTCTCAATAAATAACTTCAGGAACTTATTTTAAACTCAAGTCTTATACAGTATTATTGAATTAAACTTTTAATGATTGGTGAGTTACTTTCTCAATTAATCTTTTACATTGTAGAAACAAATTTTAAACATGACTAACTACTAAAATCATCTCATAATCTCGAATAGTAGTAAATTGATACATGAATGAGAGAAATGACAAGTTTCTTATGTTTGTGCTATAATTCTTGTAAGGGTCTAATGAAACCTGTATCAATACTTAAGAAATTAACAGTAAGATTTCCTGCTGTCCTATAGAATAATTAGAGATCAAGAGGTGGTTCATTCAGATCCTTTCAGGCTTAGAATATTTGCTTTTCTTAAGAACAGAACACCCGAACATAAATAATGACAATATTCTCTACGTTATTGAAAATAATTACAATTCATTTATTGCTAAAATTGAGTGGTAGTATGCAATAACAAGCTATCTCTTGCTCAGTATTGCATTTTTAAAAGACCCAAATGTATTGATACGATGTCTTGAAATACATTTCCTTGAATATATTCAATTAAATATAATTATCTGATTATGAGAATTTTTCTTTTAACCGTTTATTACCTACTTGTTAACTTGTTAAATTACTCCAAAACGATTTAAAATTGTTTTATTTTGTTTCTTCTACAATAATATGCATGTAAACTGATAATAGGTGTGGTATTATAAAAGTTCAATAATTATTAGTTACTGTAAAGTTCTATACTTATAAGTCTACTAAATAATACTCAAATGTTTTTAAACAAATAGTTGTGAAAGAAAACTTCGAAATGGCTGATTTCATATTGGCTAAACCCTGTTTTCTGTATCTATTGTGTCGTCGTCAAAGAACGAAATGACGGTCGTGGGCGACGCTAGAGGCCAACTCTCAGCTCTTTGGCTCACAGGTCCGGAGCTCTTGCGGCGGCAATGCTTTAATCCGGAGCGAGAGCAGTGAACAGGAGTTGGTCAGCGATTGTGTACCTTCGCGAACCTGTCTCAGCACCTGCCCGTGAAACAAAAGTGTTTGTGCGAGCCTTAGATTTAGGGAGGGAGATTTATTGGAAGCACTCGACGCTAAGCACTACCTCAACTAAGTCTAAAAGGGGTCAAAAGTTAGAAATAGAAAAATTTCCAGGAGAAACAGCACTTTTTCGTGCAAGAGGAAAATTGACTGATTTTTGTTGAAGTTTGAGGCTCTCTATACAAATTTTAGACAAGGGCCAGCCTTGGTCCAATAGGAAACTGGTGTCACAAGCACAAGTCCAATGAGGGCTTAGGCGCACGGTACGTGGACTCATTGGATTTGTGCTCAGGACACCGGTTTGGGAATAGTGAATTAGAAGTTGGTGTTAGGATTAAGGTTTTTGATTTCATTTTTCATTAGAAATAGTTTAAATATAGAGATATTTGTGTGCAATAGGTTCTTCTAAAAAATGTTTCTGATCTTTTTATTTAATTAAATTTTAATTTTAAAATTATGTTCGCGTCTCACTATTAACAGATTTTTACCTTTGTATCAGAATAAATACACTAAATATGACGAATTTCAAGTTCAGCAAATTTAGTTAGTTATCGTATTGTATACTATTATATTGTTACTACTAATAATAATATAGTATAAAGTGATAATAAAGAGCACACTGCAATGTAAAATAATGGGTTGGCTAATATGTCTTTTTCAGTTAGAAAAACTTTTTATTCAAAATTTATGAAACTTTAATTATGGAATCGAGTTTTACAGCTAGTTCTCAAGTGGTTTGACGTTAATTTGCTTCGGTCAAAGCTATCAGCGCGTCGTTATCCAACTTGACAGACCGATCTGACCGGAGCCGATCGGATAGGTCAGTCCCTAGAAATGAATCTGGCAAGCCAATACTTACACTTGTGAACATCAGAAGCATTTTTGCCGTAATTCGATGCAAATATGTTTGGTTGCATCCGTCGTTTTTGTCACCTTGCTTGAACTCATAAAGCCAAATATGGATTTGGTCAGTAGTCATTTTCAATTAAAGAACTAAGAGTTGGAGGTTTTCAAAGATAAATGTAAAGTAAACCAAAATGGCCACTAAGATGTGCTTTTCGTTTCGCCTATTGTTTGTAGTATTATGCGCTATTCAAAATATTGTGGAACTAATTCTTTTTAACACAAAAAAACGAAAAAACTTATTAGCCAAACCAATAGTAAAAACCATTCTAGGTTCATTGTTTTCAAGTTAAAATTAATCTCATTTTATCAGTTTAGTGCATGTTAATATTTTTTTTCTTTTGAATCTAAGCCCTATATATTAGATAATGAGTGCAAGAAGTATTGAAGACCACTTTTTAATTGAAGCCAATTCAGATTATTAACAGTTTAGAATGGTTTAGCATTTTATATCCTTATTAAACTTTTAGCTTGACTTCAGTGCGGTTCAATATGAGTGAAAGCTAGCACTGAAGATCATTTTTAAAGTATGTAAATCATTGATGTTATGTTATTTTTGTTTTCATACTATCAAAATTTTTCACAATAAGACTTATCATAGATTCATCTCTATATCATTTTCCTATTAACTAAAAAGTCCAGTAATTAACTGGAATCAAAACCTTTATTTATAGGTTTTGGCGTTTTAGTCTCAAATTTGAGGCTCAAAATAAAAAATGTTGTATATTAGTCCATAGGGAATGATTTAGTATTTTGTAAAATTTCATTCAGGTTTCTCTTTGAAAAGTGATTTTAAAAATGCTGAACACATTATCGTTGACTTAAATTTACAATAACACTGATTCAAGATTTTTTCCTGGTTTATTCCAAGATTTGAAAAATGGGACGATCAGTCCGGCAATCAATCATTAGGGGAATTCAAAGCAGGGATTAGTCATTCTGAAATTAGCGAGTATGAGATCAGCTTTTTCGAAGTCTAGCCATTTGAGAAATTGGGAAACCCTTTAATGATTTTGACTAAATAAATAAGTCCTAAATTAATACAATACCCAGAATTGCCTGTTGAGATTTGCCACTAGATTACTTCGACGGCCTCTTTAGATTGAAATAAATTTTATTAATAGTTTGTTTTACATGCAGCTTATGTTTGAAAACATAGTTTATGAGCTAAAACATAAGAAATTATCCAATTAGTAAACTCAAATGATTAACAATGCATAGTAACGAAAAACTATACGAAATCCTAAGATAGTAGTAAATATGATATAAGTTTCTGAATCATTCAAAGCAAAAAGTAAATCGCATTCAACAGTTAACATCAACACGACACTATCACAGCTAGGATCATAACATGATATTACTCTACTGTTTCCATTTATGTTTTTAAATTTACTGCCTGTACTGTAAAATTATGATGTATACGGCATCTTTCAAATATATATTTTATTTTCGATCAAACTGAAAAGTAATCGAAATTCAGTAATTGATTTTTACACGCGAAAAACTATATTTTCCCACGATCTCAATGTTACTTACGAAAATAGAAGTTGAATTGCATAATAAAAGTATATTAGATTCAAGATCGATAATTCTTGTGGAATAAATATTAGTGTCATTTCTAGAGAATAATGTCGATTCGACTATATTAGAAGTTCTTAAATAATTCACAGCCTTCGTTTCACATTTAATGAAATACAAGCTAAGAAACCATAGTTTGAAAGAAAATTTAGTGATAATAAAACTGCAAAATAACAATAACTGTTTAAAAGTTGATAAGAAACTCGAAATGTATATGAGTTCAGAGCAATCAGTGGATGAATGTGAAAGCAATAATTACGATATAGTTATCAATGATATAGA
Source organism: Archegozetes longisetosus (assembly GCA_018873245.2). Taxonomy (NCBI): domain Eukaryota; kingdom Metazoa; phylum Arthropoda; class Arachnida; order Sarcoptiformes; family Trhypochthoniidae; genus Archegozetes; species Archegozetes longisetosus. Next base: position 15,493,542 of record JAEMBT020000001.1, on the reverse strand, counting down.
TTCACCACTTTATAAATATGGACTTATGTTTAGATATGACATCAATTGTTATTTTGACTCTGATATCAAGAAACGAAATCAAAAGCTCAGATCAAATGCTATGAGTATTTGGATATTAATCAATATTTTAAGATTTTTCTTGGCTTTAATGAATGTGAAAGACGGAAAAGTTCCCAAATATTATTTCGATATTATTCAATATATCGGAGGTTTAATCGCATTCCTTTACTTGATTGCATTATCAGCTTTAGTTCTCTCTTTCATTGTCATTATAATTTTTAATGTTAAAGAAGAAAATGATTTTCGATGGCTTTATATAATCAAAGCTTTAAAAGGATTAGAAAATGAGAGTACTATCAGAATATATGATAACAATGGATATAAAAATTTTGTTAAAAATATTAGATACATTTTGTCACTTATAAGAATTCAGAATCGAATAGTTGTATTATCTTTGGTTTTGATCGCAGCTACGGTTTTAGTGATCTTTTTCAACTGGAAAGAAATAATAATTTATGGAATATTAAGTGCATTTTTCTTTACAGGAAATGCTTCCGCAGTATTAATAGTAATTTCTTATAGCTTTTTCTATTACTTCATTGTTTGTTATTATTGTAAATTCAGATTTAAGTCATTCAATAACAAACTATTGAATACAAATAACGATCAGATTTTCTTAAACTCTAGAATGGCATTGGAATTAATAGAGGAGCATAACAGTATTTGCAATGATATTAATATTCACAACAAATTCTGGTCTAAATATCTATTTTCATTGACTTACACTTTGCTACCGATGCATCTTATGCTTTTACAGCAAATTTTTTTTGGAGGTTTACATTTTTCAACTTTTTATTTTGTGTTAATTTTTGGGATAGCTTGGCTTTTCTCTCATTTCATGATTAACTCAATCACTGCATCGATTAATAAGGAGTCTTTCAAGTCATTTAGATATATGTTTAAATTTTACTTCAACTTGAATTCGAAAATCGGATTGAGAAACAAAATTAAAGTTTTTTTTTAAATTTATTTTTATATTCTGTTTTATGAATAAACGAATTTTTAAAATTTACCTTAATTAGTTATTGAATAGTATGGAAAGAGTAAGCAGCAAGAGATTTCCTATTGGCTTCTCTTGTGGTAATCAATTTGTTATGACACCAGTTATTGCATTTAAAGTAAGACTTCCCACAAAATATCTATTTTAGATACGAGACGATTTTAAAGAATTTTTTTTTGTTATATAGATGTTTGCAATATTTTGTCGATTCTTTTTACTAACGATTAGAGTCGCGAATACTATGAAATGAGGCGATAGATTGAGAAAATTGTTCATTTGACAATCGCTAGAATTTGACAGCAATATTAACATATTATTGTACTTATTTGTGTCAATCCATTGGCTTTGTATTTATATCATTACATGTTATTAAATAAAGTTAATAAGTTATTTAAGATGTGTATATTATTCACTATGATGACCTCACTATTGACTTATAAGTTTGTTGTAAGGATAATAATAAAATCAGATAACAACGGAACGAAAATAAATTCAAGATATGTACACTAGCAACAGATGGAATCAATATTTGGGTCATTAACATAAATTTTTAAAACGATATGTAATAAGTTAATTGTTGCAAATCGCAGTTGCTTTATGTATTAGATCAGAAAATAGCCATTAATAAGCGTTAATTAATATGTTAATCATAGTTAATCTGGTCTATATGATGGAAATGCTTAAGTTTACCTATACATATGTTGAATTCTAAGCAATTATAGTAGAAGTTGAGAGCCAATCAGGGATACCTGTCTTCATATTGTAGCGCTATTGCGATTTATATTGCCAAACGCAAGCGGTATTCCGTCTGTAAACGTTTGGTTATAACAATCGGGAGCACTTCTCGTGAGAGGAGCAAATGCCAAAAGGGCGACTGGACTGAAAGTGTTTGGAGACACTTCTTATATGCAGTTTTTAGAGCTGCATACATTCAGTGTCACAAAGTTCAGTCCAGTTCAGATAGTGAATGTCGCTGCAATGAGTGAGTAGCAACTACAAGGAAAACTCACTACAACGAACACCAACTCTCTGCTCAACAATATTTTGAATTAAAATTAGAAAATCCTCCTTTAATGATTGAGTCACGAACATCTCTTAACCACTTGTATAGAAAGGTGTCACGTCTGCATTATACGGAAGTGGTTTCCGCCCTCGAGTTCTACTTTTTCAATAATTCACTTTATCATTCAGATAATTCATTACAACATTATGTGAGCGACCGATCATTGTAGCTATTTTGCATTTTGAATCAATCAATTCAACTAAAGCATCGAATTTCCCTTTTCATAATCGCTTAGCTGACTTTTTCTTGGCATTTCGTTGTAATTGATAAATAAACAAATTTAGGTCAACAAAACGTTCGAATTCTATTATCGTTTTATTTTGTACAGTTATTTGATTGTATATGCGTTGAGGCTATTATGATTTGTACGATTAAACTTAGGATTTCTTCAAGTGGTTCTATAATTTTCAATGGACTGTAAATAGCTGTTTGTGCGAAGATCTGTGCGTCACCCATGAACTTAACGAATACCCGATTTATCTGTGGTAGCCGGAAAAAGCGCGCCTGCAGAATAATGCGAGCATAAACAGCGCATACAAAAAACCGTTCTTAAAAAGCAGTCATTTACTAAATCTGATAAATTTAATTCACATTATCGCGATGTTTTCTATCACAGCCGTAGCCAGGGGACTAGGGGGCTATAGCCCCTCCAAAGAATTTTCAAAATTAAGGTTGTTAATTATTAAAAGGTTAAAAGGTCAATTAAAACTTATTTAAGAAATTTTATGCCAAATGAAAGATTAAACGGTTTAATCCCCATATCAATTGAAAGAGAAATCGCTTCATCTTTAAATTTAGATGATTTTGTTATTGAATTTGCTAAGAACCGTTGTAGTAGAAAAATATATTGTATTGATTTTCGATCTAGTAAAGCCTTATTTAAACAGAAACAATTTCAGAAAATCTAGTTCCCCAGACTGAAAATGCTGGCTACGGCAGTGTTTTCTATAAACGTTTAGGTGAAATCGTCTCTAAAATTGCTTAACATTTTGACTTATTCATAGTGTGGTTAGGTTAGGTTAGGAACAAGTCAAAGTAACTTCTTTATCAATATCAACTTAAAAGTTTAAATCAACATCAAATCGATAGTACTATATTCTTATTTTTTAAATATGTGTAAGATATTAACTCATATTTGATTGTAATAATTTTCTATTTCTATAAATATGTAAAGTAGGTATAAGTGGACTAATCTTCATTCATTTTAAACTTAACCCTTCGTCATAATTGTGGAGTAAAATTTTTTCGGTTTCCACTTTAGAAATCGTGCAGAAACCAGGCGACTGACATATATTTTTGGAAATTTGGCTATTCCATCGTATTTCACTTTTAGCCATAAAAATTCAGTTCGTTTGGACTTATAGTTTTAATATAAGTTAAATAATTTTCTCTGATGCCAGAACAGAAATTTGCCGTGACGTTGCAATGTTTTATGCTTCCTCTTTCTATGGCTATGCTCTTATGGAGCTACCGTCATGTAAAAGAAATCAAAGGCTTTCACTCTTATTGAGCTCACTAATGAAACAATAAGTATGTGATATATATAGCAATACGATAGGTAGTAATGTGTAATAGTTTAGTATCTGGGAACAACTGTGGGCAAAATAAAACGCGTGAAACATAGGGTAACATTTAACCCCACTATTAATTCTACGTTTTAGGAAGTTAAGTTTTTCTGAAGGGTTAATATTCAAGATATTGAGTCATTTTAGGGTAATAAGACATTTTAATACTTATTAATTGGGCGCTATTTTTGTGCGCGCTGTTTTGCAGACATGGTTTTGTTCTGAATCTGTGTCTGTTTAATTATAAAATATGGCAAACAGAACGAACTAGATTGTAGTTGATAATACTTCTATTGTTTCATTTGTCAGAGATGTCGAATTTCAGGGTTCACATAATCCAAAATTATATTATCGATCGATTAAATTCTTAAAAAATGTGTGTCGTTCGAACAACCAAAGTTTTGATGAATTTCATAGTGTTATCAATTATTTTAATCAAGTTTTGCATGAAATCAAGTAAGCAAGAGATTAGTGCAATTATCTAAAATTAATTCAATTCAGATTTCAAAAAACATCTACACCCAGAAGATGTAAGAATTGCTTCTGTAGACCCAAATGAATGTGGTATGAATTAGCATCTGTTCGAAATAGGGACAAACAGTAGAACTGTATTGAAATCTTGTGAAAAATATTTTAGTTATGATTCTTATCTAATTTGATTCCGCCAATCATATTGTTGTGCTAAAACCGTTAACTAACTGTTTATCTTTGATTGAAATTTTAAATTGTATATCCGTCGAAGGTTTGCTTTTTTACGTCTTACGAATTACAGTGAGAAATTGCTACTAATCTATTTAGACAACATAGAATTCACAGACAAAAGTTTACTTTTATCTCGTGAGCAATTTCACGGTGTTCTTAAAATTTATAGTTAATTCCGTCACTAATAATTTTTATAAAATTCTAACATTAGTTTCTACGAAAGCCATTAATGATTAAAAGACAATATATAAGATATTTGATGAGAATAATTAAAAATCGTAGCTAATTCAAGTTCTGTTCAATCAATTTTGAGTTCAGTTTTCTAAGTCGCTTCTAAATAATAAAAAGTCTGAGTCTTATATTCTAATGGGAACTAATTCAATCTTCAGTTTGACAACAGATTCTAATTCTTTGGTCTTTATTTATTCTTAATTTCTAAAACGGTTTTATCAAATGCTTCATAAATGTCTTAGGCACTTTTTAAAAAATTTAACTCTTAATTGGAGGTATCAAGATGAATTCTAAAAATATTTGCAACACTTCTGACTTCTTCCACTAAATACTGTTTCCTTAGCGAATTGGAAGCAAATTAACAAGTGATAGCCTTCGATAGGGTGACCACATGTTCTTAATCGTACAGGACAGTCCTGCAAATCAGGTCTTATCTATTTTATTCTACAATTTACTGACTTTGATATTAAAAATATAAAATTTTACCAATTATAGTTTCAAAGCGCTCTTTCTTACAATTATATTAATAAAATCCTTACGGAACTTCAAGAAAACAAGTTTATTATTAAAACAATTTAATCTTTCACCTTAAGTTTTGAAATACACTCAATCTACTCATATTTACAATTTATCTGTTAAATATTGTTTTGAGAATTTGTGTTAATGGATCAAATATATTAATAGTTTACATATGAATGTCGCGATAATAAAAATATTTATCTCGAGTTAACTTCTTTTTCTGATTCTATTTTAAACATTAACTCAGCTCATAATTTATTCATATCATAAGATTCAATTTATGTTATAATAGAATAATTTATATAAAATTATGTTTGAAAAAGACTTGATCACAAAAGAACTTTTATAATTATTTTTGAAACGCAGCTTTATGTGCGTTTAACTCGTTTTAATACTTTAAGAGATAGGCTTTTTTATTAACTAATATCAGATTGGTTTATATCTTGAATTTATTGTCAATCTAGCTTTCTTATTATCCTAATTCATTAATAACTTTGAAATAAATTTTTGAACCATTAGTGAGGCCATTATAATCAATAACATTCGAAAATTAAATAGTTTTCTTATTAATTTTATTTAATGACATCTAATGATATAATACATAATTAATGCATTAACTCAACTCACTACAAAAAGATGATAGTGCAACTGCCAATTTGTAGCGATTATCATAAGAAAAACTTTCTTAATCTATTCCTTCATCTCATAGTATTCGCGACTCTATTCGTTAGTAAAAAGAATCTACAGAATATTGCGAACATCTATATAACAAAAAATATTCTTTAAAATCGTTTCGTATCTAAAATAAATATTTTGTGGGAAGTCTTACTTTAAATGCAATAACTGGTGTCATAACAAATTGATTACCACAAGAGAAACCAATCGGAAATCTATTGCTGTTCACTCTTTCCATAGTATTTATTAACTAAGTAAGATTAAATTTTAAAATTTTTAAAATTTATTTGTAGATCAAATAGTGAAAAATAATCTTAGAAACAAACTTTGATTTTGTATTTCAATCCAATATTGGAGTTAAATTCAATATAAAATTGAAACAGATATCTAAACGAATTCGAAGATTCCTTATTAATCGATGCAGTGATTAAGTTAATCATGAAATGAGAAAAGAGCCAAACGATAGTAAAAAATATCATCAAATAAAAAGTAGCCAGAAGTAAATCTTCAAAGAAAATTTGCTGTAAAACCATTAGATATATGGGTATAAGAGTATAAGTCATTGCAAATAAATATTTAGACCAGAATTTGTTATGAATATTAATATCATTACAGATACTGTTATGCTCTTCTATTAATTCTAATACCATTCTAGAACTCAAGAAAATTTTGTCCTTATTTGTATTCAATAATTTATTATTTAATAATTTGAATCTGAATTTGCAATAATAACAAACAGTGAAGTAATAGAAAAAACTATGAGATATTATTAATATTATGAAAGTTAACCCTGTAAAGAAAAATACACTTAATATTCCATAAATTATTATTTCTTTCCAATCGAAAAGATTAAAACAGAAGTTGCTATCAAAACCAAAAATAATGTAATTATTCGAGTCTGAATTTTCATAAGTGTTAGAATATATCTAATATTTTTAACAAACTTTTTATATTCAATGATATTATATATTTTAATTTTACTCTCATTTTGTAATCCTTTCAGAACTTTGATAATGTGAAGCCATTGATAATAATTTTCTTGTTTAAGGTTAAAAAGCATCATAATTCTAACACAAAGCACTAAACCGCACATTGCTATCAAGTAATAGAATTTAGTTAAACCTCCAACGTATTGAAGTATATCGAAATAATATTTAGGAACATTTCGGTTTTCCATATTTGTTAAACATATAACAATTCTAATAAAACTAATTACAAACCAAATGTTCATTGCATAAAATTTTAAACTTTGATTTCGTTTCTTAATATCTGTATCAAAATAATAATTGATATCATATCTAAACATAAGTCCATATTCATAAAGTGGTAAATCTATATCATTGATAACTAGATCATGATCATTTTTTTCACATTCGTTCACTGGTAGTTCGGAATTTGCACTCATTTTGAGAAGTTCTTGTTGCCAAATGTTGAATGATTGCTGTTCCTTTTCTAGTTTTATTGCAACTGACTTTTCTTCAGACCATAATTCCTTAACTTTTACTTTAAGAAACTTGAAATAACGACTGAAAATAGTTAAAAATTTTCTAATGAACTTGAATCGGTATTATTCTATAGAAATGACTAAAATTTATTCCACGAGAATTATTGATCTTCAATTTAATATACTTTTATTATGCCATTTAACTTCTTTGATGTGAGTAACTTTATGATCGTACAAAAATAAGTCTTTTGCATGTTAAAATATATTTTCTAACTCCAAGTACTTTTCAGTTTAACCAAAAATGATATTAAACTTTCTGTTTTTAAAGATATCAAAGGTGTCCTAATTTTACAATATAAGCAGTGACTTTAAAATCATGCATGTAAACAGAAAGCACAATTACTGCCTGATTCTATTAGATGGGATCAAAAGTAATGGGACTATCTTATCTCGTTCTTGATGAAAGTTGTAACCATGTTTATGCTATAATATTACGCATTAGAGTAAAAGAAAGTGCACGATGTAGTTACTTGCTTTACTTGTGCCTTTAAGTGCGATTTCTGTATATGGTCCAAAAGTGGACCAACTTCGAGAAAGTGTTACAAACCAAGAACAGCACGCATTTATTAAGTGCCATGTGCTATTATATTATATATTTTATAATTATATTATAATATAATAAATATCTTTTAAAGTCCACGAGTTCTAAAAGTCCCATTACTTTTGATCCCATCTAATATCTGTAATTTGCTTTGTTTTTTTTTTGTCAAATTTTAATTGTGATTTGCACTTTTTTCTTAAATGACAGAATTGTATCTCATATAATATAGATTATTATTTTGAGTGAGTACATCACCTTTCATTTTTTATGCATTATTATTAACTGATTTTACTAAATAGATTTCGTCACATATTTTTAATTATGAATTAACTTTTCGTCAATGTAACTGAAAGTATTAGATTAACCCAGTAAAATTTGGAATTGTATTTATTTGAAAGTATATTTAATGATAAAATTATAATTGTATATCCAATGAATATATTTGCCTTAGATCTGGTTGATTAAATTCCAGCCAAGTCAGAATTGTCTGATACTTATGGCGCTGTTCTATAAATTCATTTCTTTTATAACTTGTTCGTATGAAGCTTGAAATTCTACTTCATCTAATTCTTCTCAATTTTAATTTTGTTTTTTTTGTTCTTGCAAATTCTTTTGCAAATCAAAATAAAGAGTCAAACAAAAAAAATTGAAAATAAAGTTCAATTTTAAAGTACATGCGAAGTTATAAAAGAAATTAATGTGTAAATAGTGTCACAGATATTAGGTATGTCTAACTCCTCCAGGTCATTATCCAGCACGTAGGACCATGTATGAAACTTTTTATCTGAGCTAAAACGGGCAAACTACGTGCAAAGCGAGACTAAGATATACTTTTAATGAAAAATTTTATGAAGTATAAAGGAAATAATTTTTAAAAGAAAGTTTTATTTATCGTGATTTTCTATATTTGAAGGATAGGATTATCAATGATATGTCTAAGACTTGGACATGGAAGTAAACTTTCCTCATAATACATGAGGGTATATTCTATCGTGGGGTAAACATAAAATATCATTTACTTAAAGCTTCAATCAAACGAACATTAAATGAATAACACTTTATATATTTCACAAGAAATAATTTTTCTTTTGATCCAATTAATCAATATTAAGCCATCGAAAAAAAGTTAAAAGTTTGTCTATCGAAGATAACTATTAATTTAGATCTAATAAGAGTGGCAAAAATGACTTTTTATTATATAAAGTTTCAATAATTTATTATCAATTTGTAGTACGCGTTCAAATTTATTTAAATAAAATAGGATTCCCTTATGAATAAGAAACGCGTTTAAAAGCTTAGACATATGATTGATGATCCTATCGTTCATTTATTATTTGTTTTGTTGAAATCAATATTTTGATATAAAGGATAATCCACCTTGAGCAATCATGTATATGCTTCATGGAGACATTTGACTTCATGGTTCGATGGCAAATATAGAGAAACGTCCTAGACTAGAATATTTAATTTTTTGACGCGTACAGTTCCACAGGAAGAATTCTAAAATTTAGAGAGAAAATATTATTTCAAAAATTCATTTGACCCTCGCCCCCATTAGTTTTCTTTTGAGATTTCGCTCGAAAATCACTAAAAATAGGGGATGATTTTGGAAGAGTTTTAGAGTGGTGCAGGTCAAATAGACGATTGAATTTTCATTTGAATACCACTCTTTAAAAATCAATTTACTATATGATAACGAGTGTTTTGTGCAGAATGATGCTCATATGTGTACCGTTGAATGCCTGATAGTAAGATAAAAATGACCAGTCAACTCTATGTGAACTCTTCTTCTATTAAAGGCAACACGTCTAATGAAAACTTCAATCGTCGATTCCACTATGTTTCAGGTCTTGAATCACTCTAAAAATTTTACAAAATTATTCCGCTATTTTTATTGATTTTTGAGCAAAATCCCGAAAAGAAAGTAAGTAGGGGCGGGGTTAAATGACTGTTCGAAATCAAGTTATGTCCCAAGATATAATGTTATAAAATTGAGGAAAATTTTTCCTCCAGAACTGGAAGTAGCTAAGGTCTAATATTTTGGTCGAAAATGCGTCAATATATTTACCATTAAGCTACAAGATCAAAAATCCTTTGCCTGCCTACGCACAATGGCTTAGCGTAGGTTCTCCTCTAATTATTTCTATCATTTAAATCATTTTCACTAAGAGAAATATACGAATGAGAGCTTATTAATGGCTATTTCTGATTATTTTAAGAAAGTAACTGTGATGTCTATGAATCAACTTGTTACATATTGTTATAAAAGCTTTATTAATGAATCCAATATCGATTCAGTCCATTTATGATTTACATATCTTGAATTTATTTTCAACTTCGTTCCCTTATTGTACTAATTCTTTATTTGCTTTAAAATGAATTTTTAAAACAATAGTGCGGCCATCATAATAATTAATATTCATAAATTAAGTAATTTTCTCATTAATTTTATTGAATTACATATGAGTACAAAGACAATGTTCTGACACAAATAAATGCAACAATGTGTTTATATAACTCTGAAATCCTAGCGATTGCCATATACACTGCAGCTCAAAAGTATGGAAATCAGTGTAATTGACTCGATGTCTTTTCTTTGATCAAATATAACTTAATAAATATTTCGTAAATTTTTGTGAGCTTAGTCTTAGTTAATGCTTAATAACTTGTGATTCGAACGATATAAAGATATAAAGCAGTTTCATATTTTTTCATTAAAATTATAGACAATTAAAAAATTTTCTTCACTTTTTTACGCGATCATAAATAAGAAAATAGTTATTTTGACTGAATCAAAGCGGAAAAAAGGCATTTTACAATTCTTTAAAATTAAATTGAACAGAATATCAACTCAATAAAACAATTTTCAATTGAAACATATTGGTTTAGAATAAATTTCTTGAGAAAAATGGTCAAATTACCAAAATGATTGAGGCCGTACGTCTTCAGATATTCCGAGTGAGAAATGGAAGTAAATAATATGATACAATAGCTGAAATGATGCATTCCCTTATATGTTTTCAAAGTCATGAAGAAGATCGACACATTAAGCCCTTTTTGAAAAATTTTTAGAGAAATTAATTTTGACCTATAGTGTATATTCATTTAAAATTGATTTCTTGAAAAATTGTCACAAAGGACTTAATTAAGATAATATTGCGGTTACTGTAAAATGCTCGTCTTCTGTGACGGTTTGGTGATGTGTTTCAGCCTCTGGTATCCCACCAAAAAATGTTTTCTCTTAATCGTCGTTAAATTGTAGATTCACTACAATTAATGTTCACAAATTGCAGGTCTTGTTTTACTTCTTAAATCGTGGTTCTGCGGATTTTTGCCACATTTTCTGCAATTCTGTTATCAGTTCTATTTGTTGCAGAGCATTTTCGATATCCTATTATAAGATTACGAACCGTTTTAAATGTGCTGATCATTTTAAGATCTTATAAGCACATGAGGGACTGCATCCCATCATTTCAGCTATGGTATAATATTCTTTACCTCATTTCTCATTCGGAATATCTTGAAGACGTACGGCTTTAATAAATTCTCAAGCCTTAAACATTACTTGTCTCGAATTTGTTTCAATTAATGAATTTTAAAATTACTTCTAATGCTTTCGCTATTTATATCCTACTTTTAAAATAAAACACTTTAATTCAATTATTAATCGCAATTAAGTAGAAATATAGTGTAAAATTAAGCTTACTTATGACCGATCTAAAAATTCACTTTAGAAGTCTATACTTTTCAATTACTTTCAAATAGAATACAATGTTTCACAAAATACATATCAATAGAAAGTACACAAATTTTTTAGTGAAAAAACCATTGAAATATATTGAAGGGTTTAAAGTTATGTCTGTATAAAAATTACATAATTCATTTTTCATAACAGAGAACTTATGAACGGTAGTGTAGTTCGTTGTTATTATTTTCATATCCCTCCATTGATCGTTCAGAGATCGCATCCATTTCGAGAGACTTTTATTTTTAAATTTTGAACAATTATTGTAGTTTTTCTAGTTTTATTACAACTGAATTTCCTTTCAAACTACAGTTCTTGCATTTAATGAATATGAAACAAAACTTAAAATTATTTAAAAACTTCTAATGAAGTCGAATGGGTATTATTTTATAGAAATGACTCCAATATTTGTTTAAAGCAACATCATTATTAATCTTAAGTTTTATTTCATTTTATTATGCTATTTAACTTCTATGACATTAGTAACATTGAAATAGTGCAAAATAAGTTTTTCGCGTGTTAAGAGCAACTATCGAATTTCGATTACTTCTCAGTTTAACCTAAAATGACAATAATATTTCTACTTCTTGTACAGGTAACATCATAATTTTACAGTATAGGCAATGAATTTAAAAGTAAAAATCGAAACAGAAAAGTGCAACTACTACGTGGTCCTATCTGTAATGCGAGTCGCATATCAACTTTTGAATGCGGTTCACTCTTTTACTTTGAATGATTCAAAACTACATATCATATGGACTGTTATCTTCAGATTTCTTATTGTTTTTCGTTACTGTGCATTGTTAATAGTTATTTGAGTTTTTTAATTAGATAAATTCATATGTTTTAGCTCATATATTAGGTTTCCAGACATGAAACTACATTAAAACAAACTGTTGATAAAATTTCATTTAAATTTCAATCTAAGGTGACTGTGAAAGAAATTTAGTGGTAATACTCAACAAAGAATTCTAGATCTCGTTTTTACATTTGGACTCATTTATTTAGTCACAACTATTGAAGTATTTTCTATTTCACAAATATTTGTTTAAAAACTATTGAGCATTAATAATTAAATCTGCATACTTTATCGCAATTATTCATTTTTAGAAAATTTGAGGTAATATTAGAAAGATAATCAATCCTATGGACATAAGTCCAATCCTGAACATCTGACATCCTTATTAAACTAGAGGAGGTGTTACACTATTTGAAAGTTATGTTATGAGTTTAATTAATGTTTGATAGAACTCAGATGATAAATCTTTTTTTATTATAACATAAACTAATAAACAGTTAACAATATATCAACGCTCAATGTAGTTTAATTATACACTAGACAACATAATATGATCGGTGTATAAATCGATACTTAATGTTGGACGATTGGCATTAAATTTATTAATAAACGTTTTTAAAATTAGTAAAACTCTGTGTTTGAATACATTTTAATGTGGATTTTAATGAACTCCTTAATGGGTGCATCTTAAATTTTTATTAAAGTACTTAGCTCTTAACGATTCTGAATATAACTCAACCTTTGATATGTCAGTTCTTATTTTTAAATAATTACTTTAACTTGAGTTCAAAATTATTCGCTGTTGTTTCACATTGAAGTGACTCCAAAAAATTCATAGATATACCAATAGCTCGAATTTAGACAAGCGCCTATCACATTTCACAGAGCCCTTTTATAGCATCTAACCGTGTGAATCTGTGTGACTTGATTAAAGATATATGGTGTTAAGGATAGATTGAGGGCTCAAGTCTATAGCATTGAAGATCTTTCTAATGTCACCTCATTTTGAATATGCATATATGAGTTACTATGTTCAGAGTTAATTATTAATGCTAAATTGCTTTTAAAAAATTATTTGTGAAAATAGAAAACTTTTTAATAGATGTGACTAAATAAATAAGTCCAGAAGTAGATGCAAAATCTGGATTTGTTTGTTGAGTTTTGCTAGTGAATTTCATCTTCGACTGGAATATAAATCAATTTTTAACGATACCTCCTTTAATTAGATGAAACAAGTGAAAATCAAAATTATATCTTTAAAAGTATATTTAACGGAAAATAATAGTTACAGTAAATGCAATTGCTATTTCCAAAACTAGTTTCTAATCTATAGCGCTAGCATTCGCTTTTTCCTAAAAACTTTATTATAAACTTAAGAGTCAGTACAATCAATAAAATACTTAATAGAGGATTTCTTCTTTATTTAAACATTTACTTAGATATCTCTCCATATTTTTTACATAATTAGCGCAATTTTCGGAAGTTATATGTTGAGACGCATTGTGTATCGCCTCATAAAGTTGGTCTTCGGTTTTAGATTCACTTCTCTTGATCCACGACTTCCACTGATTAAATAGATTTTCAATGGGGTTAAGGAAAGGGGAATATGCGGGCAAAAAGACAGCTTCATGTCCATGAGATTGGATCAGGTTTCTCACCAGCAATGCCTTATGAAACGGAACATTATCCATAATAAGATATGCACCAGAGATTTCGTTTTGAGACAAATAACCAATCATTTTAGTGATAAATTCAAAATTATCTTCAGTGTTGTAAGCTTTATCTTGAATTTCAAAGAAGTAAAGAGAACTTTGATTCATAGCTAAGCAAATTGAATAATTTCTTCTTATTCGTCTGGTCCGTTTCATTGGCCAATCACCTTTTTGTGCGCGTCCATATGTAGTCCGTGAAAAGATTTCTATTCCAGTCTCATCGAGAAAAAACATCTCTTTGTCAACCGTCATTTCGGTGTACTTGAAGGCGTACCGATATCTCTCTTCGATGATATCAGATTTGTTTCGATCTACGGGTACTCAGGTTACGCGTTTGAATGAATAGTGGAAATTTTTTAATGCATTATTTACTGTTTTTTCACAGCAAACAATTCCCCATTCATTATAGCACATTTGCACCAAAGTTTTTAAAGTGAGAGTGCATTTCTCGTCCACCCAATTGCAGATCTGCTCTTTTTGGCTATCATTGAATTTAGATTTCTTCTTTCCTGTCTTCTTCTTCTTCTTGAGTCTTCCTTCTTCTCTAAATGTCTTGTACATTTTTCTTACCGTATCATCTTTAACATTAAACATGTTCACGACAACAGATACCTGTTCACCACTAATTTTTCTATAATTAATTTTCTCAAATCATTACTGACTGATTGTTTGAGACGCTTTGGTGTAGAACTAGAAACTACACTAAGGTTCAATTCTTCCATTTCATTAACTTTTTGTTAAACAAAAGTTTTGTAAAATTTATACAAAAACACGATACTTACAATTAAAGGTATAAACAATAAGAGATATTGAAAGAGATATTGTACTTTCAAATGGAAATAGCAATTGATTAATCGGAAATAGCAAATGATTGCGCTGTGCATAAGAAACTGGTCCTGGAAATAGCAAATGCTTAAGTGTGAAATAGCAATTGCATTTACTGTATATATCCAATGAATATATTCACCTCCTGTCTGGTTAACAAAGGCTTGGTGAAGTTAGATGTTTTGATACCAACGCGGCGCTATTTTGTACATTTAATTCTACTATCAAATGTTCTTCGTAAGCTCCTTGAAGATGCGTGCGAACAATTTATAAGAGAAATTAATTTTTATAATAGTGCCACTGGTATCAGACAACTCTGACTTGCCTGGGCTTTTGACAACCAGACTGAAGTCGAATGTATTCATTAGATATGCAATTATTATTTTTGCGTTAAATATACTTTTAAATGTACGAAATTTCTATTTTCACTGGCTTAGTCTAATACTTTCAGTTACATGTTCGAAAAATTGATTCATAATTTAAATATAGGACGGAATCTAATTAGTAAAATCATTTAATTTGTAATAATGTATAGCAATTAGAAAAGAAGTAATACCTAAGATAATCATCCAAATGATATAAGATTCATTTCATAGTCATTTAAGGCAAAAGAGTAAATCACAACCAAAATTTAAGAACAAAATGAAGCGTATCACAGGAAAGATCACGTAGTAATCGTTCTTTCTGTTTATACACATGATTTTAAAGTCACTATCTGTGCTGCAAAATTAGGACACCTACGACATCTTTAAGGATATTTTAAAATATAAGGTTAATTATAATTATTTATTAAAAGTAATCGAAATTCGATAGTTGACTTTAGCACGCGAAAAACCGACTTTTGCACGATCTCAATGTTATTAATGTTAAAAAAAAGTCAAATTGCGTAATAACGTTAATTTAAGATCAATAATGATATTGTTGTTAGATATTGGACCCATTTCTATAAAATAATATCTATACAACTTTATTAGAAATTTTCAAATAATTTTAAGTTCTTTTCATATTCATTATATGTAAGTGAAGAACTATAGTTTGAAAGAAAATTAGGTTGTAGTAAAACTAGAAAAGCAAAACTAATTTTTCAAATTCTGGTAATAAGAACCTCTCAAAATGAATGCGATCTCTGAGCAATCAGTGGAGGAATATGGAAATATTAACAACGACCTATTTATCGATGATATAGATTTGCCGCTTTATAAATATGGACTTATGTTTAGATATGACATCAATCATTATTTTGATTCTGATATCAAGAAACGAAACCAAAAACTCAAATCAAATGCTATGAGTATTTGGATATTAATCAATATTTTAAGATTTCTCTTAACTTTAATAAATGTGAAGAATGGAAAGGTTCCTAAATATTATTTCGATATTATTCAATATATCGGAGGTTTGACTGAATTCATTTACTTGAGCGCACTGTCTGCTTTAGTGCTCTCTCTCATAGCTATCATACTTTTTAATGTTAAAGAAGAAAATTATTTTCAATGGCTTCATATTGTCAAAATTTTAAAAGGTTTAGAAAATGAGAGTACTATCAGAATATATGATAACAATGAATATAAAAAGTTGGTTAAAAATATTAGATATATTTTGACACTTATAAGAATTCAGAATCGAATAGTTGTATTACTTTTGATTTCGATCGTCGCTTCTGTTTTAATAATCTTTTTCAATTTGAAAGAAATAATTATTTATGGAATATTAAGTACATTTTTCTTTATAGGATATAATTTAACTGGATTCATAATTATTCCTTATAGTTTTTTCTATTACTTCATTGTTTGTTATTATTGTAAATTCAGATTCAAGTCATTCAATAACAAACTATTGAATACAAATAAGGATAAAATTTTCTTTAACTCTAAAATGGTATTAGAATTAATAGAGGAACATAACAGTATCTGTAATAATATTAATCTTCATAATAAATTCTGGTCTAAATATTTATTTTCATTGACTTACGCTCTGTTACCCGTGTATCTTATGATTTTGCAGCAAATTTTCTTTGAAGATTTACTTCTAGTACCATTTTATTTTCTGTCAATTTTTGCCATCGTTTGGGCTTTTTCTCATTTCATGATTAACTCAAACACTGCATCAATTAATAAGGAGTCTTCGAATTCTTATAAACATCTATTTAAATTTAACTTTAATTGCAGTATTGGATTGAAAAGCAAAATTAAAGTTTGTTTTGAAAACTACTTATTTTCATTCATATTATAAATAAACTAATGATTATTTCAATATGATATTTAGTTATTGGATACTATGGAAAGAGTGAGTAGCAATAGATTTCTGATTGGTTTTTCATGTGGCAATCAATTTGTTATGACACCGGTTATTGTATTCAAAGTAAGACTCCCATAAAATATTGATTTTTGATATGAAACTATTCCATAGAATTTTGTTTATATAGATGTTCGCAATATTTTGTCGATTCTTTTTGTTGACGAATAAAGTCGCGAGTACTATGAAATAAGCGGATAGAATGAGAAGCTGTCTATTCTGTAATCGGTCGAATTTGAGAGTTATGTCAATTCATTGACTTTATATTATTAGAAGTTATTGGATAAATGATGTCATTAAAAATTTTTTAAATTCAGTTTTCTTCATTGAACAGTAACACAAATAGTTTCGTAATTAATTCAAATCGAATGATATAAAACTTTTATGTATTTTATCTAAGGTGTCACAAAAATAATTTATTATTATATTTTAACTTGAAAGTTCAAAGATAACAAGTTACCGAAAGCAAAGGCAAATTATAACTAGCATTACAACTAGCTTTTTTGAATCATGTGTATGAATATTCCGTCTTATTTAGAAATATTGCATTTAGACTCACAAGAAAAATAATAAATTTTATCTATAAGTAAACTTTATGGATAACATCATGAAACTTTACAATTATAACGGTATAAATGGTCATCATATGAATGACAATGAGTAATAATAACCGGCTATCGCTTAATGAATGAGATAGAGGAAAACTCATTTAAAGTTACGCTTTAGTTTTATTCAAATAAAAAGTTTGAATTTGTCGTAGCAATAAATTCTTATTTTCTTAATGAAATATATGCAAACTTTTATGATATAGATAAAACACGAGTCACAGAATATAATTCAACTAAAATTCAAAAAAGAAGTTAACAAGATATAACTTCACTTCACTGGTTATTACTCTTTGCAATTCATATACTACACTCGAATAATTTACAAAGTTATTTTGTCACCTTTCGATTTCCTCAAAGTAAATCGCTGTTACGCGCATCATCTTCACAAATCAAACCTCACAATCTCAATATCAATGACACCTTCTCAAACAAAATGATCAAGTACCTAGATTTCACATCTGAAATATGTTAAATGTGGTAATTAAAATAAACTGAAATCATCCCAGTAATCACCTCGGCAAATGGATTAACCCACCAAGGTTAGTATAAGTATTTGAATAAAATTAATATTCATAATTTCATAGTTAATCAAATTTAAAAATTTATACTCTTAGAAATAAGTAGAATCGTTGGGAAAGATCTCAACTTTATTATGCTGATTTGTTTGCATCTACGGTTTTTGCTAACTTAGCCCATTATGGTATAAAACCACAAAGTATTATGAGGTGAATCTGAATAATAACAATGATAATAAAAATTCACGAAAAATTAAAACTAACTAAATATTAGAATGCTTTTGTTGTTTATTTGAGATACGGGCATATCAATTCAAGAAGTATTTCATTAAAAATCGATAAGTTATATGAAAATAATATTTAAGTCGAACTTTTACAAGTTTTACGCAAAGTGTTAGTCAGTATATTCAGTCATGACACATGAACCTAAGCACTTAGCTTATTGCTTAGTTAGAATTGAGTGAAAATAAGTTTTTTAACAATTATGCCATAGATTTAATCATGACTATATAGGACGAGTGGCAGTAAATCTATTAATAAGCTTATTTAAAATTCATGAGACTTTGCGTCTGAATACATCTTAATGTGAAATTTAATGAATTTCTTAAGAGAGTGTATCACAATTTCTTCTTAGCGCAATTTAGCTCCCACTATGAACATAATTCAGTCATTGATAAGTCAATTTTCTTACAGTCAAAATATGCCTAACTTGCATTCCAAATTTTTTGTTTTCTTTGAAACGACATATTTATAGTTCGAAATCAGACAAGTGCTTCTCACACATTTTGGGTCATAGATCACTTAAAAACATTGAGCTATATAAATCAATTTGGTTGAAGTTGTCGAATCTCCAGGATTGGGCTGAAATCTACAGGATTCAAGATATTTTTTGTAATATCATCCCCAGTTTTCTAAAAGTGAATGTTCAATATAATATTAACAGATTCAAGTATTAATGTTCATTGCTTTACAAACATTTAAGAAAATAGTAAATTTTTAAATTAATGTGACTAAGTAACGGAGTATAAAATAAGATGCAAAGAATATAGAATTCGTTGTTGAATTTCCTTGACAGTCTCTTTATATTGAAGTCTAAATTTAGTTCAATCAATGAACTCATTTACTTACAGTTCATTTTTGAAAACTGACTCATTAGTTAAAATATATGATGCAATCTATTTGGTAAAATCGTCTAGTGATAAAGTATAACAATGAAAGGTGATGTACTCACTCAAAGTAATAATCTATATTATATGAAATTCAATTCTAAATCATTTAAGGCAAAAGAGTAAATCACAATTGAAATTTGACAAAAAAACGAAGCGAATGACAGGTAGAATCACGCAGTAGTTGTGCCTTTCTGTTTACACACATGATTATAAAGTCACTACTTATATTGTAAAATTAGGACACATACAGTTAGAAATATAAAGATTAATATCATTTTCAGTTAAACCGAAAAGTACTCAAAAATGAAATATAGATTTTGACATGCAAAAGACTTATTATTGCACGATCTCAAAGTTACTCATATCAAAGAAGTTAAATGACATAATAAAAGTCTATTAAATTGAAGATCAATTATTCTTGTGGAATAAATATTAGAACCATTTCTATAGAATAGTACCGATTCGAGTTCATGAGAACTTTTTAAATTACTTTCAGTCGCTATTTCATGTTTCTTAAAATAAAATATAAGAAACTGTAGTCTGGAGTAAAATGAGGTTTTAATAAAACTGATAACAGCAGTTATTCAAAATTTGGTAATAAAAGCCTCTCGAAATGTATGCGAATTCTAAACAACCAGTGAACGAATGTGAAAATAATGAACATGATCTAGTTATCAATGATATAGATTTACCACTTTATGAATATGGATTTATGTTTAGATACGATATCAATAATTATTTTGATACACATATCAAGAAACGAAATCAAAGTTTAAAATTTTATGTTATGAATATTTGGTTTATAATTTCTTTTATTAGAATTGTTACATGTTTAACAAATATGGAAAACCGAAGTGTTCCCAAGTATTATTTCGATATACTTCAATACGTTGGAGGCTTGACTGAATTTTATTACTTGAAAGTAATGTGCGCTATAGTGTTTAGTTTGAGAATTATGATGCTTTTTAATCTTAAACAAGAAAATTATTTTCAGTGGCTTCACATTATCAAAGTTCTGAAAGGATTACAAAATGAGAGTAAAATTAAAATATATAATATCATTGAATATAAAAAGTTTGTTAAAAATATTAGATATATTCTAACACTTATTAGAATTCAGATTCGAATATTCGTACTATTTTTGGTTTTGATCGCAGCTTCTGTTTTAATAATCTTTTTCAATGGGAAAGAAATAATAATTTATGGAATATTAAGTGTATTCTTCTTTATTGGATATATTTTTGTGGCATTAATAATATGTTATAGTTTTTTCTATTACTTCATTGTTTGTTATTATTGCAAATTCAGATTCAAATTATTTAATAACAAGCTATTGAATACAAATATGGATCAGATTTTCTTAAGCTCAAGAATGGTATTAGAATTAATAGAAGAGCATAACAGTATCTGTAATGACATTAAAAATTACAACAAATTCTGGTCTAAATATTTATTTGCATTGACTTATACATTAATACCCTTATATCTAATGATTTTACAACAAATTTTGTTTGAAGATTTACTCTTGGTAACTTTTTATTTTCTGACACTTCTTGCTATCATCTGGATTTTTTCTAATTTCATGATTAACTCAATCGCTGCATCGATTAATAAGGAATCTTTGAATTCATATAGATATTTGTTTCAATATTATATTGAATTTAACTCCAATATTGGATTGAAAAACAAAATCAAAGTTTGTTCCTAAAATTGTTTTCATTATTTGTGTTACGAATAAATTAAAGAATTATTTTAATTTACATTACTTAGTTATTGAATACCATGGAAAGAGTGAGCAATAATAGATTTCTGATTGGTTTCTCTTGTGGTAATCAATTTGTTATGACACCAGTCACTGTATTTAAAGTAAGACGTTTCACAAAATATTAAGTTTTGATATGAAACTATTCCAAAGAATTTTTTGTTATATAGATATTTGCAGTATTCTGTCGATTCTTTTTACTGACGAATAGAGTGGCGAATACCATGAAATGAAGGATAGATTGTGAAAGTTGTTCATATGACAATCCCTAGAATTGAAGAATTGTATTAATACATTGTTGTACTGAGTTGAGTAAATGCGCTGATTCTGCATTCCTATCATTAAATGTTATTAAATTTAAATTATAAGAAAATTACTTAATCTGTTAATATTATTGATTATGATTGCTGGCATTTTGGCTTAAAATTTTATTGTGAGTTTAATAATCAATCCGGATAATAAGGTTATAGAATTGAAAATAAGTTCAAGATATATAAACTATTAATATTCGAATCAATATTTGGATCAATAACATATTAAATAAATGCTTATTTATTGGACTATCTAATCCTACGAATCAGAATAAATTTCAACCATTTATTCATAAAATGTCTTTAAATAAAGAGCTATCGATACGACAACGTGTTGGCATTTTTTACATGAACAATAAGCAAATGAAAAATGTTTGATTGTTAACCATTTTAGATTTGAAGGGATACCAAAATCCATGATCTAAGACATTATTCATAGAGTGGACAATGTCATAAGTTTAGATCGAAAGCCAGGAATTAGTCATTTGGCAAGAATCGACCAAAAAAACTAAAAGATAAAATTGTCGAATAAAATGTAAATGAGATCGGAAGACCCTATTCATCAATTGGCTGGAGACATAACATTGATCCTAAAGCAATAGATAAAATAATAGCCGAAGTGGGTGTGGTCAGGAAGAAGCGGAAGAAGATGCTGAATAGCAGTGAGAATGAGAAGAAATCACAAAAAAATGTTTAGAAAAGTTAAGGAATTTGCTGAGACTTTTTAATGATACCGATGTTATTATGGATGACGAGTCGTATCTTACAGTCGATGGCTCTAAATGTTCTGCTAATGATTCTTACCGTTCATACGATGGATTAGAAGCGCATGAAAACGTGAAATTTAAATTCAATTCAGAATTTCCATCAAAGGTAATGGTTTGGATCGCAATCAGCGCCACTGGTTTTTCGGAGCTATTGATTATGAAATCTGGTTATACCAATGCTGAACTCCATTCATAAGAATGCCTCAAAAGATTAGTAAAATTTATCGCTAAATATCATTAGGACAATAAATACATCTTTTGACCAGATTTAGCTACGAATCATTACGCAAACCTGACTCAAACAGAATACTCGCGCCTCAACATCAAAGTTGTTCCCAAAAATCGAAATCCTTCAAATCTGCCACAAGTGCGCCCGACCGAAATTTTTTGGGCTAATCTGAATAGGAAAGTTTATTTGAATGGGCGAAAAGCAGAATCGAGCGAAGACTTAATCAAAAAAAAAAAAATTAAAAAAGAGTTGAAAAATATGCCCTCAAACGTCTGCCAGAATCTTATGCGTGGCCTGAAGACCAAAGTGCGCAAAGCAGCTGATAGTGGCGTCACATCCGTCATCAATTGGTTTGATTATTTTATTCATTTATTAAATTTTATACCTTAAAAATTTCATTTGTGTTGCATTTGTATTTAAAAACTTGTAATCAAATTGATTGAGTCCGGATTTCATTCCTTATACAGTTCATTTGTCAATGAACCATTCTCCTCCTAAGTCTATTTTGTTCTGTTAATTCAACTTGAGCTTGAATTTAAGGATCATTTTTGGACTCATTCATTAAACTCTATCGATTTCTCTCCATCAAGGCAATTATTAATAAATGATTGGCTATTGATTGGAATCATTATTTTCTTCTTTAATTTGCATGGGCTGGTAACTTTGGTAAGCCATAATTCTTCATCTTTGTTCTTATCCATTAAAGTTAATACTTCAGAATCACATTTTTCAAACATTTTTCTGAATTTTTAAAGATACAGATGCCTGTTTCACAATATCACACAAATCAATTTAGTTTTAATTTAAAATCTTTCGAAACGCTTAACTTTTTAACAAATTAATAATAATCGCAAAACAGTTATTGAATTTAAATATAAAAACTTAATTGAATATAAATGAACTTTTGTTATTGATCAATATATTTGAATAATTTTCAAACATTAGTATTAGTGTCTATACTAACAACGCATTGATGCAGCCAACGAACAACTGATCCCAAAGAGTAATGGTTGAATGATTTCACTTTTGGATCTTAGAATCCATGCTTTTTAGTATATCTATCCCAATACTCCCAAATAGTGAATTTTGCATATTAAGGGTTTTTTTCAGTGTAGCTAAATCTCAGTAAGATTTGTAATCATATCATATAAGAGATCAACAAAAATCATTAAAACGTTATGGAAAGTCAATTGCTAGAAATCAAAGTTACTCTCCTTATTACTAAAACCGTGAAATGTATTAATATGTATTTATTTACAAATCATGTGTGAAGTATGCGCACATCTCGCCCCTTTTCCTGAATACTGTGATTATAAACAAAAATTTTAGCAAAAGCATGTTTTGTGGATGACCCACAATAATAACGTCAATCATTGACTGGTTTATGAGTTTAAAATATCGATAGGCTGTAAAAGCTTTGGTATAATTAGGTGGATAAACCTTAAATATCTGGCATATAATATATGGATGAATACATATCTTTCACCGCTTTGCTTATTATTTAAGTCAGATAATTGTTATTAACAGGTGTTAATTGATATATTCTTAGTGAAGCTGATTTAAATGATCATAAGACTCAAAGGAGGAGTTGCATTAAGGGCTCATCTGGGGAGAGCACTTTCGACCATGCCATTAGAAAGCCTATGAGGTATCTTAAACACAATTTGAACTGATTTTGGCTAGATCTAATAGTTTGGCCAAAATATGCGAAAAAGTGAAAAATTTTACAATGGGGCCTATGAGGAAGTCGGCTTACGCCAAATGCTGTCACGGCTAAACGCATACATCGATTTTGATGAAATATCAAAAGTAGGTTTAGGACATGTGTCTGCCAATTTTGGCAAAGTTACAAGGCTTAAGACTTGGAAGTTAGTGAAAATAAATTCAAAATATACCTTATATTCGAGTATGGACTTAGAAGTATTTCGAATATTAGCTTATATATTATAGCATACTATAGCCAGTGATGAGTGTGCTCGGTGCTCGTGCTCGCGCTCATGCTTGGCAAAATCGAAGTGCTCGGTGCTCGTTTTTTGAAGGTGCTCGAGCATCGAGCACCAACCGAGCACTGTGTCCAAACTTTCTGTCTATTGAAATGTTTATATAAAATTATATTTTAAAGCTGCAATCCTAAGCATATGTAATGCGAAATATATTTAAAACATCAAAAGTGATATTAATTGCCATTCAAGTAAATGCTTAATAATAATTAGTTGATGTCATTTTTCAATAAAATAAGTGAGTTATTTTAAAAGAATGAAAATAATTATTAAATACTGAATTTAAAATTAAATCTAAGTTTGTTTAGATTTGATATTAATACTAAAATTTAATATTAATATAAAATCTAAACAAGTCATTTAATGCTAATTAAACTTTTAGAATGAGTTCTCAAAGTGAAAGAAGAGATGACATAGCCATCGATATACAGAAGTGACAGTATATACGACAGTGATACGGAAATAGAGTGATCAAGCGTCCAGTTTTGGGCTGAGAAAATAAATATTTCTATCACAAATACATCTTATTAATAATTTAGTGTAAATAGATTCTAAGCTAACGGGTTTTAATCTATTGAGTTTTACGTCTTTAATTTCTTGTTCAGAAATTTACGATCATGTTAAAGAAAACTTAATCTATTCAATGCTGAAAAAATCAAGGATGAAATTTAATTAATTTTACAGTTGAAATTTTGTAGCTTTTAATACTTATTGAGTCCTGTAAATAAATTTAAAAACTAAGAAAATCTGAAAAGGAGTACCCTTAACTATTTTTTGTACAGTTGTCTAGATCAGGTTCTACAAGGCTTGGTGACACTAAACAGAAGTTGAAATAGAAGACAAATGAGTAAACCGACTTTATCATTAATGACATTAATAAAAATTTAATTAAATGCAATATTATAAGCAGAAGTATTCTCAACGATTACATGACATTACCACGCAAACGACACTACCGCCCAACGACAATACCGCATAAAGACACTACAGCGTAACGATACTACCGCGTAACGACACTACCGCGTAACAACACTACTGCGCAAACAACACTATCGCGCGGAGTGAAATTTTAAAGTAGAGAAGAGTCTACTTTTACGGTCAAAGCTTCAGATGCTTCTAATCTGATGTCTATGAGTATTTGAAATAATTTCAGCTTTATTTGGTGTGTTTTTAATTTGGATTCATTATTCTCAAAAGTAATTGGATGAATGAAAGTTATAACTGTCAGTAAAATTCAAATCATTAAAAGAAACTATCAAGTGTTTATCGAAGTTCGATTTTATTTAATTCAATCGTTACAAGAAAATTAGAGAGAAGTATATGTAAGGGAACAATTATTAAGATCAAAGTAGTAATTTGATGGTTGATCCGCCACCACACGTCAGAGTTTTGGTATTTGGATCGTAGGTAAAGATTCCAGGATTGCATGTCATAGCTACTGATGGCTGTCCATTATTGCAATTATATATAGTATGTCTGTCATTAGGATCGATGAACATTCCATTAGGTTGAGGACATTGAAACGCCTCATTCAGAGCTGTAGTATTGAAAGGTTGATAAATTAATTCAAAGCAATATACTTTCAATTAGTTTACTCACCAAATAATGAAATGAGCAAAAGACAAATCAACGACTTCATTCTGATTCAATTTTTCAATAATATCAGACGTATCCGAGTTTTCAGTTAGAATTACTTCGATTGAATCAAACTTCAGATTTTATATACTCCGAAATTGTGTTATCAATTGATTAAGTTCTGAAAGTAAATATGTATCATTCGAACAACAACTAAATTTGATGGATTTCATAGTATTATCAATGTTGTAATCAAGTTTTCAATGAAATTCGTGTAAACGATAGATTAGTGCAATTATCTAAAATAATGCAATTCGATTTTCGAAAATCATCTACATTCAGAGATGTTTGTGTAGATCCAAATGGATGTGATGTGAACCTGCATCTGTTCGAAATAGGAAAAACAGTAGACCTGTATTGAAGTCTTTTGAAAAATATTATAGTTATCGTTTATATCCTATTTGATATCCTATTTAATTTCGCGAATAATACTGTTGTCTTCAAACCGTTTAATAAATGTCCATCATTGATTCAAATTTTGAACTTTATGTCAGATTAATGTTTGTTTTTTACTCAAATCTTATTTAAATGAATATTAACACAAATAACAGTTTTCGATACTCAAATTTTATCCATATAGTAATGGCTACTGATTATCAAGAAGGTCATTGTCTAATTTTATTCTCCGAGTCTTATAACTTCAACCCGATTTTTATTGATCAAACATTCGAAACTCAGCTGACTGAAAAAATTTACTAAAACGTTTTCGTAAATTTATTCTAAAATCAAAATCCTTACAACATCTAACTAAAACGATTCTAATTCACTCTCAATAAAATATGTAAACATAGGTGAAAGCTTTTATGATAAAACTCTAATTATTTCACTATTGTTTGATGTTTTTTTATTGCCAAATGTCTCATTAAGATTAACACAATTAAGAAAATTTTCAGAACAAAACGATATAAACTACGAAATTTATAATCTAAAATTTTTCAATTAAAAATCCGTTTTATACGTTTATGACTGAGTTTTTGAAAAATATAAATTATTTGAAAAACTTTCAAAATTAGTGGACTTGTGTGTTTGTAGTAATAGTTAACCCTTCGTCACAACTTAACTTCCGAAAACGTAAAATTAAATCCCTTCCCGGTTTTCCACCCTTTATATCTGTTCTACGTTAGTCCTGATACTTTAAGAATCTAAGTTTGCCCCTTTTTCGAAGTTTTAATTTGCTAATTAATTTCTAGTTATTATCTGTTACAGTGTCATTAGTGGTTCAAATTGCTAGTAGCGACATCACAGCACTGCGACACATAGTAAATATGAAGCACTGCAATGTTAATGGAAGCTTCTGTCTTCAGCAAAACATGTTGTTATAAAATCCTTTTTTATTTAAAGTTATAAGTCTAAATTAGTCAGGTTTTTTGTCATTCAAAGTCAGATATATAACTGAGGAGTATCTAGATTCTAAACAAATTACGACATTTTGTTGATTTAAGCGAGGTTTTCAAAGTAAAACTTGGGAACATTTTACCCCACAGTTGTGAAGATGGGTAAATTTCCTGAGTACTTTATCTTCACTTATAACTTTTTTATCAGAAACATTTTTTATCATTTTTAACAAAAGGCAAAAATTATTTGAAAAAATTTCCAGTTTAGTAACAAAAGTAATTTAAATGTCAACTCTGAAAACATAATCTAAATTCGAAATGATTATGGTTGTGGAGTAGAAACAAGCAACATCTATTGGTCTTAAATAATAGAAATTGATTCTAATAAACAGTTCATAGGGTTTTATTTTGCATAAGATTATTAAAACTCAATAAACTTATTCTCAATTTAAATGCCATCATTTTATTGCATTTCTCTCATCTAATAATAAAGTATTTGGTTTATTCGATAATTCATGAAGATATTACACACTTTGAATTTATTTATCAAAATGATAACACATTAGAGAAAGAAGTCATGCCATATAACCTTTCCATTGCAATGAATCTGTTTAGTATTGGGATCGTATGTGAACGCATCCATACATTCCATTACCGTTTCGCGATGTGGCACATAATTAATGCAATTGTAGATCCTGTTCTTATCACTAGTATCTACGAACGTTCCATCAGATTGTGGACATTGAAAGGCTTGGCTCAAAACTGCAATAAGATTCAAATAAATTTCAAAATTATAATATTTCATAAATTTTCTGATTACCAGAACAGGTGATCAATAGAATCACAATTACTGTTTTCATTATGCAATGCAATTCTTTGGATTATTACTCTAAACGTTTGTCTATTGGAATAGACTTTAAGAATAAAACATCGTTACTTTCGACCAGTTTATATATACACCGAATCAAAGACTATCAACCAGTTACGAACAGATGAACTTTTCTTGTCTTTACAACTATTCTCAATCATACAAATAATGTTCTCATGTAATCACTGATAAGGCTTGAAATGGAATTTAACCTTGATGTACTGAAATTCAGCTATAGATTGACTAGACGTGACATGTGTTTGATTTCACATCAGCTTTTAGATCACTTAAATTATTGCATTAAGTTTGTTGTTCAGCAAATTTAATCTAAATCGCAATTTACATCTTCTGTCTAATGATTAAAAGAGTAACAAAAAGAAACTTGATA
This sequence comes from Archegozetes longisetosus, assembly GCA_018873245.2. Taxonomy (NCBI): domain Eukaryota; kingdom Metazoa; phylum Arthropoda; class Arachnida; order Sarcoptiformes; family Trhypochthoniidae; genus Archegozetes; species Archegozetes longisetosus. Next base: position 15,464,720 of record JAEMBT020000001.1, on the reverse strand, counting down.
AAATTTCTATAGAATTTTCGACTCCAATAATTCCACGGTTGCAATAACTTATCAACAATTCTTAGCAATAATACAGATAACAGAGTTGTTGCATCGCAATCATTTGATAAATACTGACCTATTGAACCGAATTTCAGAATCGATATGAGATTAAATTCAAAATCAACACTCTTTCAAATCATATAAATACAGATATTTTTGAGCTGATAAACATATTAAAAATCAGAAATAACTGATCGATTGAGTCAAAATGAAAAAAGCTGTGTTTTTTATTCTATTGGTCTCATTATCTGGTAAGTTATTGAGTTAGTCAATCAATTGTGAATGTTTCTAAATATTTATTAATAATTTCAGCGATTGTCGAATCAGCATTTGTATGTCCTCAACCGAATGGTAACTTCTTTGATGTGAACGATCAGAATAAGCTCTATCTTTGCACTAATAATGTTCCGTCACTCGTTAAGAAACTGATTTGTCAGACCGGCTTCTATTTCGATCCAAATGATAAAATGAATAAATGCGAAAGTACACTGATTTTATCATAAATTGTTCTCAGATTCGATTTTATCAAATCAATAAAATCGATTAATTAGTAAAACAGTGATAAATCAAAAATAAAATTTAAAATGATTATTTGATTTGAAATAAAATAAAACAATTTTCCAAAATATAATATTGTGATCATTCGATTTAACTACTGATTGTTTGTGGCGAGTTATACTCGCTTAATCTTTGACTTTTTATATTCTACAAGAGGTTTTTATTAGTAAATAAAGAACATAAATGAGTTTAATTTGTAGTTTAAAGGTTGTCGAGTTATAAGTCAAAGTATGTTATTACCTGACCTTATTTCGGTCAGGGTCAAGATGGGTATCTCGTTTTTTTCTTCTGATCGAATAACATTCAAATATGTATGGATATTATATTCTTGTATAATACGTCAATCGAACACTATCACTTGTGAATTTGTTTTCCAGTTCGCTGAGAATAAACAATATTTAGTTGAAGAAGTCGGAAATGTTGCAAATATTAGAATTAATCTCGATATCTATCCTCAATTGAGAGGTGAATTTTCATATAAAATGCCTACAGGTATTTCCAAGAAAGTTGGAATTTGCTTTAAAAGCCTAAGACAGACAATTGTGAAGCATTCGATAAAACTGATTTAGTAATTAAGAATAAGTAAAACCATAGCATTAGAACCTGTTATCAAACTGATGAATACTTTAGATTTACCTCGAAATGAGGCTCAGACTTTTTATGATTTTAAAAAGAGACTGAAAGCAACCCAAAACTTATAAAACGGAAACTATAATCAGCTACGAATTTGAGAAACATTTGATTTTTGATCATTTTCATCATATATCCTGAGTATTGTATTTTGATCATTAATAATTTCTGCAGAAACTAAGTCTGAGAAAATTTATAAAAATTTTTAGGGACAGAATTAGCTATAAATAAAATAAATTATGAACATCATGTGGTTGCTCACGAGATCTTTCATGCACAAGTTGTGTTATCTAAATAGACGAACAGTGATTTTTGATTGTATCAGGTCAATCAATAAGTTCTTGGCTTATACTAGTAATCCATTAATTTTAATGCATACGATGTCCAGAAATTATTGACTAACTGATGATTTGCGAATAAGGTGCAAGCAAAAGGCAAACGTTAACCTGACGCAAATTTCAAAATTGGATCAATGATGAACATTTATTAAACGGTTTGAGGACAACAGTATTATTCGTGAAATTAAATAGGATATCAAATAGGATATAAACGATAACTATAATATTTTTCAAAAGACTTCAATACAGGTCTACTGTTTTTTCCTATTTCGAACAGATGCAGGTTCACATCACATTCATTTGGATCTACACAAACATCTCTGAATGTAAATGATTTTCGAAAATCGAATTGCATTATTTTAGATAATTGCAATAATCTATCGTTACACGAATTTCATTGAAAACTTGATTACAACATTGATAATGCTATGAAATCCATCAAATTTAGTTGTTGTTCGAATGATACATATTTACTTTCAGAACTTAATCAATTGATAACACAATTTCGGAGTATATAAAATCTGAAGTTTGATTCAATCGAAGTAATTCTAACTGAAAACTCGGATACGTCTGATATTATTAAAAAATTGAATCAGAATGAAGTCGTTGATTTGTCTTTTGCTCATTTCATTATTTGGTGAGTAAACTAATTGAAAGCATATTACTTTGAATTATTTTATTAACCTTTCAATACTACAGCTCTGAATGAGGCGTTTCAATGTCCTCAACCCAATGGAATGTTCATCGATCCTAATGACAGACATACTATATATAATTGCAACAATGGACAGCCATCAGTAGCTATGACATGCAATCCTGGAATCTTTACCTACGATCCAAATACAAAAACTCTGACGTGTGGTGGCGGATCAACCATCAAATTACTACTTTGATCTTAATAATTGTTCGCTTACATATACTTCTCTCTTATTTTCTTGTAACGATTGAATTAAATAAAATCGAACTTCGATAAACACTTGATAGTTTCTTTTAGTGATTTGAATTTTACTGACAGTTATAACTTTCATTCATCCAATTACTTTTGAGAATAATGAATCAAAATTAAAAACACACCAAAAAAAGCTGAACTTATTTCAAATACTCATCGAAATCAGATTAGAAGCATCTGAAGCTTTGACCGTAAAAGTAGACTCTTCTCTACTTTGAAATTTTAAAAGTTTACATTATTAATTATTATGAAACCCAAACCAAAAATCAAATTTGATTATCAAGTCTCGTCATTTAGTCTCAATGAACAATTGAATATTTTTTAATTTGAAAATCTGTGCTTCTCTACAGAGAATGCAGAAAGGTTCGTGACCATTGTTAGTATATTATTGGTTAGGATTGTTAGGTTACGAATTTCAATGTCATTGCAATTATGATTTATTATTTCTTTACATTCGTCAAAACAGGTTGATAAGTATGATTTTAAATTTTTCATCGAAACAAATACCAGACTTTCCAATTCCAGATCAACATAACGAGTCTTAAATCTTACTGATTTTAGTTTTTATGTTTTATTTTAAATAAATCAAATTTGTAAAAAAGAACAATTGTGTCCATATACATATTTACAGCATTGAAATGAATTTTATAAACATATAATTTGGATTATTTCGTAGTTCTAACTGTATATTTTATATATTGACTGTCCATGAATTTAAATAATTTCTGAATGTTCATTAATTTTATATTAACAATATAGCATTATTGCTTATATCAAAAACCCTTTAAATCAATTGAACGACTAGAAATCTATTTATAGAGAACCACTTGTGGCGAGCGACAGATTATTCTTCTAATATTAGCAAAAATATCTAAGCCATAATTGGCCTTTTTTTTTAACAAACTATTCTTTTATAAATTTAGATTTTAAAAATCATCCTTTTATTTCGAATGCTGGACTAATTGTTTCTATTAAATCGGTTCATTCTTATCAGTAAACTACTTTCTTTTAAATCCAAATTTCAAAACTCTAGTAAATACCTCGAATGCTGACGTAGTTTTTCAAAAGGTAGACAGGTTTTAAAAAATTGCAATCATTCCTCAATTCTACTAATAAGAGCTAATAGTAACGAACTAAAATTGAGCAATAATTACAAGTCTTTGAGGAACTGTTTTTTCAGATTCTACTTTAGGTTTACTAGTTTTTTAACCAATTAGTATAAAATTTATAATTTTACATATTTCCTCCATATATTGAGTTGAGGAAACATTTTTTAGAATTTATTTACACAAGTATTATTAACGATTCGCAGGCAACAGTTTGAAGAACTTTTCGCAATTCCTAAATCTTTATTAGTTCATTATCATATTTTCGAAACAAAGATTTACTTACATTAAAACTTTTCAAATAAATATTTAACTTTTCTTAGCAGTTACAGTCTCGATTCGTCCATAGATTGTCATTTCTTTCGGTCAGATGGTCAAATATTGACATCAGAAATGACACTTACTTTGAATATTAGTCTCTATAAGGGTCAGATAGTCAGACGGTCAGCTGATCATTTTTCAGCATTTTATTATGTAATACAACTATTCAATCGAAAATTTTAAGAAGTTTGAGAAAAATATGATCGTAGAAACAGTTATCTCTTTTCGGAATCATCAGAACACTTGTTTATGATGTATTATTATCTGTTTACTTTAGAATTTCATGTAATTCTACAGTGATTCTTCAATTAGGTCAATACAAGTTTTAGTAATTGATAAGACTTGTTTCGATAAGGTAACACAGCTTATATGAGAATTTTATTATTGGTTAGCACAAGATATAAAATGCTTTATTGTTCTTTTGGTTAGACGAGCATTAGTTTCTATGGGGGTCAGATTGTCATACGGCCAGACAATCAGATGGTTATTTTTCAGCATTTTATTATATATATATAGGTCATAAACATGGTATCCTATTGAGTTATATTATATTATATATTTAATTTTTTCAATATAGTATAAAATGACCATCTTACCATCTGACTCCCCCTAGAAACTAATGTTAAAGATCAGTAGGTCATTTCTACTCTCAACAATTCGACCATCTGACTGAAAAAAATCCGATTAAAAAAATTGATGAAAAAGTTATAAAGCTTAATTGCTACCAATGAATTAATATATAATAATTATATCTTTTCTAATATTTTTCTCATTTCGAGTGGTATAATCAGAAGTATTCCGACATAAGATCGAATGCGACATAATAATAAATGCAAAATAGGGTCAAATATATTATATTAAATGTTAAAAATGAATTATTAGAATAAATCATTTCGGTTCGACTGATTTAGTTTATAATTTTTTAAATACAATAAAACATGATATACTTGATCAAATTGATATAATTTCATGTGTAAGAAAAAATATTCCGATCTTTGATGAAATACAGTAGAAGCTCGATATAAAAGACATTTCGATGGAGTAAACTTATTTAGATACAATGAAGTGTGCACACATTCGATATAAAATATATTTCTTATAGAGTTCTCATTAACATTATAGTATTAATATCAAGTTTTCAAATTTAAACTGGTATAATATCTTGGTTTTAAACGCTTTTAAACTAATAACTTCAAAGACATTGTCCCCTAAAAGTTCCATTTCATAAAAACAGAAATTTCAGATATTAATGTCTTCAAGAAAAGTATTTAGATGAAAATAACGGGATTTTTAAAATCTTTACTTCTATTTAATGAATTGACATTGTTACAAATATAAACTCTAAAAGTTGATATACTCTGACTTTCGATACAACATACAGCATGATATAATCAACAAAAAACTTTTACTCCTTGAATGTTAGTTATATTGAGCTTTTATTGTATATAGTTTCACATATTCAAATAAATTGTAAATAAGAGTATAATATCAATTTAAAGGAGTTAGTCAGACTTGGCCTAATCGTGCACCAAGCCAATATCGGTATCAAATTAAAGCTTGTGAAGAGTAGAATAAAAAAAGAAAATTTTTTCAAAAATACGATGGCTGAGAGAAGATATGAGTTTCTTAAGATTGACGTTTAAAAACTAAAAAGTCAATATTTATCATCTTTGTTTTAAGAATAATTAAGCAAAACCTTATTGAAAGACACTAAAGTATTTTGATCTCTTCTGAAAAAAATGTGTAAAAGTCACCGAAAAAATCCTTTCTTTAGATAATGGCTATGCCTTCATTACGTTTTAGTAGATATAGCTAAAACCGGTGTTGAGGCAATAGTCGAGTACTGTTGTCAGTGCAATAATGGCCTTAGAACCGTCGGATGCTGTGCACACGTTATGACGGTTCTTTGGTATCTTGGATACGGCAAGCACGTACCTGAGATTCCAGGACCAGTAGCATGCCTGGATGTCTGTTTGGTACTTGAAAGCACTGATGCAGATTCTGATTAAATGGGGCACCTCTAGTCACTTTAAATAAGCTCATTTTCACTTGGTATTCTCTGGATAATGCTAACGAGCTTTTTGAATATAATTAATAATTCTTGATATTAAACACGTTTAAAAATTCATATCTCAGCCATCGTATATTTGAAAAATTCTTTTTTCTTCTGATGCTACGCTTCATAAGCTTTAATTTGATATCCATATTGGCGTGGTACATAATTAGGCGAGACGCCTATATATTTTAGACTAGCTTCTTTAAATTTTAGATGGACTGAGTTCATCTCTAAAACTAGTAATGGGTTGACTCGAGTTCAAAGTTGTCGAGTCAACCAGTTTTATAATATAAGAGCCAGCACTAGTTGAGTACTGGCAGTCGATGAGTGTAAGACCTTAAAATTAATTTGTCTTATACTGTACCTAACATTAAAACGTAGCAACGTGTGTGCGTAGCTAAACAAAGTGATACTATAAATATTAAAAATGATGTTGTATTCTACCTTATCTCACACTCGATCATATGTCATATTCAGTCTTTTATTTTGAATATTTTTAATTCGATCTATTTTCATTCGTTATATTTTCGATTTTATGTCTGGGAACCTGACATCAATCGATAGCAAAAGTTAATATTATTCGTTCAAAAAGCAAATGCACAAAAAATTAGAACTAGAGATCTTAGCAAAATATAAGCACTAACTTTAACAACCAATAGAAATTCTTCATTTTATTAAGCAGTAAATTCGAAAAAGTACAATCAGACATATTTACATAATACAACAAATTTTGAAACTTAATGAAAGTATTTCAATTAAGGAACAAAATTAACACAATAATTATGTTCATTTAAAATATCATTATTAATTATCTTATCTTTGAACCAAAAGTTCGACTCAATTTTGACTACGTGTCGAATACATTTTTGCCAAAAATTTGATTTAATTTGTTTGAAAGCATTTGAAATTAATTTATAGAATTCCATTGGGTTGTTGTTAAAGTTATGCCTCGAAATAATCTTTTTGAGTTTAGCCCAAACTAATTCGATAGGGTTAAGCTAGCAATGATAGGGGGGCAAGCGAAGGGGTATATGACCAGCTTTACGAATGATTTTATCGGCAATAAATTTTTTGGCAAAAACGTTTTCTTTGACTAGCTTTATAAGATCACATTTTTTAAAATTATCATTAAATTTAACATAATTTAAAATAAGCCAATTTTTGATTGTATTTTTATTAGCACTTTGTAAAGGGGGCTTATTGTATTGCCTGGAATGAGTGCTGGCATTGTCTAAAACTATGATTGAATTTGGTGGCAAATAAGGCAATAATTTTTTTTGAAGCCAGTTTTCGAATTTTTGACCATTTATTTCACTATTAATAAATATCTGCTCCACTCCTTCGACAAAATCATTCTCAGAACCCGCATGAATAATGGAATATCGGGTTCCTTTACCAACTGAAATTTTGAATCTTATTTTTTTCGAATTATTTAGTGGTCTTAAAATTTTATATTTCACGTAATTTTTGCCCACAAAAGTCTCATCGATATAATAGAACACTGAATTTGGATACTTTTTCTAATCTCCTTTTTTCGATCAAATAATTAATTCTTTTGTGCTTATTATCTCATTTATTAATCAATTCAGATCTAATAATTTGTTTCGAATGATGATATTTGTAACCCATTTTTTTAAATAGTCTATAAAAAAGTTGTTCGCCCGCAGTTCTTAAATGAAAGGGGGTTTTCATTTTGTGACTTAGACTTTTTGAAAACGTCGTTTATGGATGGAAAGACTTTGTTTTTGTTAAAATTACTAATTATATCATCAATTTTGTCAAGATCGCCATTTTTAAAGTCATATCTAGGTTTAAATACCTTAGTCTTTTTCGGTGAATCACAACCATTATTAATAATATTATAAACGCTTCGCCGCGAGATTCCAGTAAGACCTGTTATAACACTAATTACGTCCTTTATTTTCAATTTTGGCACAACTTCAATCAACTGATTATATGTTCTAATCACAACTTCTTTCAATTGAGAGGTAATGTAAAAGCCTTTTCCACGCTTTTTACTTTTGTTATCACACATTTTAACAGTTTAATCACAATTTAATTATAATTTAATCACAGTTAGTTAATATCACAAAATTTTTAGGAATTTTTAATGAAATGTATATAATGTTTTGTTTTTGTTAAGTGCTTTTTTATTGGTTAAAAAGTTTTATCAAAGTTTTATCATTTGTGAAGACCTCTAGTCTTGATTTTTTTGTGCATTTGCTTTTTGAACGCATATGTCCCCTTAACACATATACCGCATATGGCACGGAAGTCCTCGATTTAATAAATAAAGCTAAAAAACTAAATAATTTAGACTACTTATGAGTCTAAACCAAATAAGCCTAACCAGATCTAATCCATCATTACTTAACTGAATCTAATTTTACCAGAGTTGACGTTAAAATTGAATCTAGCCATTTGTTGCTATAAAACTCCATCGAAAAAATACAATTTTTTCTATAGACTCTTATTATAAAGTCTCTATTCATAGCCCCATAACTTGTGAACTATTAACATCCGTGGTATGTAACCTCAGTATTTATTGGTAATATACTCTTAGCTATCCACTGATGGCGCTACCTATAAAAATCGGGTGGAGTCCAGTAAATGAACATGCACCAGGTATCCCCTTGGAAAGCAGGTGAACTTCCCTGTATAACAAAAACCTTTCCGCATTCTCTTCAGAAGAGTATGCATTTAAAGCTATGAATGCAAGGGGAGAGTCTTCTCTACCAAGTTATACCAGAGAGCTAATTAAAGCACTAGTATCCATATATTGTATTAAACGCTTTAGTCATTCAATATACTTTTCGAATCTGAGCCTTAAGCTTAATATTTTGAGTATAAGAAATATTGAAAACTACTTTTAAAATAAAAAGGAGTTGAGATTATCAAGAGTTTAGAACTAATTCAACTTTTTATATCTTTATCAAACTTTTAGCTTGTCATCATTACAATTTCATATGAATGAAAGTTTTCACTAATAATCTTTTGTACAATATGTTAATCATTAATATTCTGTTATTTATGTTTTATACTATTAAACTTTTCGCGATAAGTTTTATCAAAGACTTATTTCTATATTACTTTAACTTTAGTTAAGAGTTCGAAAATTAACTGAAATCAAAACTTATATGAATATGCTTTGATGCAATGTTTTGATGTTTTGGTAACAAACGTTAAGCTTAGATTCAGAAAATATTCGATTGGTCAATGAAGCTCAATGACTAAAACTTAATACTGGTAATCAAATTTTGGTTTGGGCTTCATCATCATTAAGGGAGCCCTCTTCATGTTTGAAAGTAGAGAAGAGTAATCTACTCTCTTATAGTCGAAGTTTCATTTTTAGACTTACGTTTGACTGAAACATCTAAACGTATACATCTAAATATATCTAGGCATATATTCGTAAGTTTTGATGTTTGTTAACCCTTAAACAGTAAAACGATTTTGATTAATGATTTCAGTAAAATAGGGTCTTTTTGACTCATCGATTGATTTAGAAAAGTATGTTATCGTAAGGGTCAGGGTGTATAACAGTTAGCGTGTTTTGCACTTTATCAGTGTTGTCATTGTTGACGTAATCCATTAAAAGTTCGAGTGAAAACTAATTTCATATATAAATTTATGGCCTAGACTCAAGTAGAATTAACTTTAAATACGAATAAATTAAAATATATAATTTGTAAATAATTAATTTATTACTTTATATGATCTGAATATACTCATCTGAATATACTCATTTGAAAATACTATAAGTTTTATTAACATTAGAAATTGCGTTAAATAAATATAACAATTTTTATAGACCTTTAGGTCATTTTGACCCATGAAATACTGATCTAGGGGCAATCTCTGAACTCTTAATAAATAGTAAAATAATATAAAGGTAAGTCTTTGATAAACCTCATCGCGAAGAGTTTAATAGTATAAAACATAAATAAGAAAATATTAATGATCAACATACTGTACAATAGATTATTAGTGAAAACTCTCATTCATATCAAAATGTGCTGAAACTTGGCTAAAAGTTTGACAAAGATATGAAAAGTCGGATTAGTTCTAAACTATTAATAACTTCAACTCCCTATCAATTTTAAAGTAGTTTTCTTTAACCCTGGAACAGTTAAACGTGAGTCAAAATGACCCTAATGATTATACAAATCATATTTATTTTGTGTGATTATTAAAATTTAATATATTCATAGTATTATCAAGTGAGTATCCAAGGCTCATATTAAAATATAAATTAATTATCTATAATATTTATATTTTAATATGATTATGTTTAAAGTTGATCATACATTAGTTTAGGCATCAAAGCTATATAAGAATAAATTTTCATTAATGGCTTTAAACAAATTACGCCCCAGTTGACTATACCAATAGCACACTAAACATGATAACTGCTATACATCCTATCCCTTAGCTTAATATAGTTTTCAAAATTAATAGATGTATCCAACGGGCCCTAAATTACTGAAATCCTTTAACTAAATCATTTTACAGTTCTAGGGTTTATATTTCTTACAAGAAAAGTTTGAAGGGTATGTCATCGATTTTTTTCAAAGTTTGTAATATTTAAATAATCTTTAGCGCTGAGCACAAATATGACATCTATTTTTGCTCAATTTTTATTTCTCACTCATATTATCTTAATGCAGTACAATTTTTATGCTGAACTTAGTGTATATTTTTAATGCCATTATTCATTTAGGAATATTGGTAAGACTTTAGATAAATGCTTAATATTGGAGTTCAATTTCTGTGGTAAACAAGAAATTCATACTTTTGAGGATTAACTTTATGAATACCAACCAAATACAAATATAAATTGTATATTTCAGCCATTAGACTAATTATTCACGTACTTTATTTGTAAGCTTTAATATTCGTACTTGTACGCGAATAAATTTCGTAAAATATTCAGATATTAAATAATAGATTTAAATTATTATTTGTGCTATTCTTTTAAATTGTGTTGTGTAAAACTTTAGCGTTTTAGATGCCTATACCTAATCTTCATATAAAATGTAATGCTTTAATACAATTCACAGTAAACCAGTTGCTGAATAGTTGGTACATTTGGTGTAGTCAAACTTTGTGCTTCGCTCATTAAAGAAACGAGCCATTACTACTGCACTCACTTTTCTGAATATTTTTAAATATGTTTGTATGTTGTTTTACAATGAGTAAAGACACAGAGTTCAGCTATTTTATCATAAGTTATGAGTCTACCAAACTACGATAACCAAGGTTTTGTGAATGAATTGGACAATAAATAGATGATAAAAACATTTTTTCTCTAAATTACCAAATTTAATTGTTATTTCCTAAATAAATAATAATCGCCTAAAGATTGAGAATTTTCTACGCTTTATAGATTTTAGGCTTAAAATCTTTAAAATTTCAAGGATTAGTATTAAAATTCTATTAAATTTCATTACAAGTGCACCGATTTTGCAAATTATAGCATTAATTATAGTATAGCTCTTTGTTTGTAAATTGACATTTTATTAGGCTTTAATCAAAGCTGCTTAACCCTTAAACAGTAAAACGATTTTCACTGATGATTTCAGTAAAATAGGGTCTTTTTGACCCATCGATTGATTTGGAAAAGTATGTTATCGTGAGGTTTATGGTGCATAACAGTTAGCGTGTTTTGTACTTTATTAGTGTCATCATCGTTGACGTAATCAGTTTAAGGTTTGAGTGAGAACCTATTTCACATACAAATTTACGGCCTAAACTCAAATAGAACTAACTTTAAAAATGATTCAATTTAAATATAAAATTTGTAAATAATTAATTTATTGCTTAATACGATCTAAATATACTCATCTGAAAATACTATCAGTTTTATTAACATTGGAAATTGCATTAAATAATTATAACATTTTTTATAGACCTTTGGGTCATTTTGACAGTGAAATACTGTTCTAGGGTTAAAACTGACCCAAACAGAACACTTTAGTCTAAAATAATATCTTATAAAACAGATTAAATAAAATTTGAAATCATTTCTTTTGTGTTTAACTTGGTTAGCAGTTTAGTTCTATTCACTCATGTTCAAAACTTTAATTGAAAATAACAATAATGACCAAAGTAAAGGCTACCATCAGACTAAAACTTTCAAAAATGGTGAAAAAATGACGAAATTTGAGTAAAATATATTTTTTAATTGCCATAATAAAAGTGGAGTTTTTATTACCAGTTTAAAACCTAATTATGGGTTTTATTTTACTTGAACTTTTCATCTTTAACTATGGGAAATAAAAATTGATCAAAAATAAATGTCATATTCGTGTTCAGCGCTAAAAATTATGTAATATTGCAAACTTTGGAAAAATTTGATGACTTACGCCTCCCAAATCTATCTTGTTAGTAAGTACTCATAGTAGACTAAAAGTCAAAAGTCATTAATTAACTTAAGACTGTCAGCTTATATAAATTTGATGTTCAACTTGGAATTTTCTACTAGTTTTCCATAGAGTTTTCAGTCTTTTCGATTATGTCGCATGAACTCTAAGCACTCGATGTGAGCAAAAGTTAGCATTAGGTGAAAATAAATTTTTCAAAAATTAAAACTAGACTATTGATTTAGTTATTATTATAAGTTGAGTGGCAGCTAATTTATTAATTGACACATTTAAAATATCTAAGATTATTTGAATGATATGGATTTCAATGAGCTCCTTAAAAGAGTATATCACAAGTTTTTTAAACGTATTCTAGCTCTTGACGATTGTGAATATAATTCAGCCTTTGATAGTTTGATTTTTCTCACTTTTAAAAAACTATCTTAACTCGGGTTCAAAACTATTCGTTACGGCTTTACATTGAAGCAGTTGCTAAAAAATTCATAAACATATCCATAGCTCGAATTTAGATAAATATTTATCATACTATTTGGGACCACAAAGCTCTTTAAAACATCAGGCCTTGTGGAGTCATGTGATTTGATTAAAGATGTCAGATCTTACGGACTGGACTCAAGTTTATTTGTGATAATTGTTCTTAGTTATGAAAATAGTAAATAAACCAAATATAGATTAAAACCTGGAAATTTTTTTATCTTTGCCACTGAATTTATTCGACAATCACTATAAATTGAAATTTAAATTTCTTTTATATACAGTTTCATGTTTGAAAAGTTGATTCATAAGCTAATATATAAGAAGCAATCCAATTAGTGTACTCGACTAATTGATAACAAAGCATATAAATAAGAAAAAATACGAAATCAAAAGATAAGAGTCCATATGATATGAGATTTAATTAAAAGTTGAAGCAAAAGAACAAATCACAATTAAAAATTGACACAAAAACGACGTGCATTACACATAAGATAACATAGTAATCATACTTTTCTGATTTCATTCATGCTTTTAAAGTCACCACCTATACTGTAAAATTATAATATCCACGATATTATAAAAATAGAAATATAATGGTCATTTTGAACTGAAAAGTAATCGAAATTCGATAATCGATTTCAACATATGAAAAAATTTTTTGCACGATCTCAATATTACTGATGAAAATAGAAATTAAATTGTACAATAATAGTATATTAAATTAAAGATCAATAATGACAGATCTCTTGTGAAATAAATATTAGTGTCGCTTTTTATAGAATAATACTTATTCGAGTTCATTAAAAATTTTTAAAAGTTTCAGTTTTTGTTTCATGTTTCATGGAATACAGGTTAAGGAACTACAGTCTGAAAGAAAATTCGGTTGTAATACAGTTAAAAAACAGCAATAATTGTTCAAAAGTTAATAATAAGAACTTCTCGAAATGAATGCAAACTCTGAGCAATCAGCTGATGAATGTGAAAGTAATGATTACGATTTAGTCGTTAATGATGTAGATTCACTACTATATAAATATGGACTTATGTTTAGATATGATATCAATAATTATTTTAATACAAACATGAAAAAACGAAACCAAAATTTAAAATTTTATATTATGAATATTTGGCTTTTAATTAGTTTTATAAGGACTTTTATATGTTTAATAATTATAGAGGACAGAAGTGTTCCTAAATATTATTTCGATATTGTTCAATACATAGGAGGTTTAACAGAATTCTATTACATTGAAACAATGTGCGGTTTAGTGCTCTGTTTGAGAATTATGATGCTTTTTAACCTTAAACAAGAAAATTATTTTCAATGGCTCCATATTATCAAAGTTTTGAAAGGATTACAAAATGATAGTACAATCAGAATGTATGATAACAATGAATATAAGAAGTTTGTTAAAAATATTAGATATTCTTTAACACTTATTAGGATTCAGATTCGAATAGTTGTATTATCTTTAGTTTTGATCGCAGCTAGTGTTTTAATGATCTTTTTCGACTGGGAAGAAATAATAATTTATGGAATATTAAGTGTAGTTTTCTTTACAGAGTTTATTTTCATAGCATTAATAACATGTTATAGTTTCTTCTATTACTATATTATTTGCTATTATTGCAAATTCAGATTCAAGTCATTCAATAGCAGTTTATTGAATGCAAATAAGAATCAGGATTTCCTAAGATCTAGAATGGTATTAGAATTGATGGAAGAGCAAAACAGTATCTGTAATGATGTTAATATTTACAACAAATTCTGGTCTAAATATTTATTTGCATTAACTTATACGCTTATACCCATCTATCTAATGACTTTACAGCAGATTTTATTTGAAGATTTACTTCCGGCAACTTTTTATTTTCTTATATTTTTTGCCTTCGTTTGGGTTTTTTCTCACTTTATGGTTAACTCAATCATTGCAACGATTTATAAGGAATCTTTGAATTCATATAAATATTTGTTTAAATTTTACTCTGAATTGAATTCCAGTATCGGATTGAAAAACAAAATCAAAGTTTGTTTTTAGAATTATTTTTATTTGATTTACAAATAAATTAAAGGATTTTTTTATTTACCTTACTCAGTTATTGAATACTATGGAAAGAGTGAGTAGTAATAGATTTCTGATTGGTTTCTCTTGTGGTAATCAATTCATTATGACACCAGTCATTGCATTTAAAGTAAGACTTACACAATATTGGTTTATGATATGAAATGATTCGAAAGAATATTGTTTGTTCCATAGATGTTCGCAATATTTTTCGGTTCTTTTTACTAACGACTAGAGTAGCGAATACTATGAAATGATGGAATAGATTAAGAGAGTTGTTCATATAACAATCCTCAGAATTTGAAAGTTGTATTAACACTTCGTTGTACTGTTGAATCAATGCATTGATTCAATATTTATATCATTAGATGATGATAAATAAAATTAATAAGAAAATGAATTAACTTGTTAATATTATTGATTGAATTTATCTTTTGTTATAGTTGTCTCAAATTATTTGAAAATCGCTATACATTAAGTACATCATAAACGGTACGATAACTCCTGCATCAGCCCAGGCTGGGGCTCCCTCTCTGACAAATCATTTAGATTTTTATAAACATGAATGATTTTCAGTAATTAATATTAGCTTCTAAGCTTTCGTAGAAAACTTCTATTGTATTATTACTCTTATTTACGTTCCATTAACATGATGGTAATTATGTAGTATGCGATCCCTGCGATCATAGTAGGTGATTACAACTGTAGCGCGCGATCCCAGTATGAATATATGAGAGATTTGCAATCAAAATTTACAATGAATAGAAATTTACAGTAATTAAAAGTTTATATACAGTATCCATTACGTATAAAATTTATTCATATATAAAACTCATGAAGCCTAAAGAATAATAAATTCTGTGATAAAATTCACAAAATGATAAAAGGTTAAATAAAAAACTTTACGAATATCACGAAGTAGATTTAAAAATATATTCGGCCAGTATCTGATGCTTTTGTAAAAACAACACAGGTTTCATCGTCCTTAATTATTGAGTAAAAATAAGCTGCTTTCAACAGGACCTTTAGGACTACTAGAAATAAGCTGATTTAAAGAACTCTGCTGACATGTCTTCTGTAGAAACTAAGACTGGACTACAAGACTCTAGAAACTATCTCATTCATTCTTACAAAAATTTACACTGAAAGTTCATAGTATGTTTATTTGTAAAGTACACTGATAGTGAATGACTCTTTTGCATGCATTCTTAAAGTTCGGATCGCATACTACATGATTACCAACTAGCTTTATTAAGAAAAATTTCAAGCGAAATTAATGCTTATTACTACCTCTTGAAAACTGCGCTGTTCCATTTGAACAACTTCTACTCTCATATCTAAACTGTTTGGAGGCTTTACGACGAAAAAATAATAGGCACACCGATTATTGTACGGAGTCGTTTTAATTCTATGTAGAATTTAATAAAATTATTTCAATTACCTATATCATATTTTTGCTGTAACTTCGTTGAAAAAGAAAAAGAATCATCCCGTATTTATAAGATATAATATCAGATATACAAAATAAGCCGCCCAAATTAATTTATAATAGAAATAATTAAACTATAAATAATTAATTTTTTCGTATAAATTCTTGCTTTTATCATATAAAAGCGTGTACTTACACTCTCACTCATAAGTATAGAAATCCGAGTAATTGACTCGATGCCTTGCCTTTGATCGAATATAACTTAATAATCAATTCATTAATTTCGGTAAAACTTGTCCTATATTTAAATGTAATAACTTATGATGTGAACGATAAAGATAATAAAACAGTATCATATTTTCAGTAAAGTTACAGACAATTGAAAAATTTTCTTCGCATGGGCAAGACCTTGATCTTATAGTTCGATGGCAGATATAGTGATACATCTTCAACCAAAATATTAGGTCTTAATTAGCTCAGGTTCCGGAGAAAACAAAAATTTTCTCACTTGTTTTAGCATTACATCAATGGAAGAAAAGCCAATTTCAAATAATCATTTGTTCCCCGCACTTGATTAGTTTCTTTTCATGATTTCGTTCAAAAATCAATAAAAATAAGACAGTAATTTTGGGGAAGTTTTAGAGTGGATCTAGATCAGGAACATACTGAAATCGATGATTGAATTTTTCATTTGGATAGCTATATAACTCGTTCAAAACACTCGCTATCATATAGTTACTTGATTTTTAAAGAGTGGTATTTAAAACTTCAAAGTGAATAACTCTTGAAGCGCTCAACCGATATGCTTAAGACTTATATTTCCAGAAACTAAGTGCAAAACCCTTTGAAATGATATACATGTCACTGATGTTCATCAATGGATCTATTAGAAGAGATGGTGATATGCACATCATTTCAAAGGGTTTTGCACATAGTTTCCGGAAATATAATTCTTAAGCATAGTAATACAACAAGTGCAACAAGTTCCGAAACCGAACTGCCTCATAATCAATGGTGTGCAATGCTCGAGTATTCGGTGCTCGGTAACGAGCGCGAGCATCGAGCACTTAGCCTTAACATGAAAACTGAAAAATGTTTTTGGCTCTTTTGGAGCACTAGTTTTGAAAAAAGAAGTCACTCTCATTTGATTTGAAGGCATTAAATTGAGATGTCCTAAAGTTTACTTTTAAGCTTTATCCTAAGTTTAAACAAATGGAAAATTTTCTACTCCTAATCTTGTTTACTACTACTAAAATTTGACCACTGCTTTTAATCCTATTATCAATGTAAAAACAAGTAAACCTTTACCTAAATATATAAAGATAGAAATTTTAATCTAAGAGTCAGTCTATTTTTGAGTTTGACAAACACACACCACAACTAAGTCTATGTATTGTTTTATATATTAAAAATAAAATTCGTTTACTTCACCACACCATAAAAAGACACCTCAAAATGTTCATCAGTATGATATCTTTCATAACAGTATTTAAAGTTTTATGCAAATACTTCTACGAACAATATTTGCGTTTAAATAATTTTTCATTAATATGACTAATGAAAATATCACTTGTTTTTAATTTGTCTTCATTTTCTAGTTCTATATGACTAAGTATATTAATGTCTATATCATTACTTCTTTCACTTTGAGAACTCATTTTAAAGTTTTATTAGAATTTAATATAAATATCAAATATAAACATACTTAGATTTAATTTAAAATTAACATTTAATAATCATTTTCATTGTTTTATAAATAATTGACTTTATTGCAAAATGACATCAAATTTTATTATCAAACATGTAATTGAATGGCATTTGATCTCACTTTTGACAATTTAAACTTATTTCGCACTGCATATATTTAGGATTACAGCTTTAAAATATTAGTTTGATCAATAAATTTTGCGCCTTCAGTTATCTACCGGTAATATTGGGTAGTTAGGGAAAAACATAGACTATAATTAAATGAAGGCTTAAGTTTCGAATTTCATCAATTTTCTTCTATATTTAGTACCTAGATTAAATTTTTTTAAAAATCAAGTACCTTTAATCACCCCAAATGTATGAATCTTAATCGGGAACAAATTTGGGCAAAAATTTCTTATGGTTGGAGAAAGAGGCTGGAAATAAAGCTAGAATGCTATGAATTCCTTCTTTTTGGTCCCCTTTCCCAACCATAAAATTTATTGCACGAATTTGTCCCCTATTAAGATCCTTACATTTAAAGTGATTAAAGGTACTTAATTTTTAAAAATTTTAACTCAAGTGCTAAATATAGAAGAAAATTGAAATTCGGAACTTAAGTCTCCATTTTATTGTAGTCCATGATTTGTCTTTAACTAACCAATATTACCGGTAGATACCTAGAGGCGCAAAGATTATTGACCAAACTAATATAAACAATCATATATAAATATTCCAATAGACGAAGTTTGAACACAATGCTCAGTTGGTGCTCGGTGCTCGAGCGCCTTCAAAAAACGCTCTTCAAGTACGTTCATCACAGCTCCTAATGAGTTTAACAAAAACCATCACTTTTACTATAACTCGTCTTTTTAATGGATGCTTTTTTAGTTTAAATAGTCTAGTTAAATAAGGATTTTCGATACCTTAACTACCCAAAACTACATCACTGTTCAATTTCAAACCCGAAGATAAGAACAGATTTTATTAAAACTGCATAACTCCAAAAGGCACATGAATTAGTTCTAACTTTCTCTTCAATCAATCCTTTAAAACATAATGTTTCGGACTATGATTTTCTATTTCATTGCTCGATCCGTCAATAATTTATCCTTCGGAGGAACAGACATTACCATCTTTTGATATAAATGTGTATTGAGAACTACAACATATAAATAATATATTGACCTAAATATTGATTTGATCTATTAATAGTTTGGATATGTTGAATTTATTTTCAATTTCGGCTCCTTATTATCAAAATGATTATCAGCCTTACCATAAACTTGTAATCCAATGTGTATACAAACATGGTCAATAAAATTCATAAACTAAGTAATTTTCTTATTAAATTTTATTTAATAACATTTAATGATATAAATTAGACTCATCACATGTACAGAATCTTCCTGTATTGTACAGGATTGCGCTCAGTGTACAGGTGTACAGAGAGGAATTGAAAAGAAACGAGTCTGGTACGTTTGCCCGACAACTCATTTCATCGACAGTCACATTTGTAATAATGGCTGAAGAAGTGCGAGCCGAAGAAATCGTTCGAACAAAAGATATCAAAACAACACTGATCTACACTTTCAGACGAGCGGTTAGAGTATAAGCATGACTATCACCATATGTGACCATGGATCGGCTAATGGTGATACTTATTTTATACTCAAACAACTTGTCTGACGAGTTGGTAGTATATGAGTAATAAATTATTTTAACAAACATCGAGATATTGTCGACAAAATGAATAGGGTGACCACCTCTGGTCTGTCTCATGAATGGACAAAAATATTAAAGGAGGACCTTTACATTTTTAAAAAGAAAAATGCCGCTTTTATTAGTCGTTACATATATTTAGGTGTTAAACAATACATTCTAATATTAAAACATTGAAAATTATTAGTCATGGTTTATTTCAATAGTATAATTTTTGTTAGAAATGGCATCTTTCATAAGTCATTCAAAAGTAAGAAATACTGGTTTATATCAGATGTAAGTCAAGTCAGAAAAGATTAAGTCAATAACTTTGGTGTTCAAAACATTAAACTAATTTTCTTAATCTCTTATCATTTGTAAAATAAATTCAATGTTTGAATTTCTAAGAAATAATTTTCTAAACACATTTTTCAAAATGAAAGCCGAAAACGGGACAACTAATTGTTGGGACAACGAGTTTTTGGTCTGACGGAATTTCCGTCTATTATCTTTAAGAAGACGGGACTGTCCTGTCAAAAAAGGGACGGGTGGTCACCCTAAAAATAAGTATCGATAAACTGATTGTCAATAAAATCAACGTGATTCGGTTGGTAGAAGAGGCCTTACGGCTGCAAAAGAATTAGAAGCGAATGATAATTTAAACTATTCTGACTTATAACTTGAGACTGCTACATCTAACAACTTTGTGCATATTGACAACACTGATCTACTCATAAAGACCTGTCGATCGAAACCTGTTTTGACCTTCAACGCGTTGGGCCATTTTAGTATCGTCCTTTCCAAGCTGAAAATTTCTATTGTCGAGCAAATGAGTTGTCAGATACCTGTCGAGCAAGGGAGTGTCAGGCGAGTGACTTTAACCCGAAAAAACAGCAAATATACAGGATCTATAAATAGAAATGAAATTAAGTCAAAACATTTTATATTTATTTAGGATAACAGAATCGAAGTAAAAATTATTTGTCTTGGTTAAATTGTTTATTCCGATTGTGCATCACTTATAAAGAACGAACTTTTAAATAATTATTTGCTAATATTTGTTTATAACAGAAAGCCAATGATTAGGGTTTACATTTTATTTTATGCTTTCTTGAAATTTTTAAACTAAGCAAAGATATTCGTGTTTTATTAGATTTAATAACAATAAATATTGATCGATTAAATAACGTAATTGATTACTGATGGACATCAATTAGAGAATAATAAATTCTAAAAAATTATATAACGTTACCCTCTGTGGTATGTTTTGTACGGGATTCAAACGGAGAAAAGCCTAATGTAAATACACAATTTATACATTAATTCAACTCAGTACAATAAAGTGTTAATACAACTTACAAATTCTAAGGATTGCCATATGAACAATTTTCTTAATTTATTTTCTCATTTCATAGAATTCGCAACCCTATTCGTCAGTAAAAAGAATCGACAGAATATTGCAAACATCTATATAACAAGAAATATTCTTTGAAGTCGTTTCATATTAAAAATCAATATTTTTTGAAAATTTTTACTTTAAACGCAATGACAGGTGTCATAAAAAATTGATTACCACAAGAGAAACCAATCAGAAATCTATTGCTGCTCACTCTTTCCATAGTATTCAGTAACTCAGGTAAATTTTAAAACATTTCTTTCATTTGTTTTTTAAGAAATAATAAAACAGTGTTAGAAACAAACTTTGATTTTGTTTTTCAATTCAATATTGGAATTCAATTCAATGTAAAATTTAAACAAATGTTTAAACGAATTCAAAGATTCCTTATTAATAGATGCAGCGATTGAGTTAATCGTGAAATGAGAAAAGAGCCAAACGATGGTAATAAATATAGTCGAATAAAATGTTGCTGGAATTGAATCTTCAAAGAAAATTTGCTGTAAAAGCATTAGATATATGGGTATAAGAGTATAAGTCAATGCAAATAAATATTTAGACCAGAATTTGTTGTAATGTTTAATATCATTACAAATACTGTTATGCTCTTCCATCAATTCTAATACCATTCTAGAACTCAAGAAAATTTTATTCTTATTTGTATTCAATAGTTTATTATTAAATAATTTGAACCTGAATTTGCAGTAATGACAAACAATTAAGTAATAGAAAAAACTATGAGATATTATTAATGGTATGAAAGTATATCCTGTAAAGAAAAATACACTTAATACTCCATAAATTATTATTTCTTTCCAGTCGAAAAAGATTATTAAAACAGAAGTTGCGATCGAAACCAAAAATAATACAACTATTCGAGTCTGAATCCTAATAAGTGCTAAAATATATCTAATATTTTTAACAAACTTTTTATATTCATTGTTATCATATATTCTGATTGTATCCTCATTTTCTAATCCTTTCAAAACTTTGATAATGTGAAGCCATTGAAAATAATTTTCTTCTTTAATGTTAAAAAGCATCATAATTCTCAAACAGAGCACTAAGCCGCACATTACTATCAAGTAATAGAATTCAGTTAAACCTCCAATATATTGAATAATATCGAAATAATACTTAGGAACACTTCGGTTTTTTATATTTATTAAACATATAAAAATTCTAATAAAACTAATTACAAACCAAATACTCATAACATAAAATTTTATGTTTTGATTTCGTTTCTTGATATCTGTATCAAAATAATAGTTGATGTCATATCTAAATACAAGTCCATATTTATAAAGTGGTAAATCTATATCGTTGATAACTAGATCGTAATTATTATTTTCACATTCATTCGCTGATTGTTCAGAATTTTCATCCATTTCGAGAAGTTTTTGTTGCCAAACTTTGAATAATTGTTGTTTTTCTGGTTTTATTAAAATTGAATTTTCTTCAGACTACAGTTTCTTGACTTTTGAAACATGAAATAACGACTGAAAATGGTTTAAAAAGTTCTAATAAACTCGAATCGCTATTATTCTATAGAAATATATATTCTATAAGTATTATTGATCTTCAATTCAATATAATTTTAATATAAAATTTAACTTCATTGATATGAGTAATATTGAGATCATGCAAATATAAGTTTTTCGCGTGTCAAAATCTATTTTCGAATTTTGAGTGCTTTTCAGTTTAACCAAAATTATAATAAACTTTATACAGTGTACTCTCGTTATAGTCAAATCATATTTGCCACAAAATTGATTTGTCCATAACAAAACATGACTATATGCGGTATAGTCAAATGAGCTGACATTAAGCCGGTGCAGAGAAATTACGTAACTCTATCAAAATTTTGGTTACAAGCAACTTGAATATAATAAGAAATAGAGGTGAGCATCTATGAAATTCTTTGCACCCGCCCGCACCCGCGGTTAAAATATTGTGGGTGACCCGCAAAAGCCTGCAAATAACCGCAAAAAATTTTACTTTAACTTAATTGAATCTGCATACTAATATCAACTGTGACCAAGTATAAAATCTACATTATATAAATAATATCAATATTTGGTATCATATGTAGTGACTTATCTAGTTTTTCTGGATCTACTGAAGGTCTTCTGTCAGTTAAAGTTAATCTGGCATAATTGAAATTTCGTTCGCTGGAGAGATTAGTTGCTGGTATAGTTAAAATTCTTATTGAAGTAAAGCTCAGTTTAGGAAATTTGTTCCTATTTTCATCCGAAAATTTCAACAAACCAAATACAGTCGAAATTATTTTGTATATAGTCATCAACCTCTGTAATACTAGTATTGTATACACAGGTATTTTGTTAATATTCGATGAAATCAAATACACATTCGCTCATATTAGAATCTTCTATTATTGATGTAATAGTTGTTGGAGTAATATTTATCTCGTTAACCCTTGATTCCAGAGTTTCTATTGTAAATCGTTTATGGTGCCGGTATGAAAGAAAAGAATTTGCAAATCCGCACTCGCCAAAATTTTCACCCGCACCCACAATAAACCTGCGGATACTGACGCAGACTGCGAGTGCGGGCAAAAATGCGCTCCTCTAATGAGGATTAACTGAATTCTTGAAGATGTCGTAAGCGTCCTAATTGTATACAAGGAGCGATTTTAAAATCATGCATGCAAACAGAAAAGCATAGTGGTTCTACCTATGATGCGCTTCGTTTTGTCGTACAATTTTAATCATGATTTACTCTTTTACCTTAAATGGTTTAGAATTGCACTTCGTATAGATTATTTTGAGAGTACAGTCTTTGACAAAACTTCGGGACATGGTTTTTGAAGAATTTATACCTCTTAAGATTTCTTGAATTAAATGAAATTTTTGTATGAATATACTATAAATCATAAAGAACTTTCCAACAAATTTGGTAACAAACGGATTAAGCGTCTACCTGTTGTATGAGCAAATCGGTAAAGATAAAATGGGCCACTGGATTCAAATTCTGACAAGTGAATTGGAACCTAGTTTAAAAAACGAGTGATTACGTGTATTTTTGTTTGGTCTGAAATTTCCTTGTTTCAGAATAAAGACTCATCAAACTTTAAAATTTTAAAATTCCAATTGAGCATACCTTTCTCAATGAGAACCTGAAATACTTGAGTATGGTACCAAATTAAAGCTCTGTTACATGCGATCTACTCTCGGGGGTGAAGACTAGTATTCGTGAGCCACATGTAACGTCTTTGTAGGGTTTTTCACTTGGGATCGAGTCTATTACGTTGTTAGCTACTTAACACAGTAAACCCTCGATTTTTGAACAATTAATAAAATTAAATAAAAATATTTAATTAATCACTGAACATTACACAAAAAAATTTATCACAAATATTACGTTGTATTAATTTACATGTTAGAAATTGTGTCGGACACTCATGAGATCTTACAAAGAAAACCTTTTTACTAACGTAAAAACTCTTATATATATATATCGGTCTTTTACAATTATGAAAAGTCTAATGCATTAGGTCATTGATTTTTGAGTCAATGACAAGTCCTAATAGTTTATTTTTATGGTTTAGGGAATAGTACAGGACTACGTTCTTTACTATTACGTAAAACTTTTCATTACATATATCAGCTCTTTGAAAGTTATTTGATACATTCTTACCAAAACAGACAATTATTCTTATGTTCTTCTAATTCAACTCAAAATTATATTATTTAACATATAATTCTTGAATAAGTTATTATATACAAATATGAAAAAAGATAAACATTAATGACTTGTTCAAGAATTGTATATTAAGTAATATAATTTTGAGTGGTTTTTTGCTCATGTCAGGTGCTTAAAATTCTTGCGTCATAGTTGGATAAACTGAGCAATAATCTATGTAATACTCGTAGAAAATTTCAAGTCAAACTTCAACTTATTCATGTGGATAATTTAAGTTAATTAAAATTACTTTTGGCATTTAATTTATTACGAAAACTTAATAAGAAATATTGAATATTTATCAAATAGAACCTTAAATATTAATATAAATTAAAACAAATTGATTTTTTGACTTGAAATTTTTACGAGTTTTACATAGTATTTAGTCTACTCAGACATGAAATGAGCTACAAACACTTAATGTGCGCAAAATTTAGCATTTTATGATAATAAATTTTCCAACAATTGAAATTAGAACATTGATGTTTTTCTGATAATGAGCTGAGTGGCAGCTAATTTATTAATTAGGCCATGTAGAACACTTAAGAACGTGTTTAAACCTTTAATATGGATTTCAGTGAACTCGGAAAAGGATAAATCGTTAAAGTTTTAGTGTTTAAACTAATGCATTCTAATCCCTTTGTAATACAAGCCTCTCAGAATTAAATAATTTTAGCAATAAATGAATTGTTATTATTTTCAACAGCATAGAGAATATTGGGTTGGACTATAGTAAACGTGGATGAGTATGTTCCCAACGTCGTAGACGTATAAATTATACATCGTTGAACTCGTCTCGACCATACGAGTCAATTGAGATCATATTCGAGATCATCCGAAGTCAATACAAAATTTTGACTGCGATTCAATAAGTCGAATTTAGATTCGAGCTTAATTTTAAAAATAGTATATAACAAACTGAAGACAAATAAAACATATGCTACCTTAAGGTCAGTTTTATAGTCATTTTCAGATCATTTTCATTTAATTTCTTCGGCGCGGATGAGTGTGTATATGATCAATCGTTTGAGATTGTTTCAGATGGAACCTATATTTTTCCACAAAGCTTTTATATCGTCAAAATAGTTCTGTGATAAGAAACAGAATCTTTAACTCTGAATCCTTCCACGATCTAATAAGCTATTACATGATTGTATGACTCCAAAAGTCTTATAATGAACAAGCATGATAACACAACAGTTTTTAAGCAGTGCCTCTCAGTTATTATGTCTGAAATTATTTCAAGCGATTAATCTTACACATTTTTTAATTGAAATACATATTTTATTAGAATTAAACTTGAAATTCAACATTCAAAGTCGAAAAAAATTGAATGACGTTGAAAGAATTTGAATGACCTTGAGTATGAGGTCATTCAATTAATATGATCAAGAAGATTTCAATGATATGTAATTTATATGCCTACATCGGGAATATACTCATCCACGCTGAAGAAATTAGATGAAAAGGGTCCCAAAGTGACCACAAAAGTGACCTTAAGATCACACATGTTTTATTCTTATACACATATTTGTCTTCAGTTAGCAATGTTTTATTTTTCGAACTAAGCTCAATTCGAAAATCGATTTATTAGATCGAAAAGTCAAGATTTTGTGTTGACTTCGGGTGACCTTAGGTATGATCTCAATTGACTCGTACGGTCGAGACGAGTCCAACGGTGTATAATTTATGCGTCTACGACATTGGGAACGTACTCATACATGTTTCCTATAGCCCAGCCCAATATTGTCAGTATTTATGCTCAGATGATCTTAAGAAATGCAAATATTTTAAACCTGAGAATATCTGAACAAACCACTTCTAAATCTCTAATTGTTTTATAGAACAATAAAAAATTACTTTCATTTGTTAAGTATTGATACAGGTTTTCTTCATACTTTTACAAGAAGTGAAACAAAAACACAAGAAGCTCGTCATTCATGCCTATCTGTCATTCATGCATTAATTTAGTTCTATTAGAGTTTATGAGATGAATTGAGTAATTATTAATACTTAAAATTTTTCTCTGACATATAAAAGATTAATCGAGACTTTAATGTAGGCAAACTCTAACTTACAATCCTAATCTATACTAAACCCCTATCTAATCCTTTTATTTGTTGCCTTCTCTGAAAATTCACATTTCTCTAAAGAAGTGCAACTCTTTAAAACTATAATCCACGCTCTATATAAAAGCGCGATAATTTGTATAAACGATAGTTCTTCTTACTTATTGAGTCAATAAAGTCATTTTTAACAAGACAAGTGTTTAAAACATCGCTGTAGTAAGACTAAGTAGAAAAGTCTACTACATTTAATTCGATAATAGGGGACTTAAGAGAGCTATTCATGAGCTAAAACATATGAGGTTATCTAATTGGTAAGCTCAAATAATTATTAACAATGCATTGTAACGAAAAACAATATGAAATCTGAAGATAACTATCCATATAATATGAGATTATGAATTATTCAAAGCTAAAGAGTAAATCACATTCAAAAGTTGACATCAATGATCACAGGTAGTATTAAGTAACTATCGTACTTCCTGTTTCCACTAATACTTCAAAGTCACCGCGTTTACTGTAAAATTATAATGTATGAGACATCTTTAAAATATAACTTTTATTATCAATTTCTATTAAACTGAAAAATAAACGAAATTTGATAGTTGAATTTTACACGTGAAAAACTTATTTTTGAATGATCTCAATTTTGATGATGAAAATAAAAGTGAGTTGCATAATATAAGTTAATTAAATTTTGGATCAATAATGACAGATCTCTTGTGAAATAAATATTAATCTTACTTCTATAGAATAATACCTATTCAAATTCATCAGAAGTTTTAAATAATTTTTAGTTTCCGTTTCACTTTACATGAAATGTAAGTTAAGAGACTATAGTTTGAAAGAAAATTCAGTTCTAATAAAACTAGAAAAACAACAATGATTGTTTAAAATTTGATAATAAGAACCTCTCGAAATGGATGCAAATTCTGAACAACTAGTGAAAGAATGTGAAAATAGTAACGATCTATTTATCAGTGATATAGATCTACCACTTTATAAATATGGACTTATGTTTAGATACGACATCAATCATTATTTTGACTCTGATATCAAAAACAGAAATCAAAAACTTAAATCCAATGCTATGAGTACTTGGATATTAATCAATATTTTAAGATTGTTCCTGACTTTAATGAATGTGGAGAATGGAAGAGTTGCTAAAAATTATTTCGATATTATTCAATATATTGGAGGTTTAGTCGAATTTTTTTACATGATGGCATTGTCTGCTTTAGTCCTCTCTTTCATAGTTATCATACTGTTTAACATTAAAGAAGAAAATTATTTTCAATGGCTTCGCATTATCAAAGTTTTGAAAGGACTAGAAAATGAGGATACAATCAGAATATATGATACTAATGAATACAAAAAGTTTGTTAAAAATATTAAGTTTATTTTATCACTTATAAGAACTCAGATTCGAATAGTCGTATTATCTTTGGCTTTGATCTCAACTTCTGCTTTAATAATCTTTTTTGATTGGAAAGAAATAGTAATTTATGGAATATTAAGTGTTCTTTTCTTTACAGGATATGGTTTCACAGTATTTATAATGGGTTCTTATAGTTTTTTCTATTACTTCATTGTTTGTTATTATTGCAAATTCAGATTCAAACAATTTAACAACAAACTACTGAATACAAATATTGATAAGATTTTCTTAAGCTCTAGAATAGTATTAGAATTAGTAGAAGAGCATAACGGTATCTGTAATGATATTAATCTTCACAATAAATTCTGGTCTAAATATTTATTTGTATTGACATATACTCTTATACCCATATATCTAATGACTTTGCAGCAAGTTTTCTTTGAAGATTTACTTCTGGCGACCTTTTACTTCCTGATATTTTTTACCATCGTTTGGTTTTTTTCTCACTTCATGATTAACTCAATTACTGCATCGATCAATAAGGAGTCTTTGAATTCTTATAAATACTTATTTAAATTCTATTTTAACTCGAATGCCGCTATCGGATTGAAAAGCAAAATTAAAGTTTGTTTTGAAGACTACTTACTATTATTCACATTATGAATAAATTAATGATTAGTTCTATTTTATATTTAGTTATTGAATACTATGGAAAGAGTGAGTAGCGATAGATTTCCAATTGGTTTTTCTTGTGGTAATCAATTCAATATGACACCAGTCATTGCATTTAAAGTAAGATTTCTGCAAAATATTGATATTTGATATGAAACGACTCCAAAAGTATTTCTTGCTATATAGATGTTCATAATATTCTGTCGATTCTTCATACTAACGAATAGAGTCGCAAATACTATGAAATAAGTGGATAGAATGAGAAAGCTGTTCATAGGATAATAGCTAGGATCTGAGAGTTCACACATTGTTGTACTGAGTTGAGTAAATGCGTTGATCCTGTATATACATCATTATATGCTATTAAATAAAATTATTAAGAAAATTACTTAATTTACTTAACTACTAAATTACTTAATAATATTGATTATAATTTGCCGCACTATTGGCTTATAAGTTTGTTGTAAGACTAATAATCAATTCGAATAATAAGGAACGAAATTGAAGATAATTTAACAAACAATATATTCATTAATAATCTCATACATTCAATAATCTCAGAACTAAAGGCATTATTAATAATGAATTATTTTGTGAATATAAAAGATTGAGAAATTTTGTCGTCAAAATTATAAGACAAACAAAAATGAATCACATTTATTCTCTTATTGAAAAGTGTAAAACCGACAATCAAAACATTTGGTCGGTTTTGTCTGATTTTATCCCAACTAGAAACAATAATAAAAAGATAACGAAACTTATAAATAACGATAACTTCAATTCAGAAAATCTCAACGAATTTTTCACAACCGTAGCCAAGTAAAGTAAAACAAGTGATACTCAATGCCTCGAATAATAGTTCACTTAAAGTCGATGTCTTATGTGATAAAACTTTCTCTCTTCCTTTGGTTAGTAATGAAATGATTGAAAGCAGAATAATGAAAATGTCTTCTAAGAAGTCGACCGGAATTGATTCAAATAGTGTACGCTTTTTACGACTCGTCATTAACTATATTTGTCCTTCAATTACATTTTTGATAAATTGCTGTCTTCACGAAGGCGTTATGCCTAATATTTGGAAAGTTGCAAAAGTTGTTCTACTTTTCAAGTCTGGAAACAAGAATGACTTCAATAATTACAGACCTATATCTATATTACCCATTGTTAGTAAAGTGATTGAATCGATAGTTTTTGATCACATTCATCACTATGTATTAGATAATAAGATATTATCCGACCGGCAGTTCGGTTTCAGAAAAAACACTCAACGATTGACGCATTGCTGGGAATTCAAAAATCTGTTTTGTCAGCAATTGAGAAGAAAAAGAAAGTTTGCATAATATCTATTGATTTATATAAAGCATTCGATTCAGTCAATCATTTTCTGCTATTATTAAAATTTTTTATAATTGACTTTGATCTAAATGCTATCAAGTTTTTTGTCTCTTATTTATCGAATCGCTATCAGTCCGTCTCACACAATTGATCGACTTCACGACTACTTCCTATTAAGTTAGGGCTATTTCAGGGATCAATTCTCGGCCCTATTTTGTTCGCTATTTTTATCAACGACTTAAGTCGACTCGTATTAAAAGGCGAAATATTTTTCTTCGCAGATGACTGTACTTTAATTATCACAGCAGATAATTACAATGAACTAGAAACAAATGCAAATCACGATTTAGTTTTAATCCATAATTGTTTACAAACAAATAGACTCATTTATTAAAATCTAATTATTTAATTGCGAATCTGAACCATAGATGTGTTCAAGACTTAAATCTTTTTATATCTAATGAACGTCTTTCATGTCAAAATACATGGAGTTGTGGATCGACTTATATTTGACGAACACATCAATAATATTGCAAAAAGATGAGACAACAAATAGGCCTCTTGTCGAGATCGAGGCATATATTACCTGAAAAAGCATTGATAACTGTTTACAACGCTATAATATTATGGGGCTTTACATACAATTCACATATTAATAGATTGCATAGATTGCAAAGATTGCAAAGAAGAGCTTTAAGAGTGTTGTCATTCTCTGCATTTGATGCTAATTTGGATCCAATTTTCAAAAGAATGGGAATAATGACTATAAAGGAACGGCTGCTCTTCAATTCTCTCATATATATATTTAAAGCTCTGAACTCTTTGAGTTCTTTTAATTCGATAAATTATTTTAAAGTAAAAAGTTACAGGTCGGGCACTAGAGCTTTAAATCAAATCAATTTAGAAATTCCTTTTACACGTCTGATTGTTTTCTCAAATTCTATTTTCGTAAAGAGTTGCAAAAATATATAATACAATTGATGTAAAGTTGAGATCTGTCGACAAATTGTCAAAATTTGTGTTCAATATAAGACACAATTTAACTGACATTTTTAGATTATGTGAATCTTTGTTTTAAATATTTTATAGTTTTAATTTCTGTTATTTGTTTTGGTTTATTATAGAGAATCTCACGGAAGAATAGCTTCAGCTAATTGTGTACATTCTCTCTAAATAAAATAAATTGATTGATTGATTAACATTTGGGTCAATTATATAAGTACGATAATTATTTATACACTGAAGTTCATGTGTAATTTGCGTTGAAAATAGAAATTGAGTATAATAGATGATTATTTCAACAGATGGCATATACATTATATATTTAATAAAAGTAGCCTACTCACAACAACATATAACAACTATTATTAACTTGTCAGTGCGCTTTACATGTTAGTGAAGTCCCAATGAGTCAGGTGGAAAAGTTTAGGTATCTTGGGGTCACTTTCACAAGTGATGGAAGGCAGAATGCAGAGTATGATTCATGGATTGGCCGGATGAGTGCAGTGATGCACGAACTGGAGCAGTCTGTAGTCAGGAAGGCCGAACTTAGTCGAAAAGCTAAGATCTCGATCTTTAACTTCGTATTTGTGCCTACTCTCACCTATAGTCATGAGCTTTAGGTAATGACCGAAAGAAAGCGATCGCAAATACAAGTAGCCGAAATGAGATTTCTCAGAGGGTTTACAGGTTTCACACGACTCGATAGGGTCAGGAACACTGCGATCCGGGAAAGCCTCAATGTGAAGCCGCTTCTTCTCCGGATGAAGGTCTCAGTTGCGTTGGCACGGGCACGTTGTTCGGATGCCGCCCAAAAGACTGGTCCATCAAGTCTTTCGTGCTCAGCCGACAGAGAGGAGACCACGGGGCAGGCCGTGTACGAGATAGAAGACTCAGGTCGTAAACCTCGCTATTGGTCGCCTCTCTGAAAAACTACTTCCGTTGGCGGAGGATCGGGGCCGTTGAGGGACACAATCCGGCTGCTCACCCCGCTACCCAATGAGGAATAAGCGGTAGGGAATGAATGAATAAATGAATGAATTTAGTAAAGTTTATAAACTTTATTGTTATTTGATGTAAAGTTTACTAAGATCGAATAACACATGTTTAATTGCGTTTCGATAATATAAGAATTTATATTTCGTTTTTATAATGGATTAGTTAAAGCCAAAAAATTGTAGATCATATCTCACGCCCAAAGAACGTTTGGCTATTTATAGCTGAAGAATTATAAGTAAAAACAGAAAACCTATTGCTGCTGACTATTTAATAACACCACAAAGCATTTTGGTACTTGTTAAGAAAGTTAAGACTTATGATAAAACTTCTAAGATGAAAAAAATGGTTGTCTGTTAAAGACCTGACAAACTAGGTTGACCAAGCGTCCAGATTTGAGCTGAGCAGTCCAGATTTCGGATTAATTATTCCAGAGTCCAGAGTGAACCCCAATCTGTACACTTTTTATCTAGATTTGAACTTAATAAGTATACACTTTTATCAAAATGCTTTATCTTATTGGTAATTCAGTGAACATTGATCCTAAGCTAACGTATTTTAATAAGAGGTCGATACGGGACTTCGAGGGTCTCGACATCACTCGAGAATTTCAACTCGATTCTGATCGAAAGCAATAGAGGCTACAGCAAAACTCTTGAAACTGCTGAATCAATATTTAAGTGTAGAAGTCTACAGACATTGATCAAGAGAGATTGTAAAATAGACAGTATTAATGCGTTCGATTAAAAAGTTATTACTTGTTTGAAAGTAATGTCAATAATATGATATTCAGAGCAGGAAAATGTTCAAAAAAATATTTTAAAATACAAGCTTTAAGCATAATTCAATAGATTGAGGCATCTATAGATTTAGTTGTTAATAATAGACATAAAATTTCATCAATAAATAAACAGCTTCCAAATTATTATAAAAATCTTAATTAATGAATATGTTATGCCGTTCAGGTTCGAGCTCATAAACCTAAACGCATAACTGGGGACTAAAGTTAACTATTTATCCAGAATTCTGAAACAAATATTCTATTAAATTATTAGTTATATGATACTTTGATTGATTGCAATCTTTTATTTTCTTTAAAAATTATAAGTAATTAAAATAATATTTAATTAACAAATAGATAAAGAAATATAAAATAGGACTTAGACGTGATTTCATTATTTGATTGATACATAAAAATGTTATAAACATATTTAAAAGTTCTCACATATTAAAAGATTTTACTTCTTTCTAACACTTTTTCACATTCACTTAGAGGCATAATGTGGTCCTCTTCTCAAGGCCTCCGCCCAAAGACTGACTCCCTTTGCCAGTTTTTTAACATATCTTATATAAACAAAATAGATCTGAATTGTTATTCTTTTAAAATATGAGCCGCATTTCATAGCTAACGATAATACAATGATAACCTTGAAAGCATTAGTAAAGCATTACGTAAAATATAAAGCATTTTAAAGATAACTGTTTGACAAACTATTTTAAAAGAATGAAAAACTGATTTAAAATCAAAGAATTTATATCTGCATAACAAATAATTGGTTGAAAGAAAAATGCATAACAAATTTTTCGACAAATTTCGAATCTCGAAATGACTCGATCTCGATAGATAGGACTCTCGAAAATCCTCGAAATCGAAAGTCTCGTAAAATTCCGGCTACTAGTTTTAATCTAATGAAATTGATCGTCTCTAACTTCTTGTTAAGAATTTTACAATTATGTCAAAGATAACTTAAGATACTCAATGGTGAAATATCACAGAAGAAATATAATTAGTTTAACAGTTGAAATTTTGTAGTCTATTATATTCATCGAGTACTGTAATAAGTTTTAAAATCTTAATGGGAGGATCATTAGTTATCTTTTGCTCAGATTTTAGCTTCACGAGACTTGGTCACCTTATGACAATTACGGATCTCAATATTCTTCAAGAATGAACAAATCCAAAATTCACTAATTGACTAATTGACTCCACAACAAATAATATCGAATCTGAGCCTGATGATGAAGACAAAAGTCAAGAGACGAATTTAAAAAGAGGAATAGGCTGTTTCATAGCAGTTAAAATGTCATTCGTAGATATTCTTAATTGTAAGATACTCATGATCATAAGAGAGTAATCGTGCCCGCAAGAAACTTAATTTCAAAGCCTGAGAGCTTTTGGGAAAAGTATCCAATCTCAAGAGAGTTTTAGTTATTTGGATCAAATCGGTGTATTATTGTCTATCGTAGGCTTGGAGAACACTGTTGACTGAAGTACTTAAGGCCTAATATTAAATACGGCGGCGGGTCAGTCATGTTATGGGGCGATTTAAGTTATTATGGCACCGATTCTCTCGAGGTAATTAGTGGCAAGATGGCCCATTTCATTTATAGAGATATACTAGAAGATAATTTGCAGTTCAGCGCCGATCAGATGGGAATTGGAAGCAGATTTATATTCCAGCAGAACTTGGGTTCAAAGCATACGGCGCCTGCACCTCGTGATTTCTTCACCGTAAACAATATAGCTGTCCTCAATTGATCATAGTTTTCAGATCTTAATATTATTGAGAACGTGTAGGAGTATTTAGGTAATCATGTGCCAATCAGCGCCCGAACCAATAATGTCTCGGCCAATAATTCATAAAAGCCTTGTGAGAAACTTAGAATCAATTGCCTCAAGAATACATCATATCTTTGATTGAGTTAGTTCTATGTCGCCTAAAGATGATAATTGACTCTAAAGGCGGACCAACAAGATATTAATTATCTAATAAGTCGATAAATTTACATTCGAAATAAGTCTCGAGTGCGAATTATTTATGGGCATTGATTTTCGTGTCATTTCTCATTATAAATTTCTAATCATATCACGATTTTGCATGCGTCTTACAAGAAAACTCACGAAGTACCAGAAATTTTTTGGGAATTGATATATATTTTTGAAAAGTACTCATTGAGATAAGGTCAGCGCTATAGGTATCAGGACACTTGTTCGTCGCCGTTTGTTCGTAAGACATTTGTTAGTCGGACATTTGTTCGTCTAAGACACTTGTTCGTCTAAGACATTTTTTCGTCTAAGACATTTGTTCGTCTAAGACATTTGTTCGTCTAAGACACTTACTCATCCAAGACACTTTCAGGATGCTTGTTAATATGAAAATATATTTATCCTTGATACAACACAAGTGAAATAAATACGATGTTTTAATCAATATTCCACAATTTATTTGACGAAAGTTACAAATTAAAAATTGTAAGAATAAAAAGAATTACGAAAACTATAATAGTGAAGACAATAATAATAAATAAGAATTAAAGAATTACATACAAATGAAAGAATAAAAATAATTAAGTTGATTGAAATTCCAAGTTATGGGCGATTCCAATGAGATAGCTGTCCAGATCCCGTGAGCCATACATCATGACGATATTCTGAATCCGCTTTGCTGTTTCCCGATAAATCCTTCGTCTCGATTCTGGTTCCTGTCCTGCGATGAACTGCTCAATCTTGAGCTCGTTCAGACTTTGCTCTTTCTTTAATACATCGATGAATTTCCAGATGGTGGGATGGCTTGCCGAAAGAAGAGATGAAAATGAATTATGCCATCCTTCGACGGAGTTGTTGGTCTTCGGCAAGTCTTCAAGTGTTCCTGTATATTGGTTCCAGAGGGCAAGTGGAAATTCTGGAAGTCTTCGTCCACGTCTACTCAGCCGTCCAATCCAAGTGTCCTCGAAATAGTCGGTGAGGGGCCGCAGAAGATCTTCATATTCAATAAAAAAAGGTGAAGCCATTAATTCTTCAAATTTGTCAATCACGTCGGCTTCTGGAACAAAGGCGAGTGCCATGAGCTGTCTGAGCTGAAGTGAGAAGTCTGGGTCTTTATCGTCCGTGTATTTTTCCCGAATATCATTGTTTTGTTGAATCTTTCTCCAAAGACATTGACTGAAGTGAAAAAGCATCCACGACACCTGATACCTTCGTAGATTTCGAGAAAGCCCCAAAGAGTGCTGGCTCAAAGTCGGTCATTACGCTTGCTGGTTTGAGGGAAGGTTTGAGACGATTCAATTGTTCGAGAAGACGCTTATAAGTTTCCTTGGTCTTGTTTGGAAGAAGAGCGTAGACTAGTGGAACCACAGCATTAAAGATAATCGCGTGGATGGTTAAAAGCTGACAAAAAAGTGGCGGCGTGGTCTTGAAAGTACCATCGGCCATCCAATGGCTATCCCTTGAAGCGAGAAGTTCCAAATTCCTCTCTGTTGAAAAGATAAGAATCCGGTTTCTGTCTCCTGCGCCACTGTCCCAAAGGAGAAAAGATTGATTTTAAAGTGTCGTGGTGTATGGTGGTTGGATATCTAGTTCTGTGAGGGACGTCGGTCTTGCTAGTGGAGCTTCAGCGGCACGTCGAATTCTTTGGGTTGACTTCTTCATAGCTGCGACTGATGGAAGGACACCGGCGGTTGCTCGAGAGATTCCTGATGTTTCGGCAGCTACAATTTGTTGTGGAGTCAAGTCTATGTTTGTTGCTTTATCTTTGAGTTTAGCCAAAACTTTCTTTGCATCGATTCTTGCCGCTTGTGGGACATGGTTGTGATTATCAGAGTGATGAATCACCCTTTCGCCATCCGTATGCGCGCGCCCTTTACAATTTTCAATATATTTTATGCATTTCCAGTAAGTCTTACCTGATTTAGTATAATCCTTGTTGAAAATGTATCCATCGTGGACAAGTTGATCCTTACCTTTGGTACTCTTCACAAATTCCAGTGGCATTTTGAGATCTCGATGGATTAAGGCTTGATGATCTAGAAATACAAAAAAGTAGATAGAAATGGAAATAATACTTACAATTTTGATGAAAGATAACGTCCTCAGTTATCTTCTGTTGTGCTGTTTACTAATGAAGTGAGAGAATAATACAAAAATATTGGGAGTAAATATTTTATTAAATCGAATGGACCAACAAATGCCTTGGACGAGTAAGTGTGTTAGACGGACAAGTGTGTTAGACGAACAAATGCCTTGGACGAGTAAGTGTCTTAAACGAGTAAGTGTGTTAGACGGACAAGTGTGTTAGACGAACAAATGCGTTGGACGAGTAAGTGTGTTAGACGAACAAATGCCTTGGACGAGTAAGTGTGTTAGACGGACAAGTGTGTTAGACGGACAAGTGTGTTAGACGGACAAGTGTGTTAGACGGACAAGTGTGTTAGACGAACAAATGCGTTGGACGAGTAAGTGTCTTAAACGAGTAAGTGTGTTAGACGGACAAGTGTGTTAGACGAACAAATGCCTTGGACGAGTAAGTGTGTTAGACGAACAAATGCCTTGGACGAACAAATGTCTTAGACGAACAAATGTCCGACGAACAAGTGTTCGACGAATAAGTGTCTCAGACGAACAAATGTAGACGAACAAGTGTCTGACGAATAAGTGTCGGACGATTAAGTGTCATGGAACCGCTGTTTTAAGTCCTTATGAATAAGATCATGTAAATATTTTTAGATAAAATAACTTCAAAAGTCAAATTATACTGCAAACCAGAAAATTTTCATATAAATAGCGATTATTGTTTGATAACCATCTGTAATTTTTAAAATAATCATGAAATGTAAGTTAGCGAATTTGAGTATTAATGAATGAACAATTTTTAATAATATAAAAAATTTGCTATTACTTGATTTTGTTTTAATAGAAGTTCATGTCATACTATGAAAGGTTCACATCCAATACGAGGTTCACAAAGAGAAAACTTCTCGCTTTTTGAAGAGAAATTATCTGTCGATAAAGTTTCTAGGAATTTTCTCGAAAAAGTTTCTTGGTTTCTCTTTTTACAACACTAATCTTATCGAATTACTCTTAAACAATCAGTGTCTAGTCTTCTTCGACGTAAACGTGATTTCTCAAAATCGTGTTGAAGCTAATTTAACTCTTAAACAGTAAAACGATTTTGATTAATGATTTCAGTAAAATAGGGGCTTTTTGACCCATCGATTGATTTAGAAAAGTATGTTGTCGTAAGGGTCAGGGTGTATAACAGTTAGCGTGTTTTGCACTTTATCAGTGTTGTCATCGTTGACGTAATCCGTTAAAAGCTCGAGTGAAAACTAATTTCATATATAAATTTATGGCCTAAACTCAAGTAGAATTAACTTTAAATACGAATAAATTAAAATATATTAGGATTTTCAGAAAGTTCCAGCGGCTTTCGTAGATGTATTTTGCGCGTTCTATTTGAACAGTTGAAAAATTAATTATAAATCGATTCCATTTCTCAATTGAAAGAACGGATATTTGTCTTCAAATTTTTGTCAAAATATTTTTTGTTATTTGTGTCCAAACGATGTCAGACCGAACTCCCGATAAGACTCACATACGTCACTGTATGTTATACGAATTCAATCGTGAATCAAATGCCATAGAGGCCGCCAATAATATCAATGCCACTTATGGCCAAGTCACTAGTGCCCGTACTTGCCAAGAATGGTTCAGTCGATTCCGTTCCAGTGACCAGAACCTAGATGACTGCCCGAGAGTGGCCGATCCTCAATTGTGAACAACGACGTCCTGACGGCTCTGGTCGTTCCGTTGGGAACATGTCGTCGATAATGACGGCAATTACATAATTGATTAAAATTTGTTCACTTTTTTTTAAAATAAAATTAAATATTCGATAACAACCCGCTGGAACTTTCCGAAAATCCTTATATAATTTGTAAATAATTAATTTATTGCTTTACATAATCTGAATATACTCATGTGAAAATACTATCAATTTTATTAACATTAGAAATTGTATTAAATAAATATAACAGTTTTTATAGACCTTTGGGTCATTTTGACCCATGAAATACCGTTCTAGGGTTAACGGACCTTTTCAGGACCAAACATGGTGACTCTGCTTCGTAAACCACTCCAGATGAAGCAGAAGTTGCCAGCAGATTATTTAAAACCTCCAGGAAGATAAGTCCAATGACACCATACTTAGAGGTCTAGGACATAGGGGAACAAAGTCGGATCTTGGGTCCTAGGACTTCATTTGGGGAGTGAATGGGATACACCATTGACTTTGTCTCAGTGAGTGCTTTTAAAAAAATATATACCGTTTTCAAAATCATTTCTTCTACTTCGTGAGTATCTTTGTTAGTATGGATATCAAGCTTCTATTTGACTATTAAAAATTAATTTCTAATTCATTTGAATTTAAGTAGTTTTGATTTAATTGAACCATTTATATGTCTAAATATAGCGCCAATTTGTGTATGAAACCCAATGTATATGTTGTTCTTAATACACACTTGTTTTGTCACAAGATGGTAATGTCTGTTTTTGCAAAGAAATTAATCATGGATAGATCGGGAATCAAAATAAAAATTCACATTCAAAAACTGAATAGAAATAACAACCTAACTTGATGTAAGATAGCTTAAGAGAAAAACCTAAAAAACTTAACCTAATAAACATAAAAACCTAACACAACATAATAAAACGAGCGAAATCGAAATAAGTGGAAAATTTGACAGGTTTTATAAAAAATAGACTTTTGTTGGTGAATAGAGCCGGACCCGTCTAAAATATATTTATAAAATGATTTACTGGAGAGAAAATTGGAACTAATTCTTTTGTGTTTTAGCATTATATGGCTCTAACAAAACCAGCTCTTATCTTCGGGTTGGAAATTTTATAGTGATGTAGTTTTGGGTAATCAAAGTATCAGAAATTCTTATCTAAAAAAGGACTACTTAAACAAAGGAAAACGGTATGATTTCGCTTGTGCACGCAGTGGAAATCTCTGTCTTTAAAACTTCTACATACTGATGAAAAAGCCCCACAAAATTTAAATGGCTTTTAGACCAATGATAGTAAACACCCAATTAGTGTTAATTTAGCCTCTAATTTAAAACATTCATGAGGATAGCTCAAGAAGCGTGCGTCAAGAAATTGTTCCAACAAAGATATCAAAACAGAGGTGGCGTATGCCTTCAGACAAGTGATTAGAGTATAAACGTGATATTTATCATCTATGACCATGAATCATTTAAAGGTGATAATAGTGTTTATACTCTACTCTAATCACTAGTCTGAAGGTGTACACTACCACAGTTTCGACATCATTTGTTGAAAAAATATTATACAATTAAATACTCACACTATTATAGTATTAATGTTTGCAATATTTACTATACAGAAACCAGAGATTGGGGTTAAAGTTAGGAACAAGGAGTTCTCTAAGCAACTGCCCGCACAACCGAAATCTTATCGAAAAAAAGCCTATTAAAAAGATAAATTATAGTTAAAAGTGATGGTTTTTTGTTGAACTCATTACGAGGTAGTTCGGCTTCCGAGCTTATTCCATGTAAATCTAAAGGAATTCATTTGTCAATGAGCTGTTCTCCTCCTAAGTCCATTATATCCTGTTTGTGGAACTTGAGTTTGAATTTAAGTATCATCTTTGAACCCATTCATTACAGCTATCGATTCCTCCTCCGGAGGTTATTGTTGATAAGCGATTTTGGCTCTTGATCAGAATGATTATCGTAAATTTGCATAAGCTGATAAGTTCGGTCAGTCATACTTTTTTCATCTAAAAAAATTTTCCCCATTCTTCAAGTTAATATGTTCTGGATCACAATTTTCAAAACTCTCATTCTGGTTTAATTAGGATACAAAGATCTACCTGTTTCGCAATATTAAACCAATCAATTTTATTTAGTTTGAATTTTTCTCGACACTCTTAACTTTATATCAAATTAATCATAATTCCAAAATTCATAGTTATTAAATTCAAATACAAAAAACTGAACTGAACAGACATAAGCTTTTTATTATTGATCAATTTATTTGAATAATTTTCAGATATTAGTAATTAAATCATATCAAGGATGCCATTCAACTGTGAACTCATAATAACCAGATCCGACTTCATGAACAGTCTGATTACCAGAAAATGACAGATCAATTACTGCTCTGGTATTCACAGGAATAGTTGTCTAAATAAAATAGAAATAATTATAAAAATCACTGTTTGGTTCATCAATCATTTCTCTGTTATGAACATGACTTTATTAAACTTACATTCATAATAAACTGATTACCAACAATTTCCCAATTATTCTTAATCAATCCATTGACTGATTTATATTCTGACTTGACATAAGTCAGTCCTTTTGCTGGATTAGGCTTGATTATAATTTTACTGAATCCGACTTCATTCTTGTCGGTATCAATACCAGCTACATATTGAAAGAGCCAACGACCAACTGATCCCAAAGAGTAATGATTGAATGAATTCATTTTTGGA
This sequence comes from Archegozetes longisetosus, assembly GCA_018873245.2. Classification (NCBI taxonomy): domain Eukaryota; kingdom Metazoa; phylum Arthropoda; class Arachnida; order Sarcoptiformes; family Trhypochthoniidae; genus Archegozetes; species Archegozetes longisetosus. Next base: position 15,423,138 of record JAEMBT020000001.1, on the reverse strand, counting down.
TCTTGGAATCCATGCTCTTTAGTATATCCGTCCCAACGCTCCCAAATAGTTGTTGCGCCATATTTTATAGAATAACCCCAAGAAGGAAATGTATCTGAAAGTAAAGACGGTATGCGATGTCGTTGTGTCCGTTTTCAGTCAATGTCGGACAAAGATATCCAACTCCTATCGTGAGAATCGATTCATGAAGTTTTTCACATTCAGCTTAATCACAAAGATAGAGAAACTATAGAATTGATTATTTCTAACCTACAAATCCTGTGGTTAAGTGATAGTCATGTTTTTCATGTTTTCGACGAGATTGTTGGCAGCTAGAGGTCTGATAGATTTTGGCAACAGTTCAAAAGTTAATGCCAATAGATATACTGTCTGGGTGTCTCCGTGAATGATACCCGTCGTCGAATTAACATAAACCTTATTGAATGCTTCGGATATTTTCGAGTGGAGTGTCAGATATTTATCAGAATCATCGCTACGATTAATAGCTTTTGCCATTTTAGACATGAGCAAAGCGTCATAAGCAAAAGCAGTCGCCAATACATCTGGAGGTGTGGTAGCATTGATTTGAAGCCAATCTCCACGATTTCTATTGACTCTATTCTTCCAAATGAAATCAGGATTAGCTGATTCTATATATTCGATATATTTAGCCATTGCGCTATAGTTGTCTTCAATGATTTGCAGATCGCCATACATCAGGTACATCATAAACGGTACGATAACCCCTGCATCAGCCCAGGCTGGGGCCCCATCTCTGAGAAATCATTCAGATTTATATAAAAATGAATAGTTTGGCAATTAAACAGATTTTAGTTGGTTTTCCATTATATTATCGTATATCGCGCTAAAATCAGTGCATTTTGCATATTAAGATTGTTCGAGTGTAGCTAAATTTCAGAAATATATTCAATCATATGAGAGATCAACTAGAATCATTAAAATAATATGAGACATGTTAATTGTTGAAAATCCAGTTATATTTTTACTTAAGCAGATAATTATTATTAATAAGTGGTAATTTATGATGTACCCCTAGTGACACTAATTTAAATGAATGAAAGACCCAGATTTCTTAAAACTTATACCAAATTCTACATAATTATTGAGAAAGTTAAGAACCGATTAGAGATACCTGTTTTCATATTTTGGAGCAAAATCAGAAAATCCTCCATTCGATGATTGTGAGTCACGAACATCTCTCAACCACTTTGTATAGAAAGGTGCCACATCTGCATTATAAATAGCAGTTTGTGCAAAGACTTGTGCGTCACCCATCCATCCAATTCGTTCGTTGCGTTGCGGACAATCTGTAGGAACTGAAAAGAAGTTTCCTCTTTGACCCCAACGAATATTACTTATGAGTTGATTGACCATTTGACTAGAAGTTTCTAACTTTCCATTGAGAGGAGTATCCGAATTGACAACAACTCCAACAACATCTGTTAGTTGTGGTTCTCCATTATATCCAGTTATCTCAACAAATCGGAATCCATGATAAGTGAAATGAGGCTCAAAATAGATTTCATTCAAATGATTGCCTTCAATAACATAAGTGTCTGTAGCTCGAGCTCCTCGTAAGTTAGCTACATATAAAGACCCGTTTGGATTAAGGACTTCTGCATGTCTTAACTGTATTCTCGCGGAACCGTTTTGTACTCTAACTCTAAGTTTGACCCAACCGACCATATTCTGACCAAAATCAAAGATATATACTCCAGTACTTATTTCTACTCTCGTTATGGGCTTTAGTAGTTGTGTCACTCTGATTGGTTCTGCGCGATCCGAAACCATTGATACGTGTTTAACAATTTCTTCATGAACTACTTGAGACCAGTGGCTGTCATTATATGAGGGCAAAGACCATCCGGTGAGCTCTCGATTCTCATAGTAAGTTTCACCCATCAAAAGATCTGAATAAATAATGGGTCCAGTTGTGATCCTCCACGAATCATCTGATACAATGGTTTCTTTTTGATTATTTTCGTATTCAATATGGATTTGCATTAAGACGTGCTGATCTATTCCATAATGATATCCAGTTTTAGTGAAATATCCAACGAAACCACTAAACCAACCCGTGCCTAATATAACACCGATCGCATTTTCATCCTTTCTTAATAAGTGCGTTATATCATACGCTTGATACTGAATTGTTTTGTTATAGTCAGTCCAACCCGGACTGAAATATGAATCACTAACCCTTTGACCATTAATATAAGGTAAATAAAGTCCTTTTGCCGTCGCATAAAGTCTGGCCTCTTTCACTAATGAACTTAATTTGAAATTTTTTCTCAAATAAAGTGCAGGAACCAGACCAGGATGTGTTTGGATTAACTTGAATTTTAATTGCATAGTAAAATCAATTAAAATTTTAATTTGAAAATACGTTTCCTTACTTTGGTATCAAATTCTTGTAGATTTTTTGTCGCATTCGATTGCAGCCCTTTCTGAGCACCAATCCATTTGGCTGTCCAATCATTTTGACCAATTAATCCCACTTCCCATTTGGCTATTGAACTAAATTCAGACATGACATCATTTTGATCCCAAACTCTTACAGTCCAGAAACATTTTTGCCTTGATTTAAGTGTTAATCCATTGTATGGAATGTGTGTACTTTGATTACTAAATACTTTTTTGGTATCCCACAAATCTGCGGTTCCTTTTTTAAGTATGCTTTCATCAGTTGCTACTAATATTTGATGAGCTTTTTGGGATAAGTTTCGTTTTGAAGCGTCGACTCCTTTGAGAATCCAACTCAATCTTGGATGTTGCGTTTCAATGGCTAATGGATCGACAAGATATTCACATTTCAATTCACCAGGAATAATATCACTTTTGGCAAGCGAATTTGCAATCAAATTTAAACTGATGTGAATCAAAGCTATAACTATCCATTTAGTCATTGTTTAACATAAATATTAAAACTTCGAATGTCGATTTGCAACTCATACATCGATTTTGGCTTAAAAGTCGTCACTAAAGCTATTTGATTAATTGCCAGCTATTAATACTCATAGTGGGAATCTAACAGTGAAGTACATCTGTCACTTTCTTATAAAATTCGTGTTAATCTGAAGTTCATTATCAAATACCGATTGTTTACGATTCATGATCGATGTGCACAATTGATAAAACGCAAATTTTTTGCACATTAATATTTTTTAAAGAGCCTTACGTTTAAGATTATAAATGTTAAGTTTAAGAATATAAAAAGCATTTTAAATTGAAACCGAATCCCTATTATTGAAAGTTCACGACTAATCCTATTTTTCATATCCTTATTAAACTTTTAGTTCTACTCAAGTCCAGATTCATATAAACCAGAATTAGCACAAAGTTAAAATTTATAATTTTGCGTATATCTCACTTAAGAGTACACATTAATTAGAAAATCATTTTTAAAAAATGATGTTAAGAACAGATATTATTAATTCTAACGGTTTATTATAATATTGTTAAAAGGGCTTACTAAAAGGCCTCCACAGTCGTGAGATACACGCTTTTATGTATCGGAGTCAAGGGCATTGTGTCTACACAGTAAGATAATTTCAAACGAATACCCAAAAGTGTTAAAACTAGTTGAGCGGCAGAAGGAAAGCGCGCAGAAAAAGTGCAGTCTAGAATGCACGGGTAATAATTCACGAATAAAATAAGCGTTATCTGCGGTAGAAGTGTAATTCTATTAATATAAAGGGTCGGAAAATATAATTTTTCCGTAGTCTAGAGCAAATTACATTGTATATTCGGATTCTATATTAAAAACTACATCAATAAAAGTTCATTAATGTTTATTATCAACTCTGTTCTCGATATTTTTGATCCAAAAAGCCAGAACAATAAACTTGAAAATTGATCTCTTCTTTAGACATAGTTAATGAAAAAAAGTTTATTGAGCTACAAAAGGTATTTTTTTATTATAAATTCATTTGTTAAAATATAAAAATTTCGGGAAACAATGTACAACTAAATGGCTGTCAGATGTGAGGGCAACTTAATAAAAAGTATTTGTCTGGGACTCTGACGAGACACTAAAATTAAAGTATTAGTGAAAAGCGAATTAATTAGGTTTTGCAATATGTGAAAAGTGAAAGCAGAGTGATCCTGTAGAAATTATGTAATCATCATGTTAAATTTTTGTCACGTAAACTTTTTCGATGTATTTTTTTAACGTAGAATCCGAATATGCAATTGGCTTTGCTCTAGCTATCATAACTCTTGCTCTAGACTACGGAAAAATGATTTTTCCGACTCAGTAGTATGAAAATGACTCACGTCACAATGTTCATATTTTACAAATAAATCAATCGTTTCCTATATAAATAAACTTAATTGTTTTAAAATTTTAAAAACTATGAAGACAATTAAAAGCTTGATGTTCTATTATATCTGCTTTGAAGTAGAATGCTTTCGAATTTATTGTATTTATTCATAAGCTAAAAGATTTACATTTTTGATTCTTGAAGTTGTTTCTTATAAACCTTTAATTATATGAATTGTCAAAGACGTGCCTCTATATAATTTGCCATAGGTTTAAAGTTGAATAATTAAAAGAAATCAAAACTTATATCCAGTCTTACCACTTTTTGCCTGATTCAAAACTGGACTCGAAACCTATAAGGGTCCCTCCTTTGATAATTTTTAAAAATTTGTAATTCAATTTTTAGGTACAATGTAATTATTTACTCAATTTAAAGGTGTATTTAGTGTTAGATTTTGCAGCTTAGTATTTCATTATTATTTTTCGCAAAATCATGAAATTGAGAACATCTTAAATCGAAATTAGCTTTTACACAAATTTCTACTTTAAGATTTTGTATCAGTGATTTATTCCTATCTTTCAAGCACAAATTATTCATAATAATGAAAGCGCGTTCAATTTAATACGGCTTTGATTAATCATTTGAAACACAACCGGACATTGTATGGTCCGGTTTGAGTTCTCGTCTGTCAACCGGACATGTGGTAAGCCTGCTTATATGTATATGTTCGAGGTATACCTTTTGGTATTTTATTCTTGAACGTAAAGCTTTTCTAAAATAATATTGACATTTATAAATATTCTGATTATAAGAAAATTTGATGCGTAAAATGGAAGATGAAGGAGTTAGATTTCGCCCACCAGGCCAATATGGGTATCAAATTAAAGCTTATGAAGGGTGAATTCGGGAATAAGAATTCTTTAAAAATATGAAGAAATATGAATTCTTAATATTTGACGTCAAAAGGTAAAAAAAATCGACGCTTTAACCATTTTTAAGATTAAGCAAAACTTGATGGACACTATAAAGTAAAGTACAAAGTATTTAAATCACTTTTGAATAATTGAATATAGAATCTACCGAAAAATTTTTTTCTTCTGATAATGGTTACGCCATTATCGCGGGGGCTCTCTGGAGGTATCCTCTCGAATAAAGCCCGTTCTGGAGATTAGGCAGAGGGTCTCCAGTGTCAAGTGAGTGCAGTTTCCCTCTCAAATTAAATACAATCAAAAATTTATATCACCTCTCAGCCTTCATATTTTTGAAAAATTGTTTTTGTTCAATTCTTCTCTTCATAAGCTTTAATTTGATACCCATATTGGCTTGGTGGGCGATTAGGCGGGGTGCATATACATATTTCTGACTAACTCCTTTAGAGGTAGCTGGTTGTGAATTGTCAAGTAACTTTAACTTATACACATTTCTTAGTTAATGCACAAAAGGTCAAAAGCTTATTTTAGTTTCTAATTAACTTGAGATCTTTATCCGCGATAAAATTTAACTATTTATCTAATTCAGTGCATACAAATACTGCTCTCAGTGCAAATTTGACAATAAGTTTGGCATTAAACAGACTATTTGCACTTAGTTGCTATTTACACAACTTAATATAGACTTATATTAATCAGAATAGCCAAGAACCACTATTTTGACACGCAAAATACTAGAATCTTTATCATAGCTCAAAAACAGCTCCAACATAAAGATATTTATAATCGGAAATAACAATTTTCAATTGTTTGTAATGATCTGAAATTCTTTTTGTAGAATGCATTAAGAAGTTAAATTCATTAAACTTTTATTCGTGTTTATTAATGTTCAAAAATTTTTAGATTTATATTTAAAAACATTATATTTGGAGTCAATTCAACCACTAATGAAATTCTTAATAATTGAATAATTAATGTTATACCTTGTATAATGTTAGCTTGATTTTTAAGATCGAGGATTTTGAATAATTTTATAGTAATTCTCAAGACATCGTTTTAAAAGTAGAGTAACAGCTAAATAAGTTGACACTAAAATATATTTAGTTATAACACGTTCTAATAAATAATCATCATCGAGTGTAAATAGCTTATCAATACTCTTTCAAATATTCTCGTCGATGTTTACCTTAAGTTCTTATGGGGATAAGTTAGATAAGAGTTAAAAATTTTGTTAGTTCCACTTGACTCCTGGGGTAAACAGAACAAATATGCTTATTTCAACATAATGTTGTTCATACTGGCAGTCATAAATGATGTTGATCCACCTTTGAACGAAAAGTTATCTGTTTTTTGGCATCATATTGGCGATTAAACTTTATTCTAACTTTCAAAGTAACATATCGAGACATACGTTATAAGCTAATCAATTGGTTTTCGAGATAATGTCACTACTATCCAGAAAAATTGACTTTAAATATAGAATTCTTTTACTTGTTTTTTTCACAGCTATATTTTTAATATTAATAACTAATAGGAATCTATTTTTACATCAACAACAGAAAGTTCAACAAATATATTCAAACGACAATCTTCTATTTGGTGATAATATTACTGGATATCCTATTGATATTGTTCCAAATATAGTTCATTATGTTTTGTTTAATATTAATCAAATAGAATTCGGACACTTTATATCAATATTATCTGTATTACGTAACCAAAAACCAGATCAAATTATCATCCATTGTGATTCTCATGATTTGGTTGGAGTTTATTATAAACGTGTTCTCAGGATAATACCAAACACAAGAACCAAACTTACGATTAGGACAATAGAAAAACCAACACAAATATTTGGCAAGCCTTTGAGTAGAGGATGGATTAATTGGCACGCGAGTGATATAACAAGAATAAAAGTGTTGAGAGAGTTCGGAGGAATATATCTCGATAGAGATGTTTATGTTGTCAAGTCTTTGGACAAGTTCCGTAAATATGAAATGACTCTTAATTGGGATGAGGGACAGTATTTGGGAAATCAAGTATTGATCGGTAATAAAAATTCCAGATTTTTGAAGTTATATTATGAATCATATCGTTATTATGACTCAACTCAATGGTATTATAACGGTGGAGAACTTCCAACAAAATCAATACTTTATAAAAGTCCACAATTAGTACATCGAGTGAAAGTTGAATTCGGTGTCGACGGACCTAAGGTTTGTCCGAAAGTCTATAGCGTTTACTACCCAAATTGGCAAAAAGAGTTTTATATAATTCATTTGGTACTTCGAGGGAATGAAATCGTATTGAGGGATTGGTGTTTTCCTAACAATAAACCTCCTGTTGTGATATTTGATGAACAAATAGTAAAAGGTCTTAATGTGACTTTTGGTGAAATGGTTCGTTTATTTTTTGATGAAGAAATTAAAATGATAAAATGATTTAAAATTGAAAGTTTTTCTTTTACACAATTAAATTCCCAATTGATGTAATTTTACAATGGAACAGTTTGCCATTTAACTCGTTCTGATCTGTTTCATTCAATTTATGTACTATCTCTACTTTCTATCTGAACACATGAAGGAGGAAGGTAAAAGTATTCATGGTCAATTGTAAACTATCTTCTCAAATTTTGATCAAATTTTACATAACATTAATTTTCGTTTAAATTATGTCGTCGCCGAAGACCTGTTGTGCTAATAAGAAAATTTTAATTATGACTATTTCTAAGTCAAGTCATAACTGCACTTGACTCAAATGTTTTAAGGCATACCTTTGATATTTTAGACTTTAGCGTAAAGCTTTTTTAAAATAATATTGACGTTCGTGAATGTTTTGATTATAAATAAACATGATCCGTAAAATGCAAGATAAATTTCGTAAGTAGCTGGTTGTGAATTTTAAAGTTACTTTATCTTATAAAGTCCTTTGAATCTATTAAGATGATTGAAAAGTAATTACATTATTCATGAATGAATCATCATTATCATTAATGAATAATGTAATAAATATGTTTACGACAAATTATTACAAACTTTTTAATTTGCTATTCCACGATATAGACCATTTTGATTTTACTGCTTATCATATGGTCATATAGTCATGACACTCTTTGAGCCAGTGTTACCAATCGAGAACAGAGCGTTTATAAGCTGTCATGTATCACTGGGCTCTGCTAAACCTAAAATTTCCAAAATGCTAAATAGGGTATGCAATTAAGATAAGACAGATATATCATCTTTACTATCAATTTTGGGACGAAGGGTATACGTCATACCAACATGAGCCACACAATGGGAGACCTTGTTTTCCGACAGATGAAAATCAACATCCACTTGAAAAACTCTCAGATGAATAAAGATGTTGAACCACGAAAGAATTAGCTTTTCAGTTTGGGATCAATAAGTACAGTACTCAACAGCTTTTAAAGAAACCAAATATGAGTAGTACTACCACGTTGGTCGCTATACACTCTTACAGTTGATTAGAAAGAACTTCGAATTTAATAAAGAGCACCTTCAAAGATATAACCATAATCCTGAGTTTATAGGTAGAATCATACCTATCAATAATATTTGGATAAAAAATTATGATTCTCACGATTCGTTAGTATAAAAAGAATATCGATATCCTGTAGACGAACTGAATACTTGATTTCCAAAAGATTTTTAGTTTATGTAAATACCCTTGAATTTGATTTTAGTCCGACGAAAGTAGAGCCAACGTTGAGAGATTGGAAGATGATGATAGTAGCTTTTCATCAAAATCAGATGCTGGGTTATCAAATTCCAAAATATCAAGATGTGAACAATGTTATATGTTCAATTTATGGAATAAGTAATAATTCCTTATATAAAAATGCATCAAATTCGTTATCTTATAATATTACACGATAATGCGAGACCACATAAGCATCAAGATGTCAAGAATTTCTTGACTAGATATTAACGGGAAAAATCAGAGCAACCCCCCTATATCCCTGATTTGAACTCCAGTATTACCACAGCATCTCTAGAATTAAGAGGACAAATAATAGTAAAAGATTTGCAAATGAACTTAATTAGTAGAGTGACCATCTCTGGCTTGTCTCATGACGGGGAAAAAATATCAAAGGGGGAACCCTTACATTTTTAAAAAGAGAAATGCTGCTTTTATTAGTTATTACAAATATTTAGGCATCAAATAATACATTCTAATATTAAAACATTGAGAATTATTAGTCATGGTTGATTCCAAAGGTATAATTTTTATTAAAAATGGCACCTTTCAAAAGTTATTCAAAAGTAAGAAATACTGGTTTATATCAGATACAATTCAAGAAAGGAAAGATTAATTCTATAACTTTTGGTTTTAAACCACAGATGTTCAAAACATTAAACTGGATTTCTTAATCCCTTAGCATTTGCAAGATAAATCCGATGTTTGAATTTCTAAGAAATATTTTTCTAAACACATTTTTCAAAATAAAAGTTGAAAAACGGGACAGCTAATTATCCTGTCGAGAGTTTTTGATCTATCTGGATTTCTGTCTTTTATCTTTAAGAGACGGAACTGTCCTGTCAAAAATGAGACGGGTGATCACCCTATTAATTTGGAAGTTGCTTATTATGAAGTTACTCGTAAGATTAATTTAAAAAACGCCCCTATTTGAATATGAAGACTACCAAAGTATTGGAAAGTTGCCACAAAGTTTGGAATCAAATATTTGGTTGTTTGAAAAGTAATATCGTTTTTAGCATCTTAAAATACACTTCATTTATGAGTTACTTAAATTGCTCATTAAATTTTCGAATAGAGCTTAATTGTTGAGAACATCAATATTAATTTGTCTTTCATTTAAACAGAAAAAAAATTTTAAGATTTTTATTGATATTGAGTTGTTTCATATCTACCGAAGATATTCATCTTAAACATTGTATACTCTATGAGTTTGAGAGAAGCAATAAAGCCACTGATGCCACGAAAAAAATTTGCGATGTTTATAGCGATGTAATGAATGTCCACAAATGCCAGCGATGATTCGTCAGATTTCGATCGGATGATTTTGACCTATCTGACCTCAAGCGATCAGGACGACTAGTTGAGTTGGATAACGATCTTCTACGCTCGATGATTGAGTCTGATCCACGTCTAACCACTCGAGAAATGGCAGAAAAGCTCAATTCTAGCATTAAACTGTTCGCTGACACCTTAAAGATATCAGAAAGGAGAACAAACTCCGAGTTTGGGTTCTACACGAACTCTCAATACAAAGCCGAATTCAGCGTTCATCCATATGCGCTTGATTATTGGTCAAAATCACCAGGGCCTCAATTTTGAAACAGATCGTGATTGGAGATGAGAAATGCGTTCCGTATGTCAATGTGAAGCTCATGAACCAATGGATTGGTAAAGGACAGAAGCCAATTCCGACTGCAAAAACCAGATTACATCCTCAAAAATTGATTCTTTCTGTTTGGTGGGATATGGAGGGAACAATTCGTTTTGAACTTCTGGTACTGAATAAGACGATAACTGCTGTATTCTCCTGTCAAAAATTAGACCACTTGCAACAATTTCTGGCGGAGAAACGGCATGTCTTAGTCAGTTGAAGAGAATTTATTTTCCAGCACGACGACCCCCGTCCATACATTGCGCAAGTGAACAGACAGAAGATCGTCAATCTGGGATGGGAAGTTATACATTATCCGGCATACTCTTCGGACCTAGCGCCTTTAGATTATCATTTGTTCCGATTTCTGCAAAAACTTTTATTATATTGAAGTAGGGTAGCCACCCGTCCCGCTTTTGACGGGACAGTCCCGTCTTTTTAAAGATAAAAGAGAAACTCCGTCAGTCCAAAAACTCTCAACGGGACGATTAGTTATCCCATTTTTCAACATGCATTTTGAAAAATGTGTTTAGAAAATTATTTCTAAAATTTAAACATTGAATTTATTTTTAAAATGTTAAGGGGTTAAGAAATCCAATTTAATGCTTTGAACACCTGTGATTTAAAATAGAGGATGATTCGAGAGTCGAGACTCGAAAATTTTCAAAAAATATCAATTTAAGATCAATCATTAACTCATTAATGATTTTATCGCAATTGTAGTAATTTATGAAAGCAATGATCTATAAAATATCAGCAATAAATCACTTTACAGTTTCTTTAAAGTTGTTAAGTTTTTAATATTTTTCCCAGTTCTTTAATTTTATCATATTTAACATTCTAATGGGAAAGTTTTCAAAAAATTGAAAATACTTATTTGAAAGAACTAGTCCTATTACACCTTATTCAACCAAATTAACGTCGCTTAATCAAAACGGGATTAATATTTAAAAATTAAATTGGATGCAAAATCTTATAAAAATTGGCAATGAGCCAAAAGTTGACGAAAATTCTCAAAATCTTTCAGAAAAATGTGATAGTATAAGTGATATTAAGTGATATAAAGTGCTGTGATGTTAATCATATGTTAGAGTTTAGTCAAATTGATAAAAACTCTATACTTTATTACTTTAATGATATACACTTAATTACACGGCCAACTAGGACGCTTTAAAGCTTGATAGCTCTTGAACGGATAATCGGATTTCAAAATGGTTTTCACTAAATTGTAACTGGATAATGTTGAAATTGTTTGATATACTATTCGTTAAAATATTCACAAGGGTTGCAAAGTTATAGCAATTCTAGTAAAAACTTAATTTTCCATTAGAAGTAATGGTATATGTGTATGGCATAGACTAATTGAAAGTAGTTTTTGGATATTTTCTGTTTGTTTATGTTTGGAAAACAATCGGTTAACAATTGATTGTATACTAAATTTGTTTTAAAATAGTGTGTATGGCGGAGGCCATACACACTATTAATTTTTAATAAAATTAAAAGTTTCAAAATTACAATAATATTAATGTTTGATTTTTTAATTTTATTTTCATTATTTAATAACCCTGGTGAATATTTTAACGAATGGTATACCAAACATTTCCTACATTATCCAGCCACAATTCAGTGAAAACCATTTGAAAATTGGATTATCCGTTCAAGTGCTATTAAGATTTAAACCGTCCTAGTTGGCCGTGTAATCGAGTGTATACCATTACTTCTAATGGAAAATTAAGTTTTTACTAGAATTGCTATAACTTTGCAACCCTTGTGAATATTTTAACGAATGGTATATCAAACATTTCCTACATTATCCAACCACAATTCAGTGAAAACCATTTGAAAATTGGATTATCCGTTCAAGTGCTATTAAGATTTAAACCGTCCTAGTTGGCCGTGTAATCGAGTGTAAGTAACGACCATAATAGAGCTAATGATTATTTGAAGGGCTTAGTTGTCCAAAAACAATTAAAAGCAAAAGAATATCTAAAAGCTCAATAAAAATTCCGAAATCACATACTTTTGATTATTTTATAGAGACTAAACCTGGAAAGAAAAAAGGTTGTAAGCGTGCATTTTGTTTGTTGCATAATATCAATCCTAGTAGGCTAACTAAAAATTTTTGAATAATCGAGAAATTACCGGAGACTTATGGGGAAAACACGATAATAGATGAAATAAACTCCCACAAGAAGTTCTAGACGATGTCATAGATTTCATCACTAATTTACCTGCACAAGGAAGCCATTACTCGCCCAAAACCGAGAGTAATAGAAAATATTTATCATCTGATTTAAGTATATCAAAACTTCATAGGAATTTCATATCACTTTATTCTGAATATGATAATGTTGTATCGTATGATTTTTTTCAAACATTTTAGACAATTCAATATAGGATTCGGATACCCCAGAAGTGATATATGTTGTGATTGTGAACTTTTAAATGTGAGAATTAATTCATTAAAAGAAACAAATGAGGAACTAGTGTTGGCTAAAAATGAGCTGGCATTACATTTAAATGATGCTGATATGTTTTATAAAATTCAACAGAAAGTTAAGAATATGATCAAAACAGACAATACAATAACTAAAATTTCAATGGATTATGAAAAAAATTTGCCACTGCCAGTAACCTAAAGTTTCAGTTGAGTATTATATGCGCTGCTTTGGTTACATAACTTTTGTATTCATGATATGAATACCGAAATGTAGCATATATTCTTATATTCTGAAAATTTTGCAAAAAAATCTCCTAATAAAGTAATATTAGTTAATTATTATGTCGAAAATTTAAGTTTAAATATAAGAAAAATTTATATTTTTGCTGATAATTGTTTCAGTCAAAACAAAAATCGATATATTTGGTATTTCTATTCTATTTTAGTTGAAAAGAAAAAATTTGATGAAATAATGTTAATTTATCCTGTTGTAGGTCACTCTTATCTAGACTGTGACCGAGATTTCGGCAGAATAGAAAAATCGCTTAAAAGTCGACCAGATCTGTTTGCCTTCAGGTTGGGTTAAAGCTATTAGACAAACAGATGTGAAAAATCCTTTCATAATTAATTTTTTTAATCATCCGTTAACTGATGATCTTAAACCTGATGATACTAATATTGTTAACGTTAAAGATTTTTAAAATTATTGTGAAAGCTTTTTAGCAAATAATGTTGAAAACTTGTCTAAAATGAGAAAAATTCACAAGAAATGGTATTTACGTCACAACAGATCTTCTGTCAGAAAGTTTTGATATAATTATACATCTCACTAAATCTAATCAATCAGTCGAAAACTTCTCATTTGGTAAGCTAAACAATGCTTATGATGGGTTCATACCTATTGAAAGATCTAAATACAATAACGTTATGAAACTTCTTAAATATGTTGAAGTTCCAGAAAATGCTGTTTTTTATAATTCATTAACAAGTATTGAAACTGATCTAATATCTAAAACTAAGGATAAAATTTACAAAATACTAGATAAAAAACTTTCGATTACTGTGAATGTACGGGTAAATGCATGAGGTCTTGCTATTGCAAAAATTCAAAAAAGTCTTGTAATGAAAATTGTAAATGCGTTCTTTCTGTTTGTAAAAACAAAGTCTGATTTCAAAATATAGCATTTTCTTTTACTATAAGTTATTGAATAAAACTCAATTTTAGCCTAAAGACATTCAATAGTTTAAATTTGCTAATCTCTATTCCCAATGCAATTGACTTTAAATGTCAAAACTTAAACAAAAGGTACCAAATGATCGATTGTCGATGTACACTTTTTAAGTCATAAGCTAGAAATAATGGTTTCTTAATAAATACATCATATTATTTTTATGATATTCGAATAATAAAGAATTAGATAATTGAATATTTATTTCCACACTAAAAAATTCGAGAGTCGAGACTCCCAGCGAGACTCGAGAATAGACTTTCGGAAAAATCATCCTCTAGTTTAAAACCATAAGTTATAGAATTAATCCTTTCTGCCTTAACTTATATCTGATGTAAACTAGTATTTCTTATTTTTGAATAACTTTTGAAAGATACCATTTCTAGCAAAATATATGCCTTTGAAATCAACCATGACTAATAATTTTCAATGTTTAAACGTCAGAATGTATTGTTTGACACCTGATATTTGTAATGACTGATAAAAGAGGCATTTTTCTTTTTTTTAAATATAAGGGCCCCTTTGACATTTTTGTCCCGTCATAAGACAAGCTAGAGGTGGTCACCCTAATCATATGACTTGTTATTTATGCCATAAAAATATTTTTGAAATCGGTTATTACATAGTCTCGAGCTTCCCTCGTTAATTTCTAATGGACTTGCACTATTTATCCGCGATAAGATATAACCATTTATTTAATTTAGTACATTCAAATGGGATGTACTGTTCTAATGAGTGCAGATTTGATAATTAGTTTAGTATTAAATGGTTTCACTTTTTATTTGTACCTATTATTTACTTATACCCTTATAGAAAGAGCTTAACCACGTTTTCAAGGTAAGGAGTTTATCTGTAAATGCATAGTCGATCAAAACTAAACGTGAATTTCTAACAAACTTTACTATTCATTTGATATTTAATTATTTATCAGTTCAGTGCATTCAAGTGTGAAGTACTGTCCTCATAAGCGCAGACTTGATAATGATATAATATTAAATAGGTCTAGTCGTTATTTGTACAATTTGATATGGGCTCATATTAATCAGAATAGTTAAGAACCACTATTTTGATGTGCATAATGTTAAACATCTATCATGGTTTAAGATTAGCTCCACTATAGATAAAGATATTCTTAATCGAAAATAACAAATTTTTGCAATGATCTGAAATTCTTCTTGTAGAAAGCATTAAGTTAAACTCATTAAATTTTTATTCATGTTTATTGATGTTCAAAGATTTTTAGATGTGTATTTGAGACCATATTTGGAGTCGCTTCGACCACAAAGAAAATTTCTAATAAGTCAAAAGTTAATGTTAAGCTTTATGCAATATTGATTCGATTATTAAGAACAAAGATCATGACATCATTTTCACAGTAGAACGAAAGTTAAATAAAGCGATGCTAATATGTATTTAGTTATCTAATAAAATGATCCGTACTGAGTGCAAACGGCTTGTCAGTAACCTTTCAGATACTTTAATGGAAGCTTAGTAAAAATTAGTTTGAGACAATGTTGTCACCTAATTCTAAGATTTTATGATATAAATGCAGTTAAATCGAACTTAGAGAATTATGCGAATATTCCGAAAATTATTCATACTTATGTTTAAAATTTTTAAATATAAAATAAAGTTCTTTAAAAGTTTTTAAAATAAAGTTCTAAATCCAAAAATTAGTTCTCAGAAATCCATGATAGAAACAGAGTAAGTCGTAAATCAACAACGCAACTCGAGCACG
Organism: Archegozetes longisetosus; assembly: GCA_018873245.2. Lineage (NCBI taxonomy): Eukaryota > Metazoa > Arthropoda > Arachnida > Sarcoptiformes > Trhypochthoniidae > Archegozetes > Archegozetes longisetosus. Next base: position 15,407,169 of record JAEMBT020000001.1, on the reverse strand, counting down.
TGACACATTGATTGATAGCATACATACAATAAATTATGTTAATCGACAACATCGTACTTTAAAGTGGCCTTCACGTAAAGATAGATCTTGCACTCAGAACCTTATAGCTCTAAGATGATAATATGTCAATAGTTCAATAAAAGTGATAAGTTCTAATAGTTTTGTTTTCGATTTTTAGATGAACACTACAAATCAACTTATTTTGACGTAGTGTCGTTTGTATCATGAATCCTGAATGAAATTGATCCGCTATTGAACGAAAAGTTATTTGTTTCCTAGCATCATATTGGTGATTAAACTTTGTGTTAACTTTCAAAGTAACCTTTTGAGATATACGTAATAAGCTATTACTTGGTTTTCGAGATAATGTCACTACTATCCAGAAAAATTGACTTTAAATATAGAATTCTTTTACTTGTTTTTTTCACAGCTATATTTTTAATATTAATAACTAATAGGAACCTATTTTTACATCAACAACAGAAAGTTCGACAAATATATTCAAACGACAATCTTCTATTTGGTGATAATATTACTGGATATCCTATTGATATTGTTCCAAATATAGTTCATTATGTTTTGTTTAATATTAATCAAATAGAATTCGGACACTTTATATCAATATTATCTGTATTACGTAACCAAAAACCAGATCAAATTATCATCCATTGTGATTCTCATGATTTGGTTGGAGTTTATTATAAACGTGTTCTCAAGATAATACCAAACACAAGAACCAAACTTACGATTAGGACAATAGAAAAACCAACACAAATATTTGGTAAACCTTTGAATAAAGGATGGATTAATTGGCACGCAAGTGATATAACAAGAATAAAAGTGTTGAGAGAGTTCGGAGGAATATATCTCGATAGAGATGTTTATGTTGTCAAGTCTTTGGACAAGTTCCGTAAATATGAAATGACTCTTAATTGGGATGAGGGACAGTATTTGGGATCTCAAGTACTAATCGGTCATAAAAATTCCAGATTTCTGAAGTTATATTACGAATCATATCGTTATTATGACTCAACTCAATGGTACTATAACGGTGGAGAATTTCCAACAAAATCAATACTTTATAAAAGTCCACAATTAGTACATCGAGTGAAAGTTGAATTCGGTGTCGACGGACCTGTTGCTTGTCCGAAGGTGTATCGTATTTATTATCCGAATTGGCAAGAAGAGTTTTATACAATCCATTTAGTTCTTCGTGGGAATGAAATTTCATTCCAAGATTGGTGCTTTGGTGACGACAAACCTCCCGTTATGAAATTTGATGAACAAATAGCAAAAAATCTTAATGTGACTTTTGGTGAAATGGTTCGTTTATTATTTGATGAAGAAAATAAAATAATAAAATAGTTCAAAATTAAAAATTTTTTATTTAAATATAAAAATTACTAATTGAAGAAGTTTATCATCTAATTTAATTTTGATTGCTTTCACTCATTTTCTAGTCTATTTTTAATTTTATCTGAACACATGATAGGAGAAAAGTCAAGCTATTTGTAACCAACTGTAAACTATTCTCTCAAATTTCGATAAAATTTTGCATAACAATAATTTTCTATTAAATTGTGACGAACAGTGACTCTTACATTGACTCTATCGTCGACGACATCGTTCGAAATAACTGGCCTCTAGTAAGGCATCGGTTTTGAGTAATTTTAAATATATAAAAGGCTTGTGTAAATGAATTTTTATAGTCAGTATCAATAAAGCCTTTATAGAGAACACTTTTCTTTCTTTTTAATAGCTATATATATCTCATAGTGAGATTGCTGAATAAGCAATTTCTATCAGATACCCCTTTTGCCCTCAAACTTATACTACGTCGTAGGCAATAAGTTGTGTCTTCATTCCACCGGCTAAATCAATTAGTGGTTTACTGGTGATTAGCGAATTAATTCGCGTCTAAGGCGCAATAAATTCGTTACAAAATAATGAATATAATTAAAATCCATAAAGAATCAATTACTAACTTTGTCAGGTGTAAATTATAAATCTATTTAATATCAATTCTCATTCAATTTTTGTTTATTGATATTATATTCCACGATAAATCTTGATTAAATTCTCTATATGCTTGATTTGAAACTTTTAATTGTAGACAATGTGGGTTTGAATATTAAAGTAGTCTCAGAAGTGCACTCTCGTTAAGTTAATCATCAGTAGTATAGAAAATAGGAAGGCAAATTTTCATACCATAATGGTCGAGTCCTCACTCCACTCCGTTCGTTCAGAACTCAATAGCTCGGCTATTTCTATTGAAAATTTACCTTCCCATCTCTCATATTTCTTTGATATTATTGAATATTTAATAGATTTTAACTTTTATATCTTCTATTTTCTAAATTACTCATAAATTTTTCAAGTTTTTTTCATCACTGGTAAAGAACAAGTGGTCTTTAGTTTCATAAAATATTTCTTTACAAGAATATTTTACAAATGAAAATAAAAATGAGGAAGAACTGTCCCAGAATCCGCGTTTTATATTACATACAGCCTTTTACAAAACTATTTAGGACTTTTTGAACGCTTATAGGATTTGACTGGATCATTCGATATTGATGCGATTTGTTTTAAATTAAAGAAAAACCCCCTAGAAATTTATGTGTTATTTAAAAAATGCAAAAATTACAAAGAGAAATATTTTATTTTAAAAATATCTTAAAGTTCATGATTTAAATCAAATTATATTAAATGAATAAATTTCTGGAGAGATTTTCTTTATTTTAAAACAAACCGCATCAAAATCAGACCATCCATTGATTTTTTATTATCTCTCAAAGAGTCCTAGATAGTTTTGTAAAAGCTGTATATTTTTTCAAAGAACCGCAAAAGTTAAACTAATTTATTTGTTACCCTTCTTACGTAAGTTTTATGTATAAGTTATTTTCCAGAGTCCTTTGAGAAATAGGTTTAGCTAAGTTCTTTATTATACTTTTATCATATTGTGATGTTTTTATAGTCTAATATAGATGTCCACAGCAAAATAAAAGTAAAAAATAGTTTTATGTATGTATAATGAAACGAGTTAATATTGAATAACAAAGCAATAAACTAATCACCGATATTTTGTTGCGAAACTTTACTCAAATTAATGTGAATAGCTTTTATAGAAGAGACAACAAGACAACACATTGTTTTGAGAAGGTGTTCACATCATGTATCATATAAGGAAGTTACAGGATCCCAAACACATGTTTAGAGCAGGTGTTTTGGCAATGAAGGTTTCAGTTTAAGGTTAATATTAGTTCAAAAAGTTAAGTATATGAGGGGCAGCCTGTTCAGACAAAGTAAGTTAAGGGTTAAGAGAGTAAATCTTAAAAAAAACAATTCTTGGAAATTTTGGTTTTAACATACTTTTGTGAGGATTCAGCTTTACATTGAAAGTGTAGTCTTTGAATGATATTTTCAATATCATATACTTAATTACTGATTGTAAATAATTATTGCATTTGATTGTATATATAGATACAATCTGTTGAGGAATATTTTTATATACTTTCAATGATGATTTAAATCCCATTTCAATTTCACAAATTATATCACTAAGCAAAATTTACATTTCTAAGTAGAGAATATAAAATAATAGACTCGGTAAAAGTGAAAGTTAATAACTTTTAATCTGTTTTATTTAGTAAAGTGAAATTTGAAAAATAAATAAATAAAAATGTGAGAGTTTAAGATAAAATAGACTCAATATGCCAACCGTTTTGATTATGGATGTGGTACAAACGAACTTTGAAATTCTACATTCTGTATGAAAAATATGAAAATAGCCATAACTTTTAAAGTTCTTGACCAATGGCTGTCGAATTTGGTAAGGTTGACTATAGTGATATAATAAATATATTTTGAAAAAATGGTGTCGATATCAGCTCGCGTTTTCTAGATATTCAAATTAAAAATTTTTCCCATAGACTGTAATGTTAACTATTTCACGAATATAAATGACATGGGTGCTAGAATCGAATGGAACTCCCATTATTCTACTTTTAAATAAAAAAAAATCAGTCGAATAATTAAAAGTTATTAACTTTTACTTTTAAACATTACTTTCACCACTGATTTTAAGTTATCTATGAACCTCTACTTTATTCAAAATCGAGCTGTAATTAGGTAAATACTGTAAATAGCAATAAATCTGTTCAATAGTGCTGCTGTAGCGAGTCCATTCTCTTTCGAATAATTATTAAAAAATTATAACAAACCAAATCTGCTAAAAATTATCGAAACTGTTATGGCAATCCCTGTTGAAAATGATTTCGTAGAACGAGTTTTCAGAGTAATGAAGAATATCTGGACTGATTAAAGAAATCGTTTGAATGTTCGAATGGTTAAGGCTGAAATTTTTTCTAAAGTCAACTTTTCAATGACGTAATGAATTTAAAAATTTCTCATCTCCAAACGTTAAACAAGTTAAAGATGCTAAATCTAATGATAAATATTCAAAAAACTGATTTAAATTTCTTCAATAATTTCATATTTGTCATAATTTCTCATTCAAGAGCAATAATTGGGAATTTGATTTAAGAAATTACTGCTATTCCCTGAATAATACTTTAATTTTTGAAATTTTCCTCTAATGTATTTAACTTAGTCCCCCTTTATACTTTCAAATTCCAGGAAACGGCTCAGTAAAACCTGGTCACCCTCCATTTAAAGACTCTATATTGAGAACACTTTTAGGCAAACTTAAAATTATATGATAACTATAAAGTTTAAATTTATCTATATCTTTATATAACTTGGAAATAGAACAAACAAATTTAAATAATTCACACTTAGCAGTAGTAATATCATGGTTGTCAATATTTTTTATTCAATTTTGAAATCGAATAAATGAATCTAGAAAAAATAACCAAAATATGAATCTTTCATAAAGTTGCTAAATAGATAAAGTAATAAAGAAAAGATCAAATTCCATTTTCAAATCATCAAATTTCCATGGAAACTAATAAACATAAATGCGAGTTCTAGTGTAAATAGTTTTGTTAAACCCCTCTTTTTCAAGCCTATATAAAAATCTTTATCATTATATTCAGAATTCAGCCATATACTCAAAATTTTCTTCGTTATTCCTAAAAATTCTGAATGCATGACTTCTGGAGAGAAAAATTTATGATATTTAGAATACTGTCAATGAGAAGCAAATCCATCTTTTTAGCATGTTGATTAAAATAAATCCATTATAAATGAAAACAGTTGGGCGTTGTAGTTCATCTCTAGTTAGTCTATTTTTACAAAATTCAGGTTTATTATTAATATTTTTACATGAGCATTTTTAAACATTAATTTCAACTGCTTATAAAGAAGTTAAAATTCATGAATTTCACACTTATATTTTCACTTATAATTAAATTCTTAATACAAATATAGAATGCAAAATATAGATTATTATTAATAATAATATAAAGTACAATAACTGGAGTAGATACCTCAAATGTAACTTTAATAAGAATCGAAGAAAAAACTATTAACTATTACTTTCAATGGATTTCACAAGTGATATATTAAAAGAGAGTGACTTATATGATTATTAAAAGGCAATTACTGTCAACGTAAAGCTTAATAAAGTAATGGCTTTCAAACAATAAGTATTTTGTGAAAGTCTTGTATAATATTAGGTCGAACCAAAAGTTTTTGCCAACTTTTGCACACGACACAATTTCTTGTTTATCAATTTGGGTCTCAAGATCCTTGTTGATTATTGTTCACTTGTTTATCGGCTGCGTAAAAATGAAGCCACACGCAGTTCAAATTATCCTTTTGGTCTGGACATTGAAGAAAAATTTTACCCCATTTCTTTACTATGACTACTGTAGTCCTTAATTGCAGGATGAGAGAACAGTAACTTGAATCAGTGGAAAATGCATGAGTGATCGTGGCCCTTTGGAAGGAAAGCATGATAGTGTTAATCCTGTACCGAGATATTACAAGATGGATACAAGCTTGACAACGAAGTATTATCTTAAATTTTCTGGAGCAGTCGTATGCTATCCAGAATGCGAGGCAAAATCTGGACAAACCGATTAATATTTACATAGACAAATATTGAAGACCGCATATATGCACACAGCCTTAAGAGGATGAGGGCACAACTTAATCAGTGGATTTTGCAAGTGCATCGATGAGAGGAATTGGATCATCTCCCATATAGTCCTGATATATCACCGCCGGATATGGACGGGATCGCACATATTAAAGGGCCAAATAAGGGGAAGCAGTTCCAGACTGAAGATGAGCTCATAAGTGATTATGAAGCTACAATTCGGGAGGTTAACAAAAATCAAGAGTCGCTAGGTATTACTATGTTGCCTGACCGCTGGCGAGCGGTCGCCCTTGCATATGGCAAATATATTGAAGATTGATAAAAACCAACTTTGATACCTTGTACCGTTTCGGAAATATATGAAACATAAAGTTGACAAAGACTTTTTATAATTGAACTAAAGTTTGAATTTCTATAATTAAAGCATAGAATATAGGGTCACTGCGGTGTAATGGACAGCGAGTCGAACCTTGGGGCGAAGGTCCTACGTTCGAACCTCGTAGTCTTTATACTTTGACGGCGACACGATGGTTCCATGCCCCCGGTTATACCCACCTTTAGCTTAATGTACATGCCTCACCCGACCGTCTCGAAAAACTCACTCTGTAAATGGGGTTCGAGTGAGTCTTCCTAAAGGGAGGGAAACGCATGAAAATGAATTAACGAATAAAGCATAGAATCCGACTGAAATGATCATGGAGAATCAAATAAACATAAAATTGATTTGAAAAACTATGACATACTATATAATTAAATAATATCAAATTTTGATTTTTAAGTTGTAGTAATTCATATAAATAAACTTAATTTTGAAATATATACCATTATTAATCTTTTACCGAATAGAAATGATTAAGATCAAAAAGTAAAAATTGATTTGGTCAAGTTGAAGCTTCAATACTTCATGTCATATGCAAATAGATGTACTTGTCATGGCTTTTGAATTATAGTTTACTGTTGATTACTTGGCTGAAGAAAATATATCCAAAAGTACAGTATATATTATTCTAAAGAAATATAGGAAAAGAAGTGACCGGAATAGAAAAGTGGCAAGTGGTAGACCTGCAAAAAATAGTAAACGAAAATAAAGTTAATGAAGAGAAAAGAGGATGTAAGGATCCACATAACTTGATTCACAGCAAACGAGAGTACCATTGTGACTGGACTGATGAGTAGAGTTCAAATATATCACTCTTTTTGGTCAAAGTGACAGAGATCAAAAGTTGTAATCTCTTTTGTGTTGCGATAAAAAAGTGACGTTTTAGAGGTAAAATGGGTGTCAAACAATTCATCATGGATATTAGGTAGTGAATATACACCAGAGAAAAGAATAAAAAATATAGAACGTGAAATGTAAAATATAAAAATGCTAGATGTAAAAGATAAATGAATCCGGGTTAATAGGTCTAAGGGGGTTTCCGATCACCCATCCCCAAGTGTGATATATCGTTGGACTCAGGACGCCGAGCTGAGCATTTTGATACCCCACACTTGGGTCCTACCAGGCCATGGCCAGGTCCCGAACCCGTGGACTAAATGGCCTGAGTTATATATTGATGGATTCCAGACATCGATCTGAGCATTTTAATACTTAATACTCTGGTCCTGGTAATAAAAACAAAATATGAGATGTAAAATAATGTAAAATATGAATTATAAGAATGCCAAATGTAAAATGCCGATGCTTAGCATATGCCATGATAACATATCTTAAACCCAGAACCTTGGCCAAGCTTACCAGGTCTCTTAGCAAGCCTGTTGCCGGCCGTCACCACGAGGAGGTGGCTTCGATTGCAGATGAAAGCGTTTCTTGCTCGATACTTTTTACGGTTTATCTCCGTTAGGCGGTGTTTTTTAGAAGTTTAGCCCATTGGTAAAGTTTCTCTACAAGTTGAGATCTTTCAATAAATACATAGACTTTCTGTGAACCAAGTAGGCGGGGCTCCCATAGAAATCCGGCATCCTCCTTTGACTGTAAAGACAACGTTCGCAGTGATAATGTGTAGAAAACTCGGATGTACTCAACAATGTTTTTCATATGTATTGAAGATTAATATGTTAATAATCAGGAAGCAAGACATACAAATCAGCTCAATGAACATCAGTAGTATCGAATCTTATCTTTAAAAGGTTGATTTAATGTTGACCAAAGGATTTAAGATAAGATGCTAACCAACTTAAAAAAATCAGCAGATGATGGACCCTTGCGGTTTCACATTAAGTCAGATTATATTAAATACAATGTAATTTCATATTAAATTACAGGTTTCAACAAAGTGAAAAAAGTTTTTATGAATTGGTTAGCTCACCCCAAATTTCATTTGTGAGGTGTTATTTGAAGATACTAACATTGAAATAGGTATCAGAATTAAATCAGCTCATAAAAGGAAACCAGATAAACGAAAATATTTGCAGAACTTTAAAAAAATTAGATAATTATTTAAAATTTAAACTTTTAGGCCAATTAACGTGTCAATTTGCATAAACTTATTTATTCAGTTAATTAACCAATAATTATTGACACGCTGTGTAAAGGGTGATATTGAAAATTTGACTCTAGTCTTAAATTGTCTTGGTAATAAAATTTATCAAAATTTGGTAAGAATTGTTTAGAAATATTTTAGAAATTCCAAATAATTGATAAATACAAACTAAATGATTTTATCGTTGCTCTATACATTTTTATGATAATTAGTAAATTTTGTAATACTTCATTCATATAAATTTTAATATAGAACTTTAGTAATGAATTTAAATTTAATTAAATAAAATTCTTATTGAAATGAAACTCACCAAAAACTGTGCCTATCTTACTATTTCGTACAATTGTGATCGAAAAATCCCTGTCTTAATAATGAAGTCATACAAAAGGTTGTTTTACAACAAAGAAAACAATTTGTTTTTCATTCTGCGAAAAGTAACGACAAAATCTTGGTTGAATCTTGTGTAAATTATTGGATTGACAAAAGAGTTGAAGAGAACCAGCCAAAGAAAAAGATCATGCATCCAAGTGGCCCTCGAAGAAGAGGGAGGTCGAGTATGTTTGACAGAATCTGGGTGATGCTACTGTAAACAACTTGAGGAGTAACGCAAATTACGTACACTATGGTCACGACGGTCAAAGTCCTCGCTACTCGTGCTTCTCTCGCATCTTCAGAACGTTTAGGCTCACTCTGTACTTCGTGACCTGACGACCCTACGGTGGGTGTTTGACGCACTCGGCACTGCTGTTAGTACTGTCGCAGTACTTTGGCTTGTTACTGGAGCACTTGTATGAGTTCAACTTTACTTTTAGATTCTCGCACTTTTTCGCTTTCTGCAAACATTATTGGGTAAGATTGATATTGTTTAGTTGCTTTTAATACTAACCCGATATATAGCGATGTGAAGTGGAACCATTATTGTAAGAGGAGCCAAGAAACAAAAAAAGTACAGAATAGGAAAATACCAATTGTATCCTGCCTCATACTTGCAGCGACCTTGATTTATGTACTTTTCGAACAATGTGTAATCTCTGAGACCCATGAGGGGCAGTCCGGTTATAATAAGCGAAGTTCCCCAAGCGAAGACTACTATAGCCAGCATGTGCTTCTTTGATCTTCTCGTTTTGTACTCAAAGGATGTGATTACTAAAAACCGATCCACCGAAATTGCGAATACATGTAGCATGGAAGCTAAATATGATGATACCATGAAGAAGACAAGTAGGGAACAAAGAGGACCGCCGAATACCCAATTTATGGGATAATAAATATCCTCGATTATCCTCCAGGGCATCACCAGGAGACCGACCAAGAGGCCCGTAATCGAGAGGCTGAAAATAATAATGTTACTCAAAGTTTGAAGCTTCTTGTTGGTTAATATCGCGATGATGACCGTGACATTTCCGGCGATAGTAGCCAAGGCCACAGCGGAGAGAAAGAGAGTTGCTACAAAGAGAGCAAAACTATGAGATTCACTGCAAGGAGTGTGAATGGGACATGTCACATTCATTTTAGAAATGAACCTGTTTTAAACTGTTAAAAAAAGTTTGACGTAAATTAAAAAATAGAGAACAGCAACGTTTCACCGTGATCTGACAGGAAATTCGATCGGATGTCAAAAAATAATCGTTCGACGTGCAGGCTCATTTTTCGGTTAATCTTGTAAAATCTTTAATTAGTAATTTTGATCAAGATTTCCTGTTTCTGTGCTAGGATTTCCAGTTTCCATTGAGTTTTAATGATATCATCGTTATTTTATGTATTTTATCAAAGAAACTTCTAACAATTTATATTACTTCTCACATAGATCTTTAGCACAATTAAAGACCTTATTATAATACAAATATTTAAAATTTGAATTAATAAAAAAGCTTCTTTCTCAATCCTGTTTGAACTCATATCAACAACCTAAAAGACCATTGAAGAGCTATAATATTCATTCAAATACTCATCTTCATCAAGATTATTGGTGCATTTGTGCGAAGATAAATATATTAATATTCTTCATAAATTAGATTTTCTCAAAAAATTGATGTGAGAGCTTAATGAAACCATCAATAACGTTGCTCGAGCTAGAAGTATTCAAAAAAGTAACTCAAAAGGCAATGTAATCTACCTTTCATTCCTGAATCATTTCCTTGTAGTTTAACCCTTCGTCACAACAGTGAGTAAAATTTTCCAAACTTTTACTTTAAAAATCACGCTAGAGTGAACAAAATGTGATTTATTGAGAATTTAGCTATTCCTCAGTCGTATATCTGACTTTGAATGAAAACCAATCCTGATTAATCTAGATTTATAACTGTGTTTTAAATTTTCTTCTGACAACATGTCTTCCTCGGAACAGAAATTTGCCCTAAAATCGCAGTGCTTCATGTTTACCATGTGTGTCACAATGCTGTGATTTCGCTGCTAGCAATTTGAACCACTGATAACACTAACACACAACTAGAAAATAATTAATTAGCAAATTTAAACATCAAAAACAAGGGCTAACTTTGATTCGAAAAGTATTGAGACTAACCTAGTACAAATATAAAGAATGGAAAATGTGAGATGACATTTTACCTCACAGTTAATTTCACGTTTTCGGAAGTTAAATTGTGGCCAAAAGGGTTGATAACTACTAATCTAACTCTTCCAATCTATTTACAAAAGGAAATATTTATTCAAAATATTAAAATAAAAATAACTGATCAAGAAAATAAATTATCAAACCTAATGGTGAACTTGTGACATTATGGTTCATGATGTGAGCTTACGGTTCATTTAAGCTACAGTATGTCATTAGATCAACACAAATGATATTTTCAAGCAACCTTTTTATTATATACGAAAAATTCTTGGTACTGGAGTAGTTAATAGTGAAATATATGGAAATGTTTTTCATCAGGATTCTCTAAAAACATTATGGAAGCATGCTTTATTTGGCTTAATGAGTTTAGAACATAATTTTGTGTCCATGAGTAAAACCCTATGGAGAAATGTACTATAATTAGACACGCCAATTTTCGGTGGTTTAACGAAATGCCATTCGGCGGTTATTTTCGGTTCAAACCGAAAGGAAAGTAAATTCGGTGTTTTTCGAATTTTAAAATCCATTTATTTAGCATTACAGTATCTCATTCAAGATATTTTGAGAGAACATCTAGTAATTATCACTAAAGAGATCGCTTTACTGCAGTCCTTTTATGACCTTTTCTTTTTTGTATCACTCATTATATCACAGAGTATCCAAAAATTAACTCAAACTCAAATATTTTCCATATGTTAATATGTTATCACATTTGTTCACTATGACTAAAAAGCTGTCTGAATGCGACTAGAGTTGCATTTTCAGATTTTTTCGGTTTCTAACCAAACGGACAGTCACTCTCGTAGGCTTTTTGCGAGGTTTTCCGGTTACTAACAGAAAATTGGTGTGCCTAATTATAATCGAAAGCTATTACATTAAGTTTGGAAAATATTTAATTGTAAAAAGATTTACTAAAACAAAATAAAGGAAATATTCAAGAGTGGTAAGTAGAGTAAGATTATTATAAAGTAATTGTTGATTAAGGATAACCTAAATAAATCAAGGTTTAACTACTGAAGGAAAGGGTCTTGGTAAAATAAAAACTTAATAATTGATGTATGAAAACAGAGCTAAAATATAAGAAAGAAGTAAAAAACTATCATATAGTGAAGGATTGAAGATATTATGAAGTTGATAGGAGATTGATAAAATACTGAAATTTAGTTTACATTGCACTGAAAACTTTTTTGTTACTGAATGGATCAAAATAATTATATTAATACAAATGCAATAGATCTTCACTAATATAATTCAGTCAATATTAATAGAAAAGCTTCTACAATCTATTAACACAATGAGACTAATGATTTGGGATAAATTTTTAGGTGTTACAAGTAGCTTTCCTGACTGTCAGCAATTTCGCTGACGGTCCGTGTTTTGGACTCCCGATTTTGATGAGGCCAGCATTCAGCGGACGGAGTCTCTGCTGACATTATTATGTCAGTGGAAATGGTTTTAAACTAGAATACTAAATACAGTTTAATATATCTGGTAATATCTAAACCAAAAAATTAATAAAATATTTTGTTAGTGATTTTTCTTTTTATTTTTCCCTTTTGTGAGTGAATGTTTCTGACAAAAGTTGGCAACGCTAGTTACAAGTAATCCCCATGTGGCTGAAAAAATCCTGCCAATACTTAGGATTAAAAGTTGATAAAATTCACCTTTCTACAATATTATAAACTTGAAAACACTTTCTATTTTAAGAAACCTAAACATCATAGACTTTTAAGGTCAATTCAGATTTTCAATATGAAGCTTCTAAATATGAACCAAAGCTAAGAAAATAGAGAATTTTAATATTTAAACTAAAAAAGGTTGTCAAAAATATAATTTTGATGAAAAATTTACTAAAGCAGTTGGTAATTAGTAAGAGTGAATCTTCGCGAGTGGATCGTGAAGCAATGAACCTTATTTAGAAGTAATTAAATGTCGCTACTTGAAATAGGTGATAAGAATCAATTAAAACAAATACAAAATGAAATTTTAAAAGGTTGTCTTGAGCTTTACCGACATATTGAATCCAAAACAAAAGCTGTTGGTTAATTGTACATAGAAAATAGAATTTTATAGGAATTAGGTGTAGCAGCTGTTGAAACGATTGAAAGAATAGATTAAGAAGTTGAGTTACAATACAATAAAATTAATATCTCTGAAGAACTAAAAGATGCTAATCATTATGATAAAAAAAATCGGACTTTACTACACAAAAATCCAGTTATCAGAAGAAATAATAAAGTGCTAAGCAACGTTATTGAATACTCTCATTAGCGTATAAGTGCTAACGGAAGAATAATAAAAATAGTTTAATCACTCTATAATGAAAACAAAAGGTTGAAATTTTGAGTCTATATATTACCTTGTATTTTTGTTTTATTTGATTTAGTGCTCTTCCTTCACTAAATTTGGAAAGTTGGTTAACTCCCTCTTATTATATTATAAAGCATAATCTATCGTTTATTTTAAACCATGAATTATATGGAATATAATGTTTATCTCTGACTTAGTCAAAAAGAATAATTATCTTAATAAATAGAAGATATAATAAGTTGAAACTTATCATACGTACTATATTTCCAGAGTGAAGAAGGAGATGAGAAGATAAATTTTGGCATAATAGTCGAGTTGTTGAATTCTAAATGGGTCGGGGTGAAGCGAGAAAACAACGACTCGACCAGTATTGTGAAAACTTGCTCTCTCATCTCCTATACTTCTACCGTTGATAGCAATCAGACGATCAGAAGTGGCGAGTTGTCACGAGATGCTTTCTAGTGGATCATGACATATCAGAATTAATAAACTTATAGAATGTTTAATGTAGTAGTGAGAGTAATTGCAGTGGAGATTAACTCAGTCTATTCGAACAATTACCTACAAGAAATTCCGCTAAAGAATAGATAATGAAGCGACTGCACTAACATTTTTTCAATAAGTTTAAAAAGTTTGCAATCTTTTGTAATATTTAACATAATCTATTTCAGATATAAACTTGAAAATAAATACGAATTCGAAAGGAAACTAGAGCTGTTCATATTTCAAGATAAGTAGAGCCATTAGTTTATATTAATATATTTCAGAACTTCAGAAATTTAGAAAATGCATCATAATGTTAACAATTTTTTTGAGCATGTTATTAACGAATAAGAGTCAATTTCTACATCAACTTAAAGCATTATTCTTTCTCTTTAAGGCTATATAGAATAGTTGATAGTGAAGCTACCACATGTTGAGCAATAGCACAAAAACTGAAGGTCAATCCTTTAAGAAATCAACACGCTGTACTTAAGTCTTTATTCTGTTGTTATCTAAAGCAAAACCCAATAAAGATTCAAATATTGACTCAAACTCCTCTTTCTCAACAATTTATGAAATAAAAAGCCAATAGAATAAGAGAAGTGTCCGACTCAAGGAGGGAAGTTGTGTGCGCGCGAGAAATTTTCGGGTTCGGATAAAGAAGGAACCATCAAAAATCCAAAGTTATCATGTGCTCGACGTTAAAAAGGAGTAAGAGAATCGACAAATACATCCGAAATCAACCAGATTTTACGATAGTCTGATTCGAATCATTTGACTTAGTTTCTCGCAAACACGAAGGCCTGTCCTCAAAAAATCATATAGCTTTTGAAGGACGCGTGGTTAAATTCTAAAATTTTCTATATCTTAAAATTACAGTATTCCATCAACTTTTAAGAAAGAGTGATTTAAATTTAAATTGAAAATAAGAAAGTAAGACCCAAAACTTTTTCTAAATTTTTAATATTATGAAGTATATTTTGACTCCACTTATAATATTTGTTGTTTTTAACTCTTTATTTGAAATTTACTCATTTTTAAAATCAAATCATTTTCACTTATTATTTATAAATGAATAGTTAAATAATATAATTTAGAACAATATTTAAAGCCTATTGTAAAAAACATGTTTTCTATATATTTCAATACAACGCATTGAAACACTAGACCAGTGGTTTTCAAGCTTTTATGCCTTGCGGACCATTTCTGTCTTAAGAAATTAGTTACGACCCAGTAAAATATAAAGCAAATTTGACTTCAATAGTGATGAAAACAAGTTTCAAACATTCCTCACTGTATTTTCTACTGTATGTTTGCGATTTAAAATTTGATTCAGATTTTGGTTCAATTGATGCTTTATTATGAGACTCATTGTTTCTCAATTTTACTAGATATTTCTTCATTTGATTCAATGCAAAGACATTAAACTCACTTCAATTGATCGTAACTTAATATTAGCTAAATTAAGTTAAATATAAAGACATAACCTGTAAATACATAAAAAAAAAAAAATACTTTCGTGTCAAAAATGCATGGCTTTAAAAAGGAAATAAAAGGACTCACTTATTTTAATTTGCTCAAAATATTAGCATTTATTTTAAATTTTCTTTTTGTTTATATTTGTATTAAGAGAAAAAATGAAATTTGAATTGCTTTTAAAATTGATTCAGATTTTAGTCACTATTATCAGTTTAATTTCAACATGATTTTATTAGAGAATAAAACAGTTCGGCAGTAATACCAAAATTGTGCATTCTTGAGCTCTAAAATGTTTTCATTACAGTTATATTTCCCTCTCAATTGTACTTAAATATCACTTTTTCTCTCAATAAATTTTAATTATTTTTATAGCCCAGTTCTCATTCTATTCTTCAACTACTTCGCGACCCACCTGAGACTTCTTCGTAGCCCAGTGAGAGTCACAAAAGGTAGTTTGAAAACCTCTGCGCTAGGCAACTATCAATGTGTACATGGAATATACCTAACACTAAGAATAAACAAGAGTCACGAGTGGCCAAAAATTTGAAATGACACTTATTTTTTCTTACAGTATTCAGATTTTATGAAAAATTAATCTGAAAAACGGGAAATAAGTCTTAAAAGTAGCTGATTGTTTATTATCTTCGAATTCAGATATACGCATATTTCATTATACAGCAAAAACTCTTTGTCTTGAACACGTAGTTAAGCCCTTTTTGGAAAAGACCAAAATTAAGCCTTAGCTTGTTAAGAATTTACTTATACCTTTATAGAAAGGGCTTAACCACGTGTTCAAGGTAGAGGTTTTTAGCTGTAAATGCATAGTCGATTAAACTCCAACTAAACGTGAATTTCTAATAAACTTTACTATTCATTTGATAAATTTAATTATTTATCAGTTCAGTGCATTCAAGTGTGAAATACTGTCCTCATGAGCGCAGACTTGATAATGAGCTAATATTAAATAGATCTAGTCGTTATTTGTACAATTTGATATGGGCTCACATTAATCAGAATAATTAAGAACCACTATTGTGATATGCATAATGTTAAACTTCTATCATGGTTTAAGATTAGTTCCACTATAGATAAAGATACTCTTAATCGAAAATAACAAATGTTTGCAATGATCTGAAATTCATTTTGTAGAAAGCATTAAACTAAACTCATTAAATTTTTATTCATGTTTTTTATATTCAATGATTTTCATATTTGTATTTAAAGACGTCATAATTAGAGTCAATTCTATCACTAAAGAAACTTTTAATAAGTCAAAAATTGATGTAATGCTTTGTGCAATATTGATTCGATTATTAAGAACAAAGATCATGACATTATTTTCACAGTAGAAAAAAAGTTAAATAAAGCGATATTAAGATGGATTTATTTATCTAATAAACAATCAGCATTAAGTGAAACTGTTTATCAGTAAACGCTTCAGATATTTCAATTAAAGTTTAGTGAAAATTTAGTCTAAAACCATATGTCAATAATTTGATAAGAGCGATAAACTCGATTAGCTCAATTTCGCTTTTTAGGTGAACACTACAAATCAGCTTATTTTGACGTAGCGCTGTTTGCATCGGAAATACTAAATGAAGTTGATCCGGTATCGAGCGAAAAGTTATTTGTTTCCTGGCATCATACTGGCGATTAAACTTTATATTAACTTTCACAGTAACATTTTGAGATATACCTAATAAGCTATTACTTGGTTTTCGAGATAATGTCACTACTATCCAGAAAAATTGACTTTAAATATAGAATTCTTTTACTTGTTTTTTTCACAGCTATATTTTTAATATTAATAACTAATAGGAATCTATTTTTACATCAACAACAGAAAGTTCAACAAATATATTCAAACGACAATCTTCTATTTGGTGATAATATTACTGGATATCCTATTGATATTGTTCCAAATATAGTTCATTATGTTTTGTTTAATATTAATCAAATAGAATTCGGACACTTTATATCAATATTATCTGTATTACGTAACCAAAAACCAGATCAAATTATCATCCATTCTGATTCTCATGATTTGGTTGGAGTTTATTATAAACGTGTTCTCAAGATAATACCAAACACAAGAACCAAACTTACAATTAGGACAATAGAAAAACCAACAGAAATATTTGGCAAGCCTTTGAGTAAAGAATGGATTAATTGGCACGCAAGTGATATAACAAGAATAAAAGTGTTGAGAGAGTTCGGAGGAATATATCTCGATAGAGATGTTTATGTTGTCAAGTCTTTGGACAAGTTCCGTAAATATGAAATGACTCTTAATTGGGATGAGGGACAGTATTTGGGATCTCAAGTACTAATCGGTCATAAAAATTCTAGATTTCTGAAGTTATATTACGAATCATATCGTTATTATGACTCAACTCAATGGTATTATAACGGTGGAGAATTTCCAACAAAATCAATACTTTACAAAAGTCCAGAATTAGTACATCGAGTGAAAGTTGAATTCGGTGTCGACGGACCTGAGATTTGTCCGAAAGTCTACAGCATTTACTACCCAAATTGGCAAAACGAGTTTTATACAATTCATTTAGTACTTCGTGGGAATGAAATTTCATTCCAAGATTGGTGCTTTGGTGACGATAAACCTCCTGTTATGAAATTTGATGAAGAAATAGCAAAAAATCTTAAAGTGACTTTTGGTGAAATGGTTCGTTTATTGATTGATGAAGAAAATCATTCCAAGAAACAAATGATAAAATAATTTTAAATTTAAAAGTTTGTCTTACAAAATTAAATTGATTAAAAAATTGATATATTGTTTAATAAGTTTGTCATTCTGTTCAATTTGATTGTTCTTTAGAGTAGAAAATTTCCTGATAACAGAAAATATGATCTCGGAAGCTTTAGTATTTGATGTTGTTTATCGAAAAATCCGATTCAGTGAAAATACAATGTGCAATGTTTGGTGACTTTGAGTATAAATACTATGGTTAAGTTGAGATCAATTAAAGGTTGGTACCCGCACTTGACTGATACACAGAATGACAGACAAATGAATAAAATGGTGCATTTACATAAACTTCAATAATAGATCAACAATATAAGCGGGTAACAACTGTATGAAACTGGAAACAAAACTTTATAAAAATCCGAACTGATTATTGTTAAGAGGCTTTTTGTAAGCTTTTATATTCTTTCCATTAACAATAGTTAAAGTATGCAATTGTACGCTTGAATCGCATGACTGAATGCGTCAACAATAGAATTTATGACTAACTCGGATGTAAAAACTTTGGTTAGTATCTGATTAATGTTTTGTTGAGACTTACTCACTCATTATTTATTACAATGGTAGTCAGATACCCAATTCCTTGATTTTCAACATATCTTTTAATTTTTACCGGTACTTCCTGGTACACAAGATATGCGATAAAACGTTGTGAAGTTTTATTCTTTTCAACCCAAAGATAACCAAAAATTTGTTATTGATATTGTATTTTATACTTGTTTCTAAGACTAATTAAGTGAACACTATTTGCTACAAAAGTTTTGAAACTATCACATCGTTGTTGTAAAAATTGTCATCAATTTTGTTACAACTATAGACAACATTTGTGAAGTCTATGTTCAAAGTATTTTCAATCGTAGTGCTCTATAATATATATAATGCATTTTCATTGATACTATACTCCACTCTCAAAATGTATCATAAACTTTATTCTTGGATATTTGTATATCAAAGAATGATCCTTTCCTTTCACCGGAACTCAGAGTTCAATTCCGGGATGTTTGACAACGTCGTTTGTTACTCGCATGAGTGATTTCTGATATCAATTACTATTTTCAGCTCATCTCAATGTGTTCAACTATTTGATGAATTTTCAGACTCAAATTTTCAGAGTATTATAAAGACTTATTTAATAAATAATAGAATATTAGAGCTCAAAGTGTTTTTAAGTTCTGGGCCGCGAGTAGATCCGAATGTGATGAATCTATCTGTAAAAGAGTCAACAAAACGATGACAGGTAGTTTTTAAGCTGAAGTGTTTCCTGAATAATATCTCTTAAGATGATATACTGAGTTCTATTGGAATAATCGTAGTAGTCAAACCGTTTAATATAATGAGATTCAGTCATATGATATAATATTCATCACTTTTCCTATAAGCAAACTAGTTTAACTATAGTACTTATCGCAAATATTCTTAATAACCAACTAATCGCTAAATTTTCCACTCAAAGTATAATTGCGATTTTGAAGATCTCGCTATCTATGCTACAGGTAAGCGCATTCAAATCTTGATATTTAGTTTCGAAAATTCAATAGCTTCCCTTAGGAATAATACACTTAGCATCTACATATGTTTTCGATTTTGTTAAAGTTCATACTAATAGACGATACTATTCGTGAATAATTTTAGTTATTGAGATATGAAATTTTAAGTCTCTATTTTAAGTTCATTAGTGGTATGGAATTTAGCTAGCTACAAAGACTAAAATTTAACTTCTGATTTAATTCACATATCCTGATAGATTTCGAAAAATTTCTCATTACAAAACAATAAGGCTATTTTTGTTGTAATACTCAAAAAATTAGGATGAGATTTTTTGAAAAAGGTTATTCAATCAATTTTCAAATGTAGTATATTGTGATTGAAAGGTCATGACCTAAGCAGATAATTTATCAAATTCACAAAGTTCCACTTTGATTTTAGAAATCGACATAAATTTAGATAATTAGAAGTGAATCAAGTAGTTCAATGCGTAGGTGACTGACAAGTGTTTGCTCACGACTCAAACTATTCACAAGGAAGGTTAGGTGGCTGTCAGGAACCGATTTTCTTAAATTTTAGTAAAAAGTAACAAAATTACAGATAAAAATTACAATAAAATTTGGTTGTTAAGCATTACAAATTATAAAGTTTATAAAATGCACACTTCTAGACTACATTCATATTTGCTATCATAATAAAATATAAATAAAAGTGTTACAACTTATGGTGAAACACTTTTATTATTATTTTAAATAAATTATTTGAATATCGTTTTGAAAATCGTTTACGTTTCATTAAAATGCAAAATAATTACATCAATTAAGTAAAGCTTACAAATCTTAAACGTTGATAGTCTATTTTTAAGCATATGTTAGGTTATTATTAAAGTTATATATTATCATCTGATTGAAAAATTGTTTTTAAATTTAGGAATATGTTTATGACTTCCAACACTGCAAATAATCAGTTATTGATGTATTCATTACCGCTTATTTAGCGCTTAATACCTATACAAAAACAGATGTTATTTTTTAATATTTATCTTATTTGTATTTTCATCTTATTAATAGTTTGCGAAATTTTGAAAAATACGCTAAGACTATCACATATAAATGTATCCTCCATTTCTTTAAAAATATTTATTGAAAGTTTGATTATATAGGAACCTCGAAAAGAAACCGGCGATTTATTAACATTATATTTCGATTAAATCGCCGGTTTATTTTCGGGGTCCCTTATATATATTTGTATGCATTAAAAGATTTTGCTACTTCCTCATTGAATAACTTTAGTCAATAATAGATTAGAAATGCATATATAATTTTTTAAATTGATTTTTAAGGACAAGTTTGTTTAGAAAATTTCTCTCAATGTTCATAAGGTGTATTTATTACATGTAGTTGATGCTTGTCCCTCCTTTGTTTAACTCATTTATTTGTAAATAATTTCTATTGTTCAGATAAGTTTAAAATAAAGATTTCACTTGAAATAAGCAATTTTAGTAGCCAGTTTATAAATATTATTTTATTAACTTATTGTAATACCTTTCAACAAAAAATTTAGATAATTGGTTTCTGACAACCACATAGCCTTCCATGTCAGTTATAACTTTGTAATAGCTACCCTATGATGTATCGTCAAAGTACTGCTAAGTCAACTTATTAAGTAATTGCATACATCGATCGATATCTTGAAGTATTAATAGTTCATCTATGCTTAGTTTTATATATGTTTAGTTCTTTACTTTCATTCAAGAGTAAAACCTCTAATGAATTTTACTATAAAACATACTGGTTTAATTCAATACGAAGTTCAAATTAATCTATTTCTTTTTTGTATATAATAATTGTTAGAGTGAAGAAATCGAAGTTCATATGTGGAGACCATCAGCCTCTTTGGCAAATTTTCACAAAATTTTTGAGATAATGCAACAGTCATCGAAAATATGTTATCAAAAATACAAACCACTTCTAATAATTTTCATCATAACTATTACTATTCTTTTGACGTTGAATCGAAATTCACTTTCGAGTTGGCAAATTTGTCAGCAAATTACCTTGAAAGATCAATTCAGAGCTTGCAGTGATAATATAACTGGATATCCAATTAATATTGTCCCAAATATTGTACACTATGTCTTATTTGAAATTAAAATGATAGAATTCGGACATTTTGTATCAATACTATCCGTTTTACGCAACCAAAAACCCGATCAAATTATTATTCATTGTGATTGCGATCAATTGGTTGGAAATTATTACATACGTATTCTCGAAACCGTACAGAAAACAAAAACCAAATTTACCATCAGAAAAATAGAGAAGCCAACACAAATATTTGGTAAACCTTTGAGTAGAGGATGGCTTAATTGGCACGCAAGTGATGTAACAAGAATAAAAGTGTTGAGAGAGTTCGGAGGAATATATCTCGATAGAGATGTTTATGTTGTCAAGTCTTTGGATAAATTTCGCAAATATGAAATGACTCTTAATTGGGATGAGGGACAGTATTTGGGATCTCAAGTACTAATCGGTCATAAAAATTCTAGGTTTCTGAAGTTATATTACGAATCATATCGTTATTATGACTCAACTCAATGGTATTATAACGCTGGAGAACTTCCAACCAAATCCATACTTTATAAAAAACCAGAATTAGTGCATAGAGTGAAGCGAGAATTCGGTGTCGACGGACCTGTTGCTTGTCCGAAGGTGTATCGTATTTATTATCCGAATTGGCAAAAAGAGTTTTATACAATTCATCTATTACTTCGCGGGAATAAAATTCCCGATCTACATCAAAATTGGTGTTTTGGAAAAAATAAACCACCGGTCACTGAATTCAACGAACATATCTTGAAATATCTTAATGTCACATTTGGTGAGATGTTTCGAATATTGTTTAACGAATAAAGTCGTATTAAAAAATCTGAGAATTCAACGAATTCATGAACAATTAAATCTAAATTATCGATGTATCAATTAATTTTGAAATATTCTTAGTCTTTATTTCATTCCAATGATCATGAAAAAACTATTATTTGTACTTGAAGTTTTAAGAGTCTAGTAATGTAAGTCATTTTTAAAGGATATGATTTTCATTTCTAGAAAACATATTAATAATAATAGTCTCTAAATATTTTCATTAATTTGTGTGCAACTAAATTAATGAGAGGCTTAAAAATAGTCGAATTATGTAGAATATAGCCATCAGAAGATTGTTTATCTTATATCAATCCAAAACTAATGTCCAAGTAGTCAATTCTTAACAGTTTTTTTTACTTATCTACGTAATATGAATTTAGATATAAAAATTTTGATTTTAATGTTTGATTTTGATATAAAGACAATCCAATCTTTTAGCTATCCCCACTTCTTCATCTTAATACATTAGGAATTAAGGTAATACTATTGTGGTCAATTGTACAATATTTACTCAATATTAGATCAAATTTTTACTTAATAACGTTTATTTTCGTTTCAATAACTATATTTGAAATTCATAATTATTAACTCCATATAGGGAGTGAATTATGAATCTATTTAATATCGATTGGCATTGAGTTTATTATTTATTGATATTATATCAAATAGTGAAACTTGACTATTGTTATATTTAAAAATATTCTCAAATTGTTTTGATTATAGAAGATAATTAATTGCTTTGAGACACTAATGATGGAACGTTTAAACATCCCTTATTTAGGAATCATATTTTTAATGTAACATAACCTGAAAGTATTTCCAACATACTTTTATTAAGTAGTCTGAAAATATAAAAAAGACAGGGTAATAGAGAGGTGTGAATGAGAGCTTAGACTCTGAACTACACAGTTTAATTTTGTGTATTATATTCTACCCATATACTAATAAAGATTATTAATTATTGGAGTCTAAGAGGTATCATTACGGTATACAAAATCCACTCTCACACTATTCGATTTGTTTGACTTTCGACTCAAGAGTTTTGAGTGAAAACGAGGTAAGTTTAAATATTAAAGTGTGCAAAAACCATATGCTAAATAAATTAATTATCGTTATTAGCAACCAGAAATGATGCGTTGTCATGGGATGCTTTCCTACAGACTATAACATATCGGACATTAAAAACTTATTGAATGTTTTCAATATGGTAATTGAAGCAAATTAGGGGTTTAATTTTGAAAAAATATCAATACACATTACAAGGCATCGATTTAGCAACCATCTTTTCTTGTTATTATCGACAATTATTAATTTAATGCAGCAAAATTTTGATTCAATAGCTATAATAAAATTAAGGAAAGATCTTAATAAACTCCGAATGTAGTGACGCATCAAACTATTTCATTTCTTTTACATAGAATGTAATGAGAATAATAACACTGAAGATTAACTCCATCAAAATAACTACTTAGTAGTACAGTCTTAGGATTTTATTTTGAGACACCCTATGCAACCTTTCATTTAACTTATATGAACAGCGAAAAAATATCGTCGGCTCAGAATTATAAGGTTCTATCCTCTAATTTTTGAGAAACTGAGTTATGCATTGCCAGTTGTAGTCCATCCTATTATGAACATAACGCTAAGACTAATTGTCAAATATCTAAATCCATTCGCGCGCAATGGCCAGAATTATGAGATTCTATCTCGACATTTTTCGAAATGTTAGGATTATAAGGTTCTATCTTTTCAAATAGAGCTATAAACTAATAAACATTTTTTAAAACTACATTTAACCGTTTAATTTGGTTAATATATTTAAAGCTTTCTATTTTACAGCATTCTAGTCATCATTCAAAACAGTAAACGATAAAAACATTTAATGACTAATGAGATGATACACATTTTTTATCATATATCAAATTGAGAACAATGGTATTGTTTAGAAAATATTGTTATTATTTATATAAAATGTGTTAGTAAAACAGTTTCAACGTAAAAAAGTGAATTAATTTTGATACTTAATAAGAAACGCAAAATCAAAGCGAAAGTTCGGATACGACTATTATATATTTTAATGAAGAAAGTGAGGGCAATCAGAGGTTTGTGATATTTTCTATTTCAGTTATAAACAAATTTTAGTTTTCTAACGAACTCAACTAATTTATAACATTTTTTAGTTTAATTTTTCATTTTAAATGTTGAGCTTTTTTGTGACTAAATTATAGTCAATTCGTGAACAGATTTTGTTCTAAATATATATTTCGTGAATTACAGTTTGAGAGTCAGAACCAGAAAAATTTCGAAAAACGTTAATAATTGGAAATGTAATAAAAGAAAATCTAATTATCGAAAAGGGTTGAAACACATCAATTCAAAGGGGAAACTAGTTGAAGCTAAAAGACTGAGAGAAACGTGTACTGAAAAATGCCTTTTCAAATGCAATTCCAGAATCAAATTTGTAGAAAGACAAAACTTATTATCAGATTTTTATAAACTCGATAATTTTGGGAAAAGAAGTTTAATCGTTCAGTTGAGAAATCCTTGACTTCTAATTATCAAAATTTGAATTGTCGATAAATGTATAATTATTCTTATAATTTCCTACTCGCAAATCAAGAAGTTTGTTTTTGTAAGAAATTCTTTTTGGCCACACTCGACATAAGTCAGAAATTCGTTTATATTGCATTAAAAAATCGAGAGTTAGTGACAGGAATCCTCATCACTTCTAAAGCTGGTAAACACCGAAAAAATTGATTTCTGATCAAAGTCGTAATTTCGTAAGAAGTCACATCACATCCTTTCCAACATTTGAGTCTCATTATCGTAGAAGTGAAACTTCCCGAAAATATCTCGAATCGACTTTATCTGTACCTAAAATGTATGTCGAAAAGTGCTCTGAATTTGAAGAAGGTGCTGTCAAAATTTCTTTTTATCGACAAATTTTCAACATTGAATTCAATATTTCTTTCAATAAACCAAAAAATGATTTGTGTGACACATGTGAAAAGTTTAAAGTTAGTAATGATATCGATAATATTGATTATCAAAATCATCTTAAATTGAAAGACTTGATTAGAGCTGACCGCAAATTAGAACGCGAAAATATAGCAAAATTAGTCGTGTGTTTTGATCTGGAGAAAGTGATAACTTGTCAGCAGAGTTTTGTCAATAATTTCTATTATAAGAGAAAAATTAATTGTTATAATCTGACTGCACACGATTCAATCAAAAAACAGGGCTATTGTGCTCTATGGGATGAGAGAACATGCGGCAGAAGTGGTAATGACATTGCCAGCGCTTTACTGATTACTCTCGAGAAAATTATTGAAAGTCATCCAAAAATTGATTCATTGACACTATGGAACGATTCCTGTATTCCACAAAACAAAAACTCTATCATGACTTACGCGATGACTTATTTTCTTAAGAAAAATCCTCAAATTTCTCAAATTTCTCAAATTATACACAAATTTTCTGCGCCTGGACACAGCTGCGTACAAGAAATTGATAATATTCACAGCAATATTGAAAAGTGTTTGAGCAAAACTGAATATTTCTCACTGAATACAATCAGTCGACTGATTAGAAATGCAAACAGAAAAAATCCATATATTGTTATCTAAATGAAAAAAGAAAAATTCAAAGGTTTTCAGAGTTGTGCTAAGTTATTCAATTATAATTTAATACCCTTCAATAGAATATATGAATTGCGTTTAACACAAAATTCGTTTGAAAACAGTTATTGCTTAACTCCTGATTGAAACTTCATTACTATCAATATTAGACACTACGAAAGGTCTTCAAGAAATAGCAAAGATACTCGAATTAATGATTTTCCGAATCCAAGAATAGTTAACAATAAGTATAAAATCACAGCTGAAAAGAAAAGAATTTAAATTCAATAATGAGCTGGTGTCCTGAGTCAGATAAATATTTTTTAAACAGTTATTTGAACTGATTTAAATCAAACTGTGTGATGATTAACTTAAATTTTCTTTGATGTGAATAAAAACTTGTTTTTCTTCATTTAATTTGGAATTCCTCAAAGCATTTCGATGTTTTAGATTAAAATTCTGTTCGTTTAAACATTTAAATAATTTTTCCACTGAAGTACTATGGATAGAACCTTATAATACTAAACTTTTGCTTCCATTTGAAAGTTACAAAGTTCTATCCAAAAATTTGTACTTTGATTTGACCAACTAATTGTTACTTGATCAGGGAAATGCTGAGCGCTTTCTTTACTTCTAGTGACCCTCATGTTGTAGGCAAAAAGACTTTTGAAAATATTATTCCATTGGCACCAAAGACAAAGGCGGCATATGAAAATTATGTTAGACAATTTAATTATAAACATTCCCATACTAATACAGGATGTTATTGATGCATAAATATGTATATATTGTAATATAAGCTATTACAGGATACTAGAGGTAGATCATTTTTTGAGTCAAATTTCAAACTAATATTACAGGATAACGAAATGAGATATTTTAATTCTATCTTCACCAAATTATAACTATAATTAACAGCTTTTAAGAACACATTAAAATGTTTATATAAATAATTTTTTAGTAACGGAAAATTGTGTTTGTAAATTTCAGATGACTATTGTCATATGATACCAATAAAAACCCAAACGTTTCTTGGTGTTAAATTAAAGCACTAATAGTCTAGTTTTAATTTTTGAAGAGTCTGCTTTGGGTTTCTTTTGGTAACAAGTACAACTTATAAAAATAGAAATGTCCGAACAAATGTCACATTTACCTAATTTAAGATGCGTATGAATGCCAACTATGACAGTTCTGATACTATTATTGATAGTGACCATTATGATAGTGACCATCGTGATATTGACCATCATGATAATGAAAAGGTTGACAGTGACCAGCGTGACCAAGATCACATTGAAAATCGTGTTGAGCACCTTACAATTTACCCTGATATCTCTACAATTTTACCAACAATAGATTAAAACTCATACTTTTGTTGTATATATGTCTTATAGTATGTATATATTGTCAAACTGTAAGAATTTCCATAATATTTTATTTGTCCATAACTTTTTTAAATAATGCGCCGATTTTTAAAATTTTTGCTTAATTATATATCATTTTATATGCTTTATATCTGGGCAAATTAAAATTAAAATTGCTACATGTTTTTTTCATCTACCGCCTTTGTCTTTAAAAGTAAACTTTGAATCTGTTTTACTTAAAACAGGGTTTGCATGAGATAGAACCTTATAATTCTCATGCGACGAAATATAAAATTATCTTAAATTTAAAACATAACGTTGCATAAATTTATAGGTTAAAGTACAGATCAATTGCAGCATTCATGCAGGCATTTATAGTTGATTAGTCGATATGACCTCGACTGAGAATCTATTCACGTCAATCCATCATAAAGATCAAAAGTTTTCACTGCATTTAAATTTACGATTTAAAATAATATTCGTTATGAGTTAAAAGCTTTTAATCACAATATCTTTATAATATTAATAATTTTGAATCGTGAAACTAAGAGCAGAGAAAATTTTTGAGCTTGGTAGTAGATAAATATGAGCGAATTCTCAATCAAGTTCAGGTCAACAAATCAACTATAAATATCTGTGTGCATGCTGCAATTGATCTGTGCTTTAGCCTATAAACTTATTCAACGTTATGATTTAAATTTAAGATAATTTTATATTTATAGTTCGGTCGCTTATATATCAGGGAGAAAGCTTTTTGAATCACCTACGTAATCACCTATTATTCCGACTTTTTCATGATCACAACCAACTTCCCTAGCTACTGTACGCAAAATTTTCTTTTGTCCTAATCTCTAATCTTTGATCGAGTGTTAAAGTCATATTTTCATTTATAAAAAAAACGTGTTTTAATACTTACTTTTTGTTATTGTAAATCAATGTTTATCGCTAGGTTGAAGGTTTGATATAAATTGTATAGTTAAGCGCATATTATTTGACTCAGAATGGTAGCATATAGTTTTTCAAAATAAGATTCCAAAACTGTACTCTTAGTTTAGTCATAAAAATATATAAAGTTGTCTAGATGTCATAATATTATTTAAAAATTGAAATTAAATACTTTTTTACAGATTAATATAGTTTTCATTATACATATATTTATCAATATTTTGAATTTCAATAGACTTCATTAAGAATATCAATAGATTGTGCGTTCATATTCAATGGACATAATATAACTATATATATATATATATATGTATGTATATATGATTAATATATAACTAAATGGAGTGCACGGTGTCTTATTCAATATGAGTAGGGTGACCACCTCTGGCTTGACTCATGACGGGACAAAAATATCAAAGGGGACCCTTATATTTTTAAAATGAAAAATGCCGTTTTTATTTATCATTACAGATATTTAGGTATCAAACAATATATTCTAATATTAAAACATTGAAAACTACTAGCCATGGTTGATTTTAAAAGTATATTTTTTCTTAGAAATGGCATCTTTCAAAGGTTATTCAAAAGTAAGAAATACTGGTTTATATCAGATATGTCAAGGCAGAAAAGACTAATTCAATAATTTTTGATTTTAAACCACAGGTGTTCAAAACATTAGACTGGATTTCTTAATCCCTTATCATTTGTAAAATAAATTCAATGTTTGAATTTCTAAAAAAATGTTTTCCAAACACACTTTCCAAAATGAAAGTCGAAAAACGTAACAACTAATTGTCCCGTCGAGAGTTTTTGGTCCGGCGGGATTTCTGTCTTTTGTCTTTAAAAAGACGGGACTGTCCCGTCAATAACGGGACGGGTGGTCACCCTAAATATGAGTGAGGTGCAATTTAGATATTTCATATCAGTTACTTCTGCCATAAAAAACGAAAATCCCAATCAAATTGTCACTCACTGCGATCAACTAGTTAGAGGTTATTATAATCTTACAAATAATTATACAACAAAAAATTAAAACTAAATTCACAGTTTGAGTAAAACAAACCCCAAAAGAATTATTTTGTAAATTATTCAGTTATCAATGTTTCAATTGGCACGTGAGTGTTATAACCAGAATAAACTGTAGTTAGAGTTGGGAAGAATATACCTCGATAGAGATGTAATAGCTCGATATCGTCGCCTTTATACTATCAGGTTCTAAATGCAAAGAGTATATTAACGAGAAAGTACACTTTCAAGTTTGATTTTGTTGTACACCAACGATTAGTTGAAGTTATTTTCTAAAATATGTTACCAAGCAATATATGTGTGGTGCGAATATTTCACTATTCATTTGGGTCCTACTCTGTTTCTCTCATGATTAACTCAGAACTGATTTTTGCATTTAGAACCTTATTGCACTTAAATCAAATCCAAAACTGAGTGCTATTATGCTCTAAATGATCGATAATCGATAAATAACTAAATCGAAACAAATTTTATCAAAGAAATTTTAAAAGGGAAGTAGGAAATCAATTTTGAACATTTTAAGAACGTTTCGACGTAATTCGGTCAAAATTTTTTTAAGTCGAAATTCTACTTAACAATTTTTGTCTCACATTTTCAGATATTTCATTAAGAAATTATTTGGATGACTGAAAAGTGAATTTTTATAAAGAAATGACGCATTTAACAGCAGCTTATTAGAGATTAAAATTTATCGATACAGAAGAAATCGAAGTGACTAAATCAATTTTCAAAAAATGAAATATCAGGAGAATATGATTCTCTTCATCGGACTTCTATGAGATTTAGTTTTAATAACCCTCAAGATTGTGAAAACACCTGCTTTACAAACATTTTGCATAAGCAGTTCGACTAGTTCGGCGATTACGACCGAACCTGACAAAAATTTATAAATTTGAATAAGTACCAGTATCATGACAAGGTATATGAGTTCGTCAATAACTCATTTTGTTTAAAACAACTGATTTAGAACCTTATAGTACTCAGGCGACGATATATTGAATCTATTGGAAAATTCTCGTTATAGTTAAAATGTAGCCTATTCCCGAAAAACATCAGCCCATGGAAAATACCATTTTTACGGAAAATATGAATCATCGGTCCACATCGATTTACTATATTGAGGTCTTACTGTATGTGAAATAAAAGTTTTATCTCAACAATTATTGCTAACAATGAGGAAGTTATTTTTCGCATATGTAGATTTACAGATAATATATCTGAATCTTTTGACTAAACTGAATAGATGACAAAATAAAAATAAACTTTTCACTTTTATAATAAAATCTTATTAATAGGTCAAGATTTCTCAAATGATTTAATTATAGGACATAAATACGAACCTATTATAGTGAGACAGCTCACATAAAGCACCTTTTGGATGAAAAAACTCGTTCAATATAAGTAGGTTAAAGTGTAGCTGTTATAAAGCAATCTTCATAAAACGCTTATCTCAAATTTATTTCAATAAAACTAATCTTTACTAATAAAAGAAAATGAAACTATAGCCACTAACTTGTGTCTGCAATTTAGTAACGAACTATTTTCATACAATCATGTTCTTAAAAAAGCTTAACATTAAAAATTTATTGATTTCGTTGACTGTAATATTTGTTTTTTGCGTTTTAATAATATTTGAACGAAATTCGTTCATATATACGAAACAAGATTTGGCTAAATATAAACAATCTCAATCTTATTCTGAAGAAGAAAAACTAAATGATAATAAGTATGGTGATTTTATATTCGGTGATAATATTACTGGATATCCTATTGATATTGTTCCAAATATAGTTCATTATGTTTTGTTTAATATTAATCAAATAGAATTCGGACACTTTATATCAATATTATCTGTATTACGTAACCAAAAACCAGATCAAATTATCATCCATTGTGATTCTCATGATTTGGTTGGAGTTTATTATAAACGTGTTCTCAAGATAATACCAAACACAAGAACCAAACTTACGATTAGGACAATAGAAAAACCAACACAAATATTTGGCAAGCCTTTGAGTAAAGAATGGATTAATTGGCACGCAGTGATATAACAAGAATAAAAGTGTTGAGAGAGTTCGGAGGAATATATCTCGATAGAGATGTTTATGTTGTCAAGTCTTTGGACAAGTTCCGTAAATATGAAATGACTCTTAATTGGGATGAGGGACAGTATTTGGGATCTCAAATTCTGATCGGTCATAAAAATTCTAGATTCCTGAAGTTATATTACGAATCATATCGTTATTATGACTCAACTCAATGGTATTATAACGGTGGAATATTTCCAACAATATCAATACTTTATAAAAATCCACAATTAGTACATCGAGTGAAAGTTGAATTTGGAGTAGATGCACCTGTTGCTTGTCCGAAAGTGTATCGTATTTATTATCCGAATTGGCAAAAGAGTTTTATACAATTCATTTGGTACTTCGTGGGGATGAAATTTCATTCCAAGATTGGTGTTTTAGTAACGATAAACCTCCTGTTATGAAATTTGATGAAGAAATAGCAAAGAATCTTAGCGTGACTTTTGGCGAAATGGTTCGCTTATTGTTTGATACTTACGGAAAGTTTTTAGTAAATACATAATCGATAGGACTTTATATAGAAAATTGACTTCAGCAGAAAGGACAATAGGCATTAAGACATTGTGAATGGGCAGAGTCAATTGAATGTTTCAATCTATAGCCTTTGACCTCATACATATACTTCTATAATATTTTAGTAAAACTTCCAAGTGTTTAGGAGATATTAATTTTTTTTATTTTTTATAATGGGCTCTGTGGAGAATTTAATTATTTCAAAAATCATCTGACACTCTCCCCATAGGAATTTAATCTTGATGTTTGGTTAATATATCGACAAAAATCAGAGAATAATTTCAGCAAATAGTCAAAGTGTTTGGAGATCTAAAAGGTGATCAAAATCGAATAATGATTTTTGGGTTTCAAGTATATGAATATATGCCAAAAATATGGTTAAGACTCTATTAACCAGATCTTATTGATTATTTGTGCAAAATTTGAACCAAAAATTGAAAATTAATATAATTAGGGATAATTCCGGAAAACAGTAAAAATTCCGAACAAAAAAGTGGAAATCTGGAAAAAATCGAGGATTAGTCCCGAACAATTCGGGTAAAGTTAGGGATAATTTCAAATAATTTAGCGAGAAAATCCATTTAATTGAGCATGCGCAATAGAAATAAAATTTTGTACGCATGCGCGAGTGAAAAAATTAGAATTAAAATAGTAGAATGATAAATCCTCCATAAAAAAGAATTAATAAGATTTGATTCATAGGATCTTGACCCTATTTTTTGCCTCATAGGTGAAACCAAAATATCGATTACTTGATTTTGATCGCCCTTTTAGTCCCCAAACACTTTGATTCTTTGCTTAAATTATTCTCTGATTTTTGTCGGTATATTGAGCAAATATCAAGATTAAATTCCTAAGGAACGGGGTTCAAATGATTTTTTGAGATAATTAAATTCTCAATAGAGTCCATTATAAAAAATTTTGAAAAAATTTATATTTCCTAAACTATTTGGAATTTTACTAAATTATTATAGATGTGTGTGCATGAGATCAAAGGCTCCGCTCATTCACAATTTCTCATCGCCTATTGTCCTTTATTGAGTATATTTTTTATCAATAAAGTTCGTATAAACATTTACTAAAATACTATACATTTACTAAAGTGAAAATTCATAGAAAATCAATTGTATTTATATAAAAAAAAGTTTAGTTGTATTAATATTAGCATTTGAAGTGTAGATTTTGTGGATTCAAACATATCAAATCTTCTGGTAGTGAATCCTCTTTATAGCTAAAATAATATTTTGTTTTGCCACTCACATCTACACAATCAAAATTACTTCTTAATAGAAAATATAAATTATTAGCCCCACTGAGTCACTACACTGAAGTTTTACTGTAATTGAAATAAAAATGTTCTCTAAACAAAACTCGATCTCTCATTCAATATAATGTAATATAATTGTTCTCAAATAATTGTCTATAATTACTTGATTTGAATCTTATGGTTCAACGGGATGGTTAGCTCAATAAAAACAAAATTTTCACTTTTATACTAAAGCTTTATTTATAGTTCAAAAATTCTCAATGATTTTATTATTAGGGAAGTGACTTTTCGATGAAAACCTTTTTCCTCAATTGTTATCTTCGCAAATCATCTAAATTAGTTCAAGTTATGTCTTTTAAGCTTCAATTATAGACTTCTATTCGACCGATTTTTACTGATTTTGAACTTATGAGTCTATTTGACTGTTTTTATCTGTTTCGTACCAGTTTTGATAGGGTCTGGCTCCGCTCACCGACAGCCTGTTCACCGACATCTTAAAAACTGATGAGACGCTTTTTATTAGTAATCAAACCTAACCTAATAATACGATTGAAATCGATATAAATGGAAAATTTGATGAATTTTATTAAAAAGACTTATCGCTAAACATGTGCAACCAGTTTTGATAAACTTTTATACCATAATTCTGAGAAAGCATTGAGGGAATAGTTTGCAGCTATTCATAATCTCATTTATATAAATGTTAATGCTTTCACTTTATCAGCATTTTATTTCATCTCAAAAGTAAATCAAGATATAGAATGCAAAATTTATATCATGTAAATGTCGATTTCCGAAATAACGACCCTTCACTCAATATGAGCCTAAGAATTAAGTTAACTAACATTAGAGTAAAACGGCTCATATTTTTGTTTATTGTTTGTTGTTTTTGTTGCAACAAAAAAGTTAAAGTTATAAGTGTTTTAAAAGCATTATATCTCACGAGTCATTACTTCAGAAATCATTTTATGTATGCGTCTTTTGTTTCAGTTGACACCGAAAAATCATCCTCGCAATTTAAAAATATTTTAAGCGATCGAAGACAAAGTTTATTACCAGAAGACATTGTATTGCTTAATATTGTAGCGCTATCGCGATTTTTGTTGCCAAACGCAAGCGGTATTCCGTCTGTAAACGTTTGGTTATAACAACCGGGAGCACTTCTCGTGAGAGGAGTAAATGCCAAAAGACGACTGCAATGAAAGTGTTTGGAGACACTTCTTATGTGTAGTTTTCAGAGCTGCATACATTCAGTGTCAACAAAGTTCAGTTCAGAAAGTGAATTTCGCTGCAATGAGTGAGTAGCAACTACAAGGAAAACTCACTACAACGAACACCAACTCTCTGCTCAACAATATTATAAAATACAAATCTTTTCTCAATGAAAACTAATGCATTTTATAAGTCATTGTATGTCATATCACTTTAATCTAGGCTATTTTACATTCCAAATAAAGACCGATTCTACTGTCGATTTGGCTGCTTCTTATCGCCAAACAGTCACAGCTTTAACAACAATATAAACCGATATTAAAATTCGTTCAAAATATCAAGTATCTATTGTATAAGTTTCACATAAATACAAGTATTCACTTTTCTGATTAAAATATCGTCGTTTTGGAGATTTTACTGCACACACAAAATCGTACTCATCTAAAATTAATTTCCATTAAAGTCTATTAAATTTGCAGAGACAAAAGGTTAGATTAAAAATAAATTAGCTAACTCCTAAAACCGTTTATGTTTCCGGTTAAAATACATTAATATAAAAGTAAGATTGATAGCTTAAAGATAAAAAAGACTAAAAATAATTTTTTAAAAATCCTAGGAAGTCGTGAAAATTAAGTTTGTATTGCCAAACATTTTTTTTACACTTATGTAGAGTTTGCCCTCTTCTGCTTCAACGTGAACATCATCTTCGAGGCATCGCTTGACTGAAACGTCAATGTCTGTAACAAACTTAGCATTTTCAACAAAGTAATCTATACTTAAATCTCCTCGCGGACGGGTAATAACGCAAAGGGCGTATCTTCCTCCTTCTTGAGACGCCGTTTTTCCTTGAAACTCAGTCATCCTCACAGAAGATTTTGTAGGCAATATACTCTTTACTTCAATATAGTACTTCTTCGCATTTGCTGGTAATTCTATTGTAAAATCCTTACCATGATCTGTAACACTGAGGACATATTCTGGTGCATAACGTCTAAAGCTCTCTTTTAAAGCCTCTTCTGCTGGTATTCCTAATTCTCTTTCTTGAATATTAGATGAAGTATAATTTTGTAAATATTCCATAACTCCAGAAGTTTCGTTGAAGCCAAAGTCTTGGACCATTTTGTCAATTACTTTTAACTCTTTAGGGTTAGACTTCAGTTCTGTTAAAATTAATATTTCTTGCGTTGGTTTCCCGCAATTAAGTATGTCGATGATGTCTCTACTTTTTTTCGGATCGAAAGCAACAACATATAGCTGAGGTTTCTTTGAATCAAAAATTGGAAACAATGTCTTAGCTTTCGATTCATTTTTATAACACCAGTCATTCAGTTCATGAAACAGTTTATTGTAAGGTAAAGACGGAGGGTCTTTAACTTTATCATACGATTCAGGAAGTAAAAAGATTATCAATCGCTTTGGTTATAAATGTAGGTTCAATAGTGTCTATGAATTCACAAACTATTTTGCTGTCAACCAAAAGATCTCGAATATCTCCTTTACTAACAAAGTCGCGATAAAGATCTTTCAAGAGGTCCTCACATTCTTTTCCAATTTCTTCCCGAAATACATTATTTCCATACTCTATCAAATTTCCATTTTGATTCGGAATAATCTTAAATTTTATTCTATTAATTTTAAATTTCTTAAAGATAAACGAAAGGAATTCATTAAACCATTTATAAAAGTTTTGATAATTTCCATTGAAGTATTCTTGACATAAATCTGCAACATTTTCAAGTTCTTGTATTAAATGGCAGATATATTTGATAGTCCAAGAAACCGTTTTTACTGGAACTTTCTTAATAACTGGAGAGCAGCATCTTTCTGAAACTAAATTTGGCAAAAATTCTTTGCATAAAGTATGCCACAGCTGTCTCTCTATGGTTTCAATTTCTGGACTCATGCACATTATACCAAAAAAGGCCTTTATCTCTTTGTGCTTTGCTTGTGATAGTTCAACATTGGAAATGCGACGATTAATATCCTGTATGAATACTAAGGGTTACAAAACTTTATTTGCACTCAAAATGAAGTTAAATTAATTACAAAATCGCTTTTTATGTATGGATTTAGTGTGTTCGATATGATCCCCATTCTTTAAACATATTTTGCGACATCTTCGTTTCCATGAATCAAACGCACACTTAACTTGGTCTCGAGTTGTTTTTTTCCATATATTACCTGATACTTTCCAAAGACCTGTCAAAGTTGTAGCTTTGCTCTTAAAAAGTTTCTGTTTGAGGTAACTAAGTCCATAAAAGTCCAATAGTGCAGCATCTGGAGACTTAATAGGAATTTTTTCATTGTTTATGAAAGTAATACCAGCTCGTTCATTTAAGTTGGTCAGATATTCTTGGACAGGAGCGGAAGTATGTGACGATGCCTTGTCGTGGTGAAAGAATACTTTATTTAGCTCTCCAGGATAAAGTAGAGGAATTTGTTTTTCAAGAATAGGCTTTAGAACATGTTTAATATAATATGAGGAGTTAATTTAACCTTTTTAGGAACTTTAATCAATGGTAATACTCCACGGCCTGATATTGCGCCAACAACCATAAAACCATTAGGGTGAACTTCATTTGTGTATTTTAACCAATCTTCAGGAGGTATTTTTCCTTTATCAACATAGCAAATTCTCCTTTCACCATTACAATAATTAAGATACACCCAAGCTTCATCTAAAGTAACCATATACTCCCACTTTTTTTCCAGCTAGATGATTTTCATATAGCTTTCTACAATTTGTCTTGCGATTTTGTTTATATTTGTTATTTAGGAAGTGAACTTTAGTTTTTTTCTTGGTAAATTTTTGTAAATCTTCATGAATAACAAGGTTGATAATTTGTTGACTTGTTTTGCATATTTTTGCAATCTCATTTTGTGTTTTGGGGTTCTTTTTGTTTACTTCTTTGGCGACCTTTTCAATTAGCTCCTTAGTCCTTACTTTGCGCATGTTAGTTCTTTTTGGTACAGTTAAACCTCTTGCAGCATATGAACGCTTTTGACCATTGCATTGGATCACATTGCTAATTGAGCGCAGAGAAACCCCAATATTTAATTGTTCCAACTTCCTCTTGATAGCTTTTGGGCCCAATTTATCAATGGAAAGTAGTTTTATCAACTCTTCTGCTCCTGGTGGTAATAACTTCGGCATAGTGTAAAATAAATTGAATTTTTTTCATAAATTTATAGAAGAGTGTTGCAGCTATCAATGTATGTGCAAAGAATCGTCTGCTCTATTATGACTCAAAATTGCGCGCATTAAAAAGTGAGTGCAAATAAAGTTTTGTAACCCTTAGTACATTTACATCCAATGTTTGCATAGAATCATTATTTTCTATTGAATTATGCAATAGTTCAGCATAGATATTTCTCCCCAATGTTTGCGAAATTTTCTTCAAACTTTCATCAAGTCCAGGATCAATTGATAATACATGTCGTTGTTTTAACTCTCCCAATTGGTTTGGATATACGGAATAAACACCAGATTTGCTTATTTTGTGCAGATAATTTATGAGATCATTAATCCACTTTAGAGCATAGGGATTATTCGAAGAAAGTGTTTTTCCTAATGTACACATCAACTCGTCTATTCCATACACTTTAGCAACTGACCATTCGTGTTGATCTTGACCGATAATATTCTGTCAGTCTTTGTAACTAACTTCGTTTGGGCATTCGTTAGGTCTAATCCTAGATAGAAGAGAATAAAATTCATCTCCACAATACTGACTATCGATGAATATAGCCTCAGGAATTTTAATTAATTTTCCATTAACAGTTTCAATAATTCTAAATATTGAAAGACGCTTCCTTAATTGCCTTTGTATTTCTTTTTGAAACCACCCAACTTTCTGATAATGTCGGCCATTATCTGCTAAACCACTTTCTGCAAGTAAATGTAGGTTTTTTACAGTAAACGAACCCGAGCTCAGTTGTTTAATAAACGACACCATCATATCTCTGTATTCCTTGGTATCAGGACACTTGTTCGTCGCCGTTTGTTCGTTTGAGACTCTTATTCGTCGAACACTTGCTCGTCTAAGACATTTGTTCGTCTAAGACACTTACTCATCCAAGACATTTGTTCGTCTAACACACTTGTTCGTCTAAGACATTTGTTCGTCTAAGACATTTGTTCGTCTAAGACACTTTCAGGATGCTTGTTCATCTTAAAATATATTTATCCTTGATACAACACAAGTGAAATAAATACGATGTTTTAGTCAATATTCAACAATTTATTTGACGAAAGTTACAAATTAAAAATTGTAAGAATAAAAAGAATTACGAAAACTATAATAGTGAAGAGAATAATAATGAATAAGAATTAAAGAATTACATACAAATCTAAGAATAAAAATAATTAAGTTGGTTGACATTCCAAGTTATGGGCGATTCCAATGAGATAGCTGTCTAGATCCCGTGAGCCATACATCATGACGATATTCTGAATCCGCTTTGCTGTTTCCCGATAAATTCTTCGTCTCGATTCTGGTTCCTGTCCTGCGATGAACTGTTCAATCTTGAGCTCGTTCAGACTTTGCTCTTTCTTTAATACATCGATGAATTTCCAGATGGTGGGATGGCTTGCCGAAAGAAGAGATGAAAATGAATTATGCCATCCTTCGACGGAGTTGTTGATCTTCGGCAAGTCTTCAAGTGTTCCTGTATATTGGTTCCAGAGGGCAAGTGGAAATTCTGGAAGTCTTCGTCCGCGTCTACTCAGCCGTCCAATCCAGGTGTCCTCGAAGTAGTCGATGAGGGGCCGCAGATCTTCGTATTCAATAAAAAAAAGGTGAAGCCATTAATTCTTCAAATTTGTCAATCACGTCGGCTTCTGGGACAAAGGCGAGTGCCATGAGCTGTCTGAGCTGAAGTGAGAAGTCTGGGTCTTTACGTCAGTGTATTTTTCCCGAATATCATTGCTTTGTTGAATCTTTCTCCAAAGACATTGACTGAAGTGAAAAAAACATCCACGACACCTGATACCTTCGTAGATTTCCGAGAAAGCTCCAAAGAGTGCTGGCTCAAAGTCGGTCATTACGCTTGCTGGTTTGAGGGAAGGTTTAAGACGATTCAATTGTTCGAGAAGACGCTTATAAGTTTCCTTGGTCTTGTTTGGAAGAAGAGCGTAGACTAGTGGAACCACAGCATTGAAGATAATCGCGTGGATGGTTAAAAGCTGACAAAATAGTGGCGGCGTGGTCTTGAAAGTACCATCGGCCATCCAATGGCTATCCTTTTAAGCGAGAAGTTCCAAATTCCTCTCTGTTGAAAAGATAAGAATTCTGTTTCTGTCTCCTGCGCCACTGTCCCAAAGGAGAAAGGATTGACTTGAAAGTGTCGTGGTATATGGTGGTTGGATATCTAATTCAGTAAGGGACGTCGGTCTTGCTAGTGGAGCTTCAGCGGCACGTCGAATTCTTTGGGTTGACTTCTTAATAGCTGCGACTGATGGAAGGACACCGGCGGTTGCTCGAGAGATTCCTGATGTTTCGGCAGCTACAATTTGTTGTGGAGTCAAGTCTATGTTTGTTGCTTTATCTTTGATTTTAGACAAAGCTTTCTTTGCATCGATTCTTGCCGCTTGTGGGACATGGTTGTGATTATCAGAGTGATGAATCACCCTTTCGCCATCTGTATGCGCGCCCTTTACAATTTTCAATATATTTTATGCATTTCCAGTAAGTCTTACCTGATTTAGTATAATCCTTGTTGAAAATGTATCCATCGTGAACAAGCTGATCCTTACCTTTGGTACTCTTCACAAATTCCAGTGGCATTTTAAAATCTCGATGGATTAAGTCTTGATGATCTAGAAATAGAAAAAAGTATATGGAAATGAAAATAATACTTACAATTTTGATGAAAGACAACGTTCTCAGTTATCTTCTGTTGTGCTGTTTAGCAATGAAGTGAGAGAATAATACAAAAATATTGGGAGTAAATATTTTATTAGATCGAATGGACCAACAAATGTCTTGGACGAGTAAGTGTCTTAGACGAACAAATGTAGACGAACAAGTGTCTGACGAATAAGTGTCGGACGATTAAGTGTCATGGAACCGTATTCCTTCAGCGCTTGTCTGTTTGCATCTGCACGTTTATCTGGAATATCTTCTTTTTTCTTTCTCGTCCGTATTCCATCCTTAGGTTCGCCTGGTTCAAATTTATTGTGTTGTATATAAACAGGACAGTTAAACTTTTCTGTACCTATAAGAGGAAATTCTTTGTATAGCTTTGGCTGATTTGGTTCTAGTTTTTGCAAAATCCATATTTAAAATTACATTTATATGCAATATCTTTTCGTATTATACTGATTGCTGATCCACAATCAATCATTGCCGAAACATTAAGATGATTATTAATCTTGACATCAATTTTGACATAACCGCTACTTTTGTTTTCATCACAAACTTTTGCAATAATAGTATTAACACTTATCTCATTGTCTTCAGATGCTTCATCTACCACCTCTGTTTCAATATCATTTACACGATACTTAATTTTATTTTTCTGATTACTCTTATTTTGATTCATTGGTTTCTTACAAAATCGCTTTATGTGCCCCTTTTCATTGCAATTATAACATGTAATCTTATCATTTTTAACATTTTCATATCTTGAAATATTTTTCACATAATTATTGTTCCTATTATTTTGAAAAAAATTTCTATTTTCATAGCCATAATTTTTCCTATCATTCCTTTTATCAACTTTCAAGTCTTTCAAAGTGCTCAAGATTTCATTCATAACTTTGGTAGCATTATCATTTCCACTAAACAATGTATTGTTATTTTGCGATTTATTGTCTCTCTCATTATCCACACTTCCAACGGTAATCGCATTTGTAAAATTACTTTTTCCATCTGAATTTTTCATTACCGATAATGCT
Organism: Archegozetes longisetosus; assembly: GCA_018873245.2. NCBI lineage: Eukaryota > Metazoa > Arthropoda > Arachnida > Sarcoptiformes > Trhypochthoniidae > Archegozetes > Archegozetes longisetosus. The sequence continues at coordinate 15,365,673 of JAEMBT020000001.1, read as the reverse complement.
CTTTCGGCTCTGGCTTTAGAAACAAAATCACCTAAATCTTTCGGTTCTAACATTATGATATAAGCTTTGACATCAGGATCCATACCTGAATACATATTGGATATAATCTGCTCCTGACCCATCTTTTCATCTATATCATGACATAGAGCCTGTATTTCAGTTATGTAACTAATGATTGTCTCATCTTGTTTCTGCATTCTATCCCTTACTTGATTCATCAAATATGTCTTATAATCCTCTCTTAGGAAATTTTTCAGAAATCTCTTTTAAATCAGCATAATTTGCAGGCGGTTGCAGTAACAAATCTGATCCTTTATTTTTAGCTAAACATTCAACATAAACATAATGCCAAGTTTCTGCATCTCCTGATAAACAGTGATGCACACGCTCGACGCTCGCGCTCGCGCTCGGTCGGAAACTGGCGCTCGGGGAAGATGAAACGCTCAGCGCTCACTTTTTCAAGGCGCTCGAGCGCCGAGCGTTTACCGAGCCTCAAGTCAGCAAAGTTCACAAATTGAAAGGCTTTTAAACACAAAACTTATTTATTTTATTTGAGCTGTAATTTTATCTGTAAATATATATTTCATGTGATAGTCATTGATTGAAAGCCATTCAGACAAATAACTTTAGCCTAAAAGATGATGTCATATAAGTGAAATGCTTATATTAAAGATATGTGAACACATTTAGTTTCAGACTTAAAAAGTCGTCAAACGCCACAGTAATTATTTGATCTTTTAATACTGATCGTGAATCTACGGGGGATAAATGTTTATAAGAAATGATAGAACAATCTGATAAAAATCTTTAAATATCTCTCATACTTTATTATACATGTATTGGTATATCGATTTATAAGAATAGCAGTTTTTAGAGTTCTATTCAATTCAGAGTTTCTGTACATAAGATATTATTTTTCTTACATATATATACGCACATACTTTCCTTTACAGTTGCAGATGTTATGACTTTCATGAGATGTTATTTCTCGAGCTTTTTGTCTACTTTTAGAGACAGAGGTTCCTGAATCATAGAAATTACTGTTAAACTAACAATATGTGAAATTATTACATATTTGAGCAAATGTTTAATGTCATCTAATTTATTTTTCTTGATTTTTGTATAATTATTGTATGCATTTTGTAGATCTTAGAAATCAAATTTTTCTACCGCAACAGATTTTACAGTACTGAATATCGCTTGTGTTAAAGATACTGAAATGATTTGAATGTCATTTTATTCTGAGAAAACATGAGTATCTTTCAAAGCTTGTTTACGTTAAAATGCATTTTATTTTAGCATTTGATTCGATCCTAACATAGACTGGTATAAAATTCGTTAATCCTTAGTGCATATAAAGCCAGCCAAAAAGTCTGGCTTCGACTCTGCGGGAACCTTAACCTTTTTCTTGCTTATTTCAATGGTATGGGCCTACAATTCATTTGGTTTTTAATGACTTCTTGAATCTGAAACCAAAGTTATTGTTTCAAAACTACTTATTGATCGTGTTTTGATCTTATTATTTGAGTTATTATTTTAAAATTATTATTTTATATAAAATCAAACTTTGAAAATGAGTTCTCATAGTGAGAGAAGTGATGAGTTAGATATAGATCTAATTAGTGATAATGAAGGAGAAAAAGTAGAAAAATGGAAAACAACTGATTATTTTTTTAATGACGAAAATGAAAAAATATTTAAATGCAAATTTTGTGATCTTAAGTATTCTCATAAAACTCCTACAGCTATATTGAAGAGACATTATAATAAACAACACTCAATTCCATCAAAACAGTTGAAAATGACTTCTATTTTTAAGACAGCAGTCCCAAAAGAAAATAAAACTTTTAGACAGTGTTTGTCCGAATTCATAATCAGTGGTAATCATGCGTTCAATATTGTTGAAGAGCCTGGCTTTGTGCAACTCATCAGGTCATTATCTAATGTAGAGATACCCAAACGTATGACAATAAAGAGAGATATAATTCAGTTATATAAAGATTTAAAGATCAAAACAATTGAAATGTTCAAAGATATGAACAGTAATATAGCTATTACTACGGATATATGGACTTCACTTTCAAATGATCCATACATTGCAATTACAGCTCATTTCTTCAAAAATAGTAAGTTATGTCACGTTTTATTAGAATTTGATTTAATACCTCATCCACACGATGCCGAACAAATTAAATATACTGTACAATGTGTTCTTGAGAATTATGGAATTATTAATAATATTATATCAATAACAACAGATAATGCAGCTAATAATATATCAGGCATTGCAGTATTTAAAGATTATCTCAAAGAAGACTTATTCATTGAGAGAGAGAGAGAGATATCATTTATCATGTTTCGGACATGTTTTAAATCTTTGCGTTCAAGATGGCATTAAAACAATTGCAGATTCATTGAAAAACTTGAGGAACTTGTGCTCATCTATGAAAACTTCTTCAAAACAAAAGCAGCTATTAGAGGAAACATCACTTGCTTTAAAACAAAAATATTACAAATTAAAAAGAGATACAAATGTGCGCTGGAATTCGACTTACGTAATGATTGAACGAGCACTAAGATTGAAAAGAGTGTTGAAATCTTTAAGTAGTGAATAAGAAAATAATGTCTTCACAAAATACAAAATATCTGAAAAGGAGTGGGAAAACTTGAGCGCTATTCATGAGTTTTGAAGCCTTTTTTTGAAGCAACTCTTATGGTCTCTCAACAAAGCTATCCGAGTTTGTGTGTAGTTATTCCTCTTTATGACACATTGTTAAAACATTTGCAAAGCTATGAAAATAGTAGAAATCTAATTCTGAAAAATTGTTCAAAGTTGATGGAATTGAAGCTTAAATCGTATGAAAATAAGCTTAAGAACGATTTGAGTTTTTATTCTGTCATTTTGGATCCAAGACTTAATATTCATTATTTCAAAGAATCTCTGATTGACGAAGAGTTGAATGCACTTAAAGAAAAATTTCTTAAATTTTACAAAACAAACTATTGCAATGAATCGCTTTCGACATTAAAAGAGACCACTAAAGACACTTTATCCCTTATGCATTCAATTTATAAAAAAAGAAAAATTAGTGACGATGAAGAAGTGGAGCGTTATTTTGAAATTGCTTTAGAAGACTCAGAGATTGATTTGATTAAGTGGTGGACAACACATAAAACATCATTTCCTCATTTATACAAAATGGAATTCGATTATCTCAATATACCGGCAACAAGTGTTCCCAGCGAACAAATATTTTCTAAAGCGGGTGATGTAATCACTAAAAAGCGAAACAGACTGTCTAAAGATTCTATACAATCAATAATGTGTGGCGATTCTATGTCTAAATTTATTAAAACAGAATAAGTCATGCTTTTTTGTATAAAAATTTATATTTAGCATAAACTATCTTTTTTTATATTAAAAATATTTAAACTATATTTCTAATATGTAAAAATACGTACCAAGACTTGACGCTCAACGCTCGCGCTCGGCGCTCGGGGGGGGTCAGACGCTCGAGCGTCCACTCACGCTCGACAAAATCAGAACGCTCGACGTTCGCGCTCGCTACCGAGCGCCAAACGCTCGAGCGTTGAGCATCACTGCTGATAAACAATGAGGAAACTTATTCATTTTCATTTCATCATCCCATTTCAAAGATTTTGCAGCCCTTTCAAATCGTCTTAAGAATTTCAGCGGATCCTTACATTTCTTGCCCTCAAAAGCATTTATAAATTGTTGACGGGTAGAAATTAAATTGTTAGTTAATCTTTGGCTTACATCAGAAATTGCTTAAGCAGTTAAAGAAACTGCTACTTCTTCTCCTTCTGACATTGTTCAGATTTGGTTTAATTACGATTTCATGTACAAAATTTAATTGAATTTCAGAATGCAATAACGCGCATATACCAAAAACATACTTTCTCAAATAAATATATTCTTAAATTTAAATTTCAAACCTCACAAAGTTACCAAAACTTTAAGTGAAAGCGTAGTTCAGTGTCACCACTATTGGGATATTCACAATTGATCTTCAGCCAATTTTCGATCAATTCTTCAGGGCCACAATAATTTATGATTTTCTGCGATCTATCCCACTCTTGACACCAAAATTGTCACGATCCTAATGAGTGATTAAACAATTTTCTTTAAAATATACTTTATTTAATATAAAGAAAGTAAAACACTTAACATGAGACATTAACTTATGTGTAAGAGTACCACAAAAGCTTTTCACTCATTTGTCACTCTTGACCACAACAAGAGAAGAGTGTATCCTAGAGCTCAAAAGCCTAGTCTTTATATACCAACAGATTTTGTTTACAAAAATTCATCAAATTGACCATCACATGCTTTTATGGTTAGAAATTATAGTTAAGTACAAAGATTTCTAGGACAGGTCAAGGATTTAGGAATGGTCACTAATTTAGGACAGATAAATAATTTGGGTCATGTCAGTATGATATCGAAATGATTGTTTGGTCGAAAATTTCGCTCCACATCTGTGTGTTTCATTATTACAGATATAATATATTTCTTCATGTTCTTTAACTAATATTTCACGAAGAATTGAGTCAAACTTCTCTTTCTTTATATATCTCATAGTTAACATTTCTTGAATGAAGTATTGATCAGTTTTGAAGTCCTTCTGAAAAATTTAAATAATAAGTATTTAAAAGTTTAAATATTTATCTAAAAAGAATTTAGAGCTGTCTTTTAAACTATTTTTCAACTACTAACAAACTCGGTCTCCACTCCTCCAGTTTCATCTTCATCTGAATTTTCCTCTTCATCGAAATATCTTATAATTTTCAATATTTCGACTACAGCATTGGTGACCTATTCAACAAAAATAGTTGAAAATAAGGACAAAAATGACAAAAACATTCGATTTTTATCGAGAAATGAGTCGTAAATACTTACATATTGAATATTCAAAGGCCATTAGATTCTCATCTGTGTGATATTTTTTGGCCAAAGCCCTCTTCTGCTTACTAATAATTTCTTCTGTCTTCTGAAGGCTCATAAGTTTGAATTTGCAATTTGTTTAAATATTTTTTGCCTTTAGAACAAATATATTCTCTGAGGGAACACATTTTTGACAGTTAAATACATGTGAGTATTGCAACGAGTTTTAGAGGTTCGTACAAATATTACGTTAAGAAAATTTCTCGCTCGTAGAAATATTTCCAGAAATATTTCTAGAAATTTTCTGGAAATTTTCTGGTCAAAAGATAATTTTTAGAAATTTTCCAACACTAGGTTATACACATTAATTTTTCTTTTATAATAAAAATTACTTATGAAACTCTTGGGACAATTAGTCACTGGCTGTAAGTCGAAGCATATTGTCATTTCATCAGAGATTTCGCGATCAATATTCCTATCATTTCTAATAGAGGTTTTCAATTGCAAATGATTCGAATACATTATATCATTGGGATTCGATAGTTTGAAGTACAGCGGTCATTCTTGGGCTTATGAAAACTTAAATTGAATTCATTATTGAAAATATTTCTATACATTGAATCTTTGACTGGACCACGATTCTGTTCAATGCATTTCTCTTGGTATAATTCATACATTTTATTGATATTGTAAAGTCTGGATCTTTGATAGGAGCGTGTACGAAATCAAATTTAAAATATAAGCAATTTATAACCACAATACATTTTCATAAGATTTCACAGGATTTTGACACTGAGAGAAAGAGCGAAAAATTTAGGAAAAACACGACATTTTATAGGAACAATAGGCGGATTAAATTGGAAAATACTTTGCAATGATAGGTAAAATCTTATATGGTTAATAGCACATTTAGCTAAGATTGGAAGATCGTATAACTAGGACATACTTAGGCAGGTTTTAGTGAGTTGAGATATGCTTATTCTCAGCTGTCTTCATAATTTGTACAGTTGAGACAGGCATGTGAAGATTTCTTTTGTACAAACAAAAAGTAATCTTTAAATCAGTAATAAATGTTGACATATAAGGTGAGTTATGAAAATTAGAGTTTAGAAATATAGTTTGTTACAAAAGTATCACAGTATAGGTCTAATTAAGAAACTTAGACGTTATTACAATATTCAAATAAGACTCGAGATATTCCTTTGATGTTTGTTTTCTACGGTAATGAAAACTTACTTTTGGGAAAGATTTAATGTGTTCCCTAACGAAATCTTTATCATAAGCACTAATTTCTCTTTTAACGTTTTCCGGACTTAGACGCAAGAACAATACTAGATATCAAATCTTTATTTTTATGCACAGAATAGACTCTTTCTTTACTGATTGCAAGTGTCGCCAAATAAAGTGTTACAAACTCTTATTTTTTCATTTCCAAGGATGCAGAAATACTTAAAACTAAAACTTCGACTATCACTTGAATTCGCGCTCTTAATGTTTCGCTCTGAAGTTCTTATAATTCATTCCAAGCATTCATTTAAAGCATTCTTCACTTGGATAATCGCAATCATAGTATGACTTAAAAACTGCTTCTCTCACTCAGATACTTTTGTCGAACATTTTAACGACACTCAGATCACAAGCAGGTTTTAACTGCCTTTCATTGACTAATTTTCCGACTGAATCAACATGTTTTAATCCTTTCTGATATTTATCCTTTCTCATATTTCTAAGCTATTGACTTTCGTTTCTCTTTGTGTTCCTCTTTTCTTACTTATAATAGAACTTAAAATCGGTTGAAATCATTATAAAAATCACTAATTTAAAGATTAAAATAGAAAAGCTCACATCGGATGAATCTCTGAATTGTCTTCAATGTTATAAAAATTGTCTCGTCAGAACTGTGGCTATTAATGTTTTTGCTCATTTTATTTGCAATTAAATAAAATTTTGAATTGATATTAAAATACAAAAATATTATATTAGAAAAATTCAACTCAATTTTTACCAAAAGTCTATTCTTTTAAGCCTTTACAAATATTCATTTAAATATCATATCTAGACATAATTTAATTCACTTTTTGGAATATCGTTTTCAAGGAAAAAATAATTCAATGAAATATCTGAATAGGACTTCTTTCATGAAATGGAACACAGAATGAAATAGAATTCAATGACTTAAAACAGTTTATGTTTAGCATCTATTCAAAACTCATTCCATATGAACTTGAGAGAATGCTAGCATTACAGTTCGTATGTCCACAGTCATGTAATTGGCATTTATAGAGATCAATAAGATCTTAAGATCAAAGAATGAACCTTAAGTCTTGATTCAGTATGAAATGGACTGAAAATGTTACTTTCTCTCATTTTACACATCGAATGATTGATTTAATGTTGAAATAAAAAAATTCAAGAGTTAGCACAATATAGCACTGAAAATTTGGGCGATAGAAAGATAGCGCTTTATTGCATGACCGATTTCTGGAAATCTACTTCAGAATTTTCAGATTCGATTCTAGCAATTAATAGAGGTTTGATATCCTACTTCAAAAGTGGTGTTAACTCATTTTATGAAAATTTTCAAGTTAGCGCATTATAGCACTGAGGTGACGATATATTATATATTATACCATACACATTATATCTCTTCACTCCGCGTCTATCCTCCGCTAAGGTAGAGCTTCTACTTTCTCCTATGGACAAGGAGTAAAGAGTCGCGCACGTGAAGCTATACCTACTTTTATAGGCAATTTGACAATATTAACGTGCAAAAATTAATGATAATGACGTAACGAAAATGAAAGATACTGTAGAGTGTTCACAAATAACTGGTCCTGAAAAGGTTTGAGCTGTTTATGTGAGTTTATTTGAAACAATCTGAACTTAGCTAATGCCTAATATCTCTGATCAATCGTAAGATATGGTAAACAGAAAGAACTAGATTATAATCGGGTCGCACTTTAAACCTTCAGGCTGCAGTAAACCCCTTAGTGAAAAATCCCTATTCAGGGATAATTTGTATAAAATTATCGAAAGTACAATTTCCATATCTGCAATCACACATTTTGAGATTAACTTCAAATAATCTTTAGATGGACACTACTGCCATCACTATCACCACGAATATCATCACCTTAGCCGAAGAAACGGTTCCTAAAACTTAATCAAATCATCCTGAAACTCTATAATACAAGGAAAATCAATATATGCTTATTTCATTATCATCATCTTTGGCCATTAATCAGTTGATGGTGATAGAGAAATAATGTTTATACCCGTTTTGCTTGTATTGTTACAGAGCTTCAGCATGATTTGATTAAGCCTTAACAAATGCTTCTTCAGCTAATACTTCTTCTGCAAACATTATGTCTTCAAAGTACGCATAACTTTAATGTATGAATTGTAATTCTTACGACAAAAAATCCGGAATACGTCATATTTTGAGTATTAATTTTTCCGACTAAAACCTGATTCAACACTCATCGAGAATAATAAAAGATATTATTGAAAGAAAGAACAACAAAAATAATTCAACTATAGGTTTCAAAAATAAATAAAATATGAGACAATATGTAATTTAATTATATCAACCAATTTAAGTAATTACTATCAATGAAAACAATATTTTATAGTATTATTTTAAATAGTTGTGTGAATTATGGCACTCAAACTCGAGGGATATAAACCTGTTTTGGGCCATTTCATTAAACAGAACATTTTATTCTAAGCAGACTGAAAATCTAAAGTGCAACCTATAATTGTATAAATTCTGCTATTTTGCCGATTGATAATAATGAAAATGTTGCTCTTCAGGACTAGGAAAAGCCTATTCTATATATTTGGCCTTCAATGTGGACTCAAAAACTCAATAAATGTAGGACTTGTTATACATATTAATATCAATACACTTTATTGATGATTCCCGATTATTTATACTCTTAAACACATCCTATTTTAGTTCTTATGACTTGTTGGTTACTATTTTCTTTCATCATCACATCACTTTTACATACAGTTCTATCAACAGTTTCGAACGTAGTAGGTCTAGTAGAGAAAGAAGTAAATAAAATATTGTACATTGTTCCTTAGTTTTAATTGTATAACTAAGCGTTTATAAACATATCTTGAATTTATACTTCACAGGATTTACTACAAGGTCCATAAACAACTTGAAATTCCTTGGAAATTTTTTATATACACAATTTCAAAACTAACTGGGACACTTTAAATGGTTATAACTCTATAATGAGTAGAGCAATTTTAATGAAATTTTTTTAAAAATAATCTAGAAACATATAGAATTTTATTACAAAAGAAATCATTTAAATATCTCAATAAGCAAAAAAGTTATAAAAGAAAAACGAGAAATTCATATTTGTTTAGATAATTAATGGATAGATTTATAAAATAAAATACTTTTAACAGAGTATGTGTGAAAATAAATCAAATTCATGAAATTATAAATTAATATCAATTAATATCGTGTATAACTTCCATTAGAATCACTGTTTGCAATCGACGGGGCACTGTGTCAATCAAATTGATGAAATATTGACTCAAATATTCACTCAATTATAATAACAATAATAACTATTAAACAAATGAATTGAAGACAATTTGTATTCAAAACGTAAAAAATACCGTCAACAAATTACGTCTAATTAATTAATATAATGGTAATTTTATTAAATTAAAGGTGCAAATGTTCATTTATATAAGATATAAAACATATTTATTATAGATTTTGATATTTCTTTTAATAACATTTTTATTTTACAAGATATTATAATGGTTCCTGACGCAAATAAATTCTATATGTTTACTGGTTATTTTGCAAAAAAATTGACTTAATTTGGTCAATCGGTTGGAAAGTTATACCAATTTAAAGTGTCCCAGTTAGTTTTGAAATTGTGTGTATTTAAAGTTTCAAAGCCGTAGCTATATTTTCTATGGTAACTATTAAAGGTTGTATTAAGTATTATTTATGTAATGAACTTTAATGAAAATTTGCTTTTTAAAATGTTTCAGTTTTCGTGCTTTTGTTATGTTAATTTACATTAAGGATTTATGTCGATCCTATTGTAGGAGATGTTTCATAGACAGCATGTTTATATTCGGAAAGACTTTGCCACAATATTCCTTACTAATTGCATCATTTTCAATTATCTAAAGATCCACCCTATAATGTATAGTATATAACAGAGTGATCTACATTAAATTTTTAATATAAATGTTTATAGTTTCATGTATTTTTATTAATTTAAAATCTTTATTAACTTCTACATAATTATTCATTTCTTCAAAACATTTATAATTAAATACATATCATATAATTTGTTTCATCATAAACATCTAAGTGATCATTATAAGAGAAAACCTCTTCAATAAGATTTACGTAGTCTTGCGATCGAGTTTTAAAGATAATTGTTTCCGCTAATAGTAAAATGATCATATTCACATTGTTACACATCGTTCGTCTAGAGTATTATCATTAACAAATTTCGTTTTCACCCCATCAATCCATTTGTCAACGTATGTTAAAGAAAACTTACTTAATTTCTCTGCATCTGCCTCCATCAAATCACATAATAACTCATAATGAATATAACCAGCATTGAAATCTTTTTCAGTTAGTTTTACTTTTCCATCATTCAAGTAGATATCAAAGCTAGAAACTGTGATGTTGCAGGGCCATGTCCCATGGACTTTTTTACTCCTCTCACTATAAGCTTTAAAATGATGTATCACATGACCAGTTCTTCGGAGAGGGCAAATTCTCTATGAGAAGTGGGTATCCCTCTTTTTCAAATATCTTCTATAGGAGACCTCCCATACACTAAACATTGAAAATTCAAATTCCCAATACAACGCACGCATATTATTAAATGAAACTTGTAAGTAAGGAGACTACATTACGATGCATTTAATGTTAATACCAGTCTCCTTACTTACAAGTTTCATTTAATAGTATGCGTGCGTTATGTGTTCGGAATTTGAATTTTCAGTGTTTAGTGTATGGGGGGGGTCTCCTATACAAGATATTTGAAAAATTACATTGTTGTTATACTTTACTAACAAACGCGAACATCAACACCAAGTTTAATCAAAATCAGATAGGGCCAAAATTAACGTTATCTTGTGACAAGTTCTGTAATTAAAACTTCTTCAGGCGAATCTACTATTTTCTAATTAAATTTTATGTTTCAAACGGAAGATATTCGATGAATTCATTTATCAATTGGAACACTATGTTTGATTCAGGAGTTATGTGCAAGTGATAAGAACTTCTAAAATGTTTTCTAATCGAACTTTGCTATATTTCATGTTCTAAACTTCACGATTTGAAAAGATGCAAAATTTTAATCAACAAACTATTTGTGAATTTTAGAATCCACGTGTGCATTGTACTAAAGACAAAGTGATTACCTCATGACTAAGAAATAAAGTTTTTATCGATAATAATTCTTAGTAAATTTTAGTGAGGCAATTTGAGTAAAGATACATTTTATAAGTATATATATACACTCGATTACACGGCCAACTAGGACGCTTTAAAGCTTGATAGCTCTTGAACGGATAATCGGATTTCAAAATGGTTTTCACTAAATTGTAACTGGATAATGTTGAAATTGTTTGATATACTATTCGTTAAAATATTCACAAGGGTTGCAAAGTTATGGCAATTCTAGTAAATACTTAATTTTCCATTAGAAGTAATGGTATATGTGTATGGCATATATTAATACTAATTGAAAGTAGTTTTTGGATATTTTCTGTTTGTTCATGTTTGGAAAAAAATCGGTTAACAATTGATTGTATACTAAATTTGTTTTAAAATAGTGTGTATGGCGGAGGCCATACACACTATTAATTTTTAATAAAATTAAAAGTTTCAAAATTACAATAATATTAATGTTTGATTTTTTAATTTTATTTTCATTATTTAATAACCCTGGTGAATATTTTAACGAATGGTATACCAAACATTTCCTACATTATCCAGCCACAATTCAGTGAAAACCATTTGAAAATTGGATTATCCGTTCAAGTGCTGTTAAGATTTAAACCGTCCTAGTTGGCCGTGTAATCGAGTGTATACCATTACTTCTAATGGAAAATTAAGTTTTTACTAGAATTGCTATAACTTTGCAACCCTTGTGAATATTTTAATGAATGGTATATCAAACAATTTCAACATTATCTGGTTACAATTTAGTGAAAACCATTTTGAAATCCGATCATCCGTTCAAGAGCTATCAAGCTTTAAAGCGTCCTAGTTGGCCGTGTAATCGAGTGTATATTGTCAGTCTACTTTCATCAATATCTTTAAGCTATTATATATCGTATAGAGTATAAGCTCGAAGAACTCGAGACAACCCTTTAAAAAGGGTTAATCAATTATTTATCAGAGGGAGAAGTAACACTATCTATCCAGTCATCAGTATATTTTTCGAAACAAAGTGTAATTTGAGTCAGAGGGAGATGTAACATCATCTATCCAGTCATCAGCAGATTTTCCTGTGATTTTACCTAATTTATCTGCATCTGCGATCATCCTATTAGATAATAACTTGTACTCAACCTCCACAACCTCACCAGATTGCTTGACTATTTCTGTCTTGCCATTTGATGACTTTTCGAAGTGAAGAAGTGTGTGCATGAGATGCAATCTATATTCATCTTCATCCCTGAAATCTACGATATGCTGAAAAAAGTAACTGCGATCAGATTTAGAATTGTCCACTGAAAGTAGTGACTTGGCCATGTTCGTGAGAGATGCCCTTATCTCATCTGCATCGCTTTTGAGGACAGTTTTGAAAAGATCATCAAAACTATCTATGAGTTTGTTATAGTCTTTGTGTTCAATAGAATTTTACACGGATCTCCTTGCAGATAGTAAAAGGTAGGGTATTCCATCAACTCCCTCCAAGTATTTGAAAAATTCGTCAGGAGTTACCTTTGCCTTAGGGTGAAAACCCACTTTATTTTGAACTGCGTTCAACAAAGTGGCCAATGCGTCTTGATGGTACCTTTTGTCTCTAAATATGTTTGATGAATCGCTTACTGAATAGATCTCCGGTGGCAACAAAGATACGTAGTTTTTCTTTTTTCCTAAAACAATCACACCACAGATGACTGGGATATTGGAGGACATTTTCACAGTAAGAATTAATAATTCGATAATAATACTATATAAACCAAATAAATATTAAATCCAGATTATTCTTAGGAAATCATTCAGTAAACGACTATAGAAATCAATTTTGTTACTTAAAGTTCGAGTTGCTTAGATTTGAGGTGTCACGACAATTAAGTGATTGAAGTTTGTGCACTCATATTTATACTTCCCAAGTATAAAGAAGTGATTTGATTGGTTAATAAACTACTATGAGACTTTTGTCCAAGCGATGCCAGAACACTGTTCGCCAATCATATCAGAGATTAATGTTTAACTTTTAACGACCTTACTACCATTTCAATGACTAAAAACAAGTTTTGAAACCTGAAAACTTGACTGTTCAGAACTAGAAAAGGCTAGACTATGTATTTGGCCTTCAATTTGTAATCAAAACTTTAATAAATGTAGGTTTTGTTATATATGTATTAATATCAATATACTCAATTGATAGTAACTTTTGATTATCTAAATTTTAGTTCTCATAACTAGTTTACTACAATATTTTCTTTCATCAATCACATCATTTTCACATGAAGTTCTATCAATATTTTCTTTCATTAATCACATCATTTTCACATGTAATTCTATCAACAGTTTCTCAACAGAGTAGGTCTAGTAGAGAGAGAAGAAAGTAAAATACTATACATTGTTCCTTATTTTAATATGTATAACTAAATGTTTATACCCATATTTTGAACTAATGCTTGTCATGATTTTAACTATGTATTTGGCCTTCAATTTGTAATCAAAACTTTAATAAATGTAGAGTTTGTTATATATATACTAATATCAATACACTTAATTGATAGTAACTCTTGATTATCTAAACTTTTAAACTTATCTAAATTCGAGTTCTCATAACTAATTCATTACTGTAGTTTCTTACATCAATAACACCAATTACATCATTTTTACAGATAGTTCTATCAATAGTTTCTCAATAGAGTAGGTTTAGAGAGAGAGAGAGAGAGAGAGAGAGAGAACTTATGCTTCACATGAATGACTACACAGTTCACAAACAACTTGAAATTTTAATTTATACTTAAAGTTTGAGGGCTACGGCAGCATTTTCTATATTAATTATTAAAGGTTCTATTAGGTATTATTTATGTAATCAACTTTAATGAAAAGTTGATTTTTAAAATGTTTCAGTTTTTGGGCTTTTTGTTATGTTAATTTACATTAAGGATTTATGTCAATCCTACAGTAAAAGATGTTTCATAAACAGCATGTTTATATTTGGAGAGACTTTGCCACAATATTTCTTACTAAAGTGTATACCAACTAAGAATGAGATAGTTTACGCCTACAAAGTCTATAGAGAAAATCTCAGCCAATCAGGAAACAAATAAGTCATGTATCTAAGTCGTAGCGCAAAAACTGAATAGAAAAAAATTATGCAACACTTAGATTACATAATTACAGCTATAGTTATAGCTACAATAACAATAAAAATATTAACTTTCATGCTAAAAAAAAGTAAATTAGGAAGTGGTCACCCATACAATGAACAAACACAAGAAGTTATATTAAATTTAAGGCAGTTTTTCGAAAAAAATGAACGGGGACTATTATGAGAAGACATCATTCATAAGACATCAATTACGACAGGAATTGGAAAAACCATAATAAGAATTTTTACCGAAGGAATAAATCCACTAAAATAGACAAACAATAGACAAACAAAATAGGCATTAAATAATTTTGATAAAACAGTAGTGAAAACAACTATTAGGCATTTTACTCAAATGGAATATTCCCCTCAATAAATGACATCTTCAACAAAGTTAATGAACTCGAATATGCAATAACTTTCAAAGGCTGCACTTTAAGAACCTTATACCGAATAATCAAGTTAATTGGATTTAAATACGCGAGCACTGTTAAACTAACCGAAAAATTCTTATGGAAAGACCTGACATCGTAGTTGATCGTCAAACCTACTCGAGAAAAAAGCGACAATTAGAATAGAATATCCAAACTTATTGATAGTATATCTCGACGAAACATTTCTACATCAAAACCTCGTTACTGACAAAGTATTTGTCTGCGACAACGAATTGCTACTGATTAAAGCATCTTCTGGTAAGGGATTTCGTTTTATTATATTGCATTGTGGATCAATAAATGGTCAGATCAATAGAGGAGATTTAGTTTTTAAAGCCAACCAAACGTATGACGATTACCACCAAGAAATGAATAGAGAAGGTTTTGAAAAGTGAGTAAGGGAACATTTTGTACCTAATCTGTCGCCTCATTCTATTGTAATATTGGATAACGCTCCTTATCAGTCTCGGATATACAAAAATCCCCCCCCCCAACACACACACACAAGCAAACAAACAAATAATTGAGTAACTAAATACACAAAATTAATTTCCCTTCTGATGCATTAAAAGTGAATAATTATGTATTATCAATTTGCATTCAAGCCCTAAAGTACGTAATCGACGAAATTCTAAACCTTATGGTCATATTGTTCTTCGGCTGCCACCATATCACAGTGATTTTAATTCCATAGAGCTTGTTTGGGCTGATATCAAGAAATTTATAACTAAAAACAACAAAAGCCATGATCTGCAACCAGTTAAGCTATTCATTTTTACATCATTTGAAATAGTTTCGTCTCAATTATGGGAAAATTGCATTAAACACAACAAAAAATAGATGAATATTGGATTAGGGATGAGTTACTTGACGAAAATAAAAATTTAATTATAAATTTCGACGACTTATCTGATAGCGGAGAAGATTCTGACGACGAAATATCACTTGACGAAAATATAATGAAATTTTACTGTAATTCTATTAAAATTGACCATAATTAGTGTAAATTATAATGTATTTAGTGTTTATTGCAATAAAAATTTTAATACTAGTCAATGTCAGCATTCGTAAAAATTTGTCAAGTGGGAGACAGCCTCTAAGCCACATTTTGGGAATGTGGCTTACCTTATTCTTAGCTAGCGCACACTTTAATCGCATCATTTTCAATTCTGTAAAGACATTAGACCTACTCTATAATGTATAGTATATAACAGAGTGATCTATATTATATTTTTAATATAAATGTTTATAGTTTCAAGTATTTTTATTAACTTTAAATCTTTATTAACTTCTACATAATTATTCATTTCATCAAAACATTTATAATTAAATACATATCATATAATTTGTTTCATAATAAACATCTGAGTGATCATTACAAGAGAAAACCTCTTCAATAAGATTTACGTATTCTTGCGATCGAGTATGATAGATGGTTTTCGCTTATAGTAAAATGATCATATTTACATTGTTACACATCGTTCGTCTAGAGTATTTTCATTTACCAATTTCGTTTTCACCCCATCAATCCACTTGTCAACGTATGTTAAAGAAAGCTTACTTAAATCTTGTGCTTTTGCCCCCATCAAACCAGATAATAATTCGTATTGAATATAACCAGTGTTGACATTTTTTTCAGTCAGTTTTATTTCTCCATCATTCAGGTAGATATCAAAGGTAGCCGAATAAATATTAAGCTTTACAGAAGATTCTGTGACATCTATTATAAACTGGCATAAGTGAGCCGTTTTTTCCGATTCGGGTATTTCGGATGATCGTTGACTTGGTTTGGTGTTTTGAGCTGGTATTTGGGTATTGCGTCCAGTTTGTGTAAGTATAACATACGCCATTTCGTTCAAAGATGATCTTATTATTTCTTTATCACTTGATTCCCGACGACCATAAAAATCCATCAGGTCATCTATGAATTGGTGATATGTCTTGTTCTTGAAACTTGTCGGACTGTCGGCAGATTTAACATGATGTAAGTATGGGATTTTTCCTATTCCGTTCAAATAAGAACTCAAATGAGTGGCAGCATCAGTCAAACTCTGTCTTGTAGGGTCAAACTTTGCCTTTTGTTGAACAACATTCAAGAGAGTAGTCAATCCATGTACTTGATATTCTCGATTCTTAAAAATTTCTGTAGCAGATGCACGAGGATGAGGTATATACTCACCAAGAATGACTGCTGAAGACGCTGAAACTGTATTCGTGGTTTGCGGCGACAAAGTTTGTGACATGTCTATAATTTCTCAAGATGAATATTTTACAGTAGATACTATATATACCTAATACTTGTTCACAAATAGCTAAACGAGCTCATAGCTGTTCTTTTATAGCAACAATATAGACATCGTACAACTATATTGTGATATCGAATTCTCGACTCAGTCGTCGACGATTAACTTGAGTAGGAGAGATAGTGACTTTAAAAAATATTTATAAAAGATTTTGAATGAGTTCATTATTTTAGTAACTCTATTACTAATCAGTCACATCAATCTTACATAAATATCCTCAAAAGAGAGGGGAGTAGATTTATATGGTATTGCGACATATAATCAAACGCAAGATAGGATCAAATAAATCAAAAGTTAAAAATAAATTATGAGAACAAATCATTTTATTTCAAAACAATCAAGTTCGTAAATTTATATACAATAAGATGTGAAATAAATAATAAAAATAAGAGTGTAACATAAATAAAAATTATTTATACTCAAATTAAATTGTACTCAGTATTATGTTTCATTCAATCTTGTGTCGCATTAGATTTTATTTCTTCGACTTTGTCGGGGGAACGATTTATATATTTATGAAATGTAAAGATGTATAATAAATAAAACTCAATGATAAATGTAAAAACAAACCGAAGACTTTCAAGTTAGACTGTTAAGCTTTAAAGCATCAGCTATTTGTGAACTGTGTAGTAAATCATGTGAAGCACAAGTTCAAAATAGGATTATAAACATTTAGTTATATATTTTAAATAAGGAACAATGTACAGTATTTTATTCCCTTCTTTCTCTACTAGACCTACTCTATTGAGAAACTATTGATAGATCTGCAAAAATGATGTAATTGATGAAAGAAACTATTGTAGTAAACTAGTTATGAGAACTAAAATTTAGATAAGTTTAAAAATTTAGATAATCAAGAGTTACTATCAATTAAGTGTGTGGATATTAATTAATATAACAAAACTTACATTCATTGAAGTTTTTCATAACAAATTGAAGGCCAAATATAGTCCCAAGGCTTCTTCTAATTATGAAGAATCAAATTTTCAGTTTGCAAAAATTGTGTTTAGTTATTGAAATGATAGGTCATTAAAAGTTAAACCTGAATGTTTGATATGATCGGCGAACAGTGTTCGGACGTCGCTAGGACAAAATCCAATGGTATTCTCAGCTAATCAAATCACTTCTTTATACTTTGGAAGTATAAATTTGATTGCACAAACTTCAATCGCTTATTTGTCGTGGCACATCAATTCTAAGCAACTTGAACTGTAAGTAACAAAATTGATTTTATAGTCATTTAACCAATGTTTTCTATATAACTAACTTGGATTTAACGTTCATTTCGTTTATCTAGTAATATTTGAGAATTAATTTCTACTTTGAAAATGTCCTCCAATATTCCAGTTATTTGTGGTGCGCTTTTTTTGGGGTCAAAAAACTACTCGTCTTTGTTGTCAGCGGAGATATATAAACTAAATAGGGCATCAGAAATATTTAGAAATATAAAGTATCATGGAGATGCATTGGCTACTTTATTGAACGCGGTTCAAGATAAAGTGGGTTTTCACCCTAAGGCAAGTGTAACGTCTGAGGAATTCTTTCGATATTTAAAAGGTATTGATGACTCGCCTTACTTTTCACTAACTGAGAAAAAAGAAGAACAAAAGACTATTGGAGGCCATGATTATAACAAACTCATAGATAGTTTTGAAGATCTTCTTAAATCTATTTTTAAGAGCGGTGCAGATGAGATAAGAGCATCTATTATGAATATGGCAAGATCACTAGGTTCAGTGAACAATTCCAGCTCAGATCGCAGTTACTTTTTCCAACATGTCCTGGATTTTAGAAATGCGACTCAGTATAAATTGTATCTTATACAAACACTTCTTACATTCAGACAGTCAACAAGTGGGAAGACAACCATAAATGAACAATCTGGTCATATAATAATGTTTGAATACGAGTTACTTTCTTTTAAGGTAATCAAAGATGCAGATATTTTAGCTGAACTAAATATCAAATCTGCTGAGGACTGGATAAATGAGGTTTCATCTCCCTCTGCTCCAAATTTAGTTTTATGCTTTGAAAAATCTGTTGACGACTGGCTAGATGACATTACATGTCCCTCTGATCAATAATTACTTTCATGCTTTGAAAACGACAAGCCTCGAGTTTTCTGAACTTATACTTTTTATTATATGTATTATTTTAGATACTGATGAAAATAAACTAATAATATATCTAAGAATAATATATACATATAAAAATGTATCTACTCTAAATTGCCTCACTATAACCTATTAAGAATTATTATCAATAAAAACTTTTTAGTCATGAGAGAATCACTTTTATCTTTGGTATAGTACACACACGAATTCTAAAATTTACAAACTTAGTTGATTAATGTTTTTCAACTTTTCAAATCGTAGAACATGAAATTGCATAAAGTTCGATTAGAAGACATTTTAGAAGTTTTATCATACAATTCCTAAAACAAAGATGGTCTTTTCAAGACTATAATTGGTTAATATACTCATTGAATATCTTTCGTTTGAAACACAAATTTCAATTAGAAAAGATATATTCCTCTAGAGAAGTTTTAGTTAAATTTGTTTTGAACATGATTTTATTGAATGTTTATATAAGATTAAGTTAACAAAAATATTATATGAACAGATTTTTGACAAATAAAACGTATCTGTCATTCATATTTGCAATGTTACACTTACTCGAAAAGTTAGCCACTTTTATCGCTTTCTTATATAATTCTAAACATACTGTAATATTAGCCACAGATAAAGGCATGTACAATTAAAACATTTAGATTGATAGAGAATGCTGCTAAATGGAAATTTGGTCATACACAAAGAAGTTAACACCATCTCAAAATTCCAATAATGTAAGTATGAGCAATATGTAAACAATACGTAGAAAATTTCACATATACTTAAGTTCAACTTTGTTACGACAACTGGACTGGTCGACCAGTTTGTCAATCGTGTAAACAGAGCTTATGAGTTTTATGTCTATATTGTGAGTGCATAAAATATTTCGCACTCACAAGTTATCAATTATTGATAGGACTCAAGGCCCTATGTCTAAATTTAAAACTAAACTTTTTTCTGAATCCGGGCTGTTTTCGGATTCAGAAATACGTGTGTAAACAACTCATTGGTCACTTATCAATAGGTGATCTTTGAGTTTCTATAGCTGATCATGTAGCTGGTCACGTAACTGGTCAGCAACAAATGATCAGCAAATAACATCTAATATATACACGTGATTTTAGCCTCAATTTCAAACGTATTTAAGGGGATGTTTGAGTTGAGGAAAGTGGGTTCGTGTTCGTGTCCAGCTCGAGAATAGCTGGTCTAATGCACATTTTTTTGTGAAATTCAATAAAGCAATTTTATGCAAAGTGTTGTTGTGTTCATTCCTTTTCTTTACTAAGTGTGCGAAATTAAAAGAAAAGTGCAGTGTACTCAATCCAAAGAGGCAGTTGCACTTACAATATTTTAATGAGATTTAAGATTTGTGTCATTTCTGGATAAAATAATGTCGTTTAAGTATAACCCTATCAAATTTTTTTGTAGAAAACCAAAATGTTAACGCTCAGATGATGAGGTCATAATTCAGCAAATAGTAAAAGTTTAATTTCAAAAGTACAGTAAAACTCCATACGATATGAATGAACATAATACAAAATAGTTATAACTTTATCACAATTTAACCAATCGGTATATTGCATAGTTATGATCATTACTATAATCAATATTATATTCTACATCATTATCATATCCAATAAATCCAATAAATAATCTTCATAAGCAATATCCGAATCCGATTCATCATCAGATTCATCTGCAAATTTAATGAGTAAACTTTTATATGTGTATCAACGATACAATCAGACTCCCAATAATTACTATATTTTCACATCTTTTTACATAATTACTCCAATTGTTAACACTAATATAATGTATAGATTCCCAAATTAATTTTTCACATTCTTGTATACTATTATGAATATTGCGAGCTGACACATTCTTTCATTTGACCCCAGACTAGTTTAATAGGATTAAATTCACGGTGATAAGAGGTAGTCGAATAGGAATATGATCAGATTCCTTAATTACTTGATCTACTGTATAACTCTTACCAGTAGAATGCTCTTTGACTAGCTTCAGAAGCTCAGGTTTTAAGGAATCTTCGAGAAAATTGATATTGTTTTTATTCAACCAATCTTTTGTTTGTTGTTTAGTATTACTTCTTGTAGGAGTTTCATTATTTTGTTTCAAATGGGTCGGTGCATTATCTAAAACGACGATAGGCTGCGGCGGAAAGTTTGGCAAAAGTTGGTCTCGTAGTCGCTTCTCAAATATTTCAGCGTTGATTTCTTCGTTAACTAAAACTTTTTCTGCGTTTTCTATAAATCCATTTTTTGAGCCTGCATGAATAATCGAAAACATTGTTCCTTTGTCTATTGGTGTTTTAAGTTTAGGTAGTTAATTATTTTCCACTTAATTACTACCTACCAAAACTACTCTTAACAAAGCTCTTGTTTATAAAAGTTTCATATAGGAATACCCATAAAGAACGCGGGTATTCACTTTTAAATCTCAATTTTTCCCTTAAGTATTTACGCCTTTTAATTATAACGTAATCTCTTTCCATCAGTATTTTACGCGATAAATTATTATTTTTCATTAATTTAAATCCCATTCGTTTGATAATTTTACTTGATGTTGACGTAGAGCAATCTTTGAAATTGAAGAGACTAAATTAATGGTCTCATCATTGAGTACGCGGGCTCCATGCGGTTCTTTGCACCAAATCTTACGCACTTCTCAGCCCCTGAGCAGTATAATTGTTTCCAAGAGTAGAGATTTATTATAATTTATATTACATTAATAATGATAAATGTTACTTACCCTCGATATTGAATAACAAAAAGATATCACAATTATAATAATAGTTAAAATCACATGTTTTAAATTATTGCTAATATTTATAAGCGATATATCTTATGAAAGACGATTTTAAAAATACTATAAAAGTTTTTATTATTGCTGTTGTTTACGTTAGCGTTATTTCGTATTGGCGTTATTTTTACTGACGTTATTTTTGCGGCGTTATTTTGACGTAAAACCATTTGGCCAATATCTTTAATCAAATTAATTCTTTAAATCCCGTTCTTCAGATAGATTCAAGTATTAATGATTACAATTCTACGATTAAAGAATTTATGAAAAATTAAAAATATGGATAAAAAATAGAAATAAAAAATTATGAAACGTTTCTAACTCTAAAGAATTTCTTAGAAATTGAAGATATATAGTTTTTGTCAATTAAATTAGTCGTTTAGAAAAATTAAATAAACATTTTAATGAATATTTCCCTGAATTAAAGAAAAAGCTAAATGATAACTTGATTTGCAATCCTTTCGCGACTGACAGTGAAAAACAGAATTTAAGCGCATACAAAGAAGTAGAACTCATTGAATTGTCATGTAATGAAAGATACAAACTCTTATACAAATCAACAAATTTGGTCAGTCTTTGGTTTCAGATATAAGATAAATATCCACTGATTAGTGCCAAAGCTATAGGTTATTTGTTCACTTTTGCTTCAACTTATTTGCGTAAAACTTTACTTTCAGCTCTGACTTATTTGAATTGAAAACAAGTATAGAACTAAACTCAATATAGAAAATGATTTGCGACTAGTTCTAAGTAATATAATGCCTAGAATTAATTCAATTTATGAATCAAAACAGGCTCATCCTTCTCATTGAATTTGCTTTAAATTTTAATCAATCGTAACTAATTTCTTAAGACAAAAATGGTCCGCAATGTATAAAAGTTTGAAAACCACTGTTATTGATGTATCGGTATAAGGAGGGTTGACTGTATTAAAGTTAAAAGAAACATACTTTTTGAGTATGGCTTCAGCACGTTTTTTTATAGTGTTGAGTTTTATTCTAAAGTTAATATTTACTCTTCGTTCAATTTTTTTGAAATTTTAATTGAAATTAAACGATAATTATGATCAGTTAGATTTGGAAATATCATGGGTTGAGTCAGGTATCCGGACTATCATATCTTTAAAGATATTTAATGGAACTAAAATTTGAAATGATTAGTGAATATATTCGCCCCCAGTCTGATTCGCCAGCGGTCACCTCAGTGGGAGGTGTCCAATGCCAGTGGCTGAACCACTCAGATTAATTTAATCTATAACTTCCTTATAAGGCTTGTGCAATAAGTAAATTTACATTTTTAGTTTTCTGAATAAAATGAAAAGTACAAAACACATTCAAATGAAAATTTGTTAAAAGCAAGAATATTCAGTTATCTCCAAGTCTAACGAGGAGGGTAAAACATGTTATATTTCTGAAGCCTCTTGATGAAATTGTATGAAAATTTGCATGTACACACTTAAACTTCCCCGATTGATAAATATCATGTTTGTTTTTGAAAACATTTAAATTGAGGGTGGTAATTCGACGAAAATGTGAAATGAAAGAAATTTCATTGAAATTCATATAATAAATCAAATTTAACTTAATTTTTGAATGAGTTATACAAACGATTGTCTGAAAACATTTGTAAACAAAGGATTGAGATTTGATTTAAACTGTTCAAAATGCCATTTAGTGTGGAGGAAAGGGAACTAAAGTTCCGAAAACTTATTAATATGAGAGCACAGATAAGGAAAAGCTCTGCAATAATGAGAGAGTGCGGTAAGTATTAAAATAATTATAAATTGATTTGTATTTTAAATTACATTTACGTGTTTTAGAAATAAATAATAATACATTTACGGAGATTGGAGGCGGTGAGACAGGCTGGCGGGGGTCATACGCGTTATTAATTTTTCAGAAATTAAATTTGAATTTATGTGATTTTCTTCAAAATATGTAATTTTTCATTAAAATTTAAATTTCTCATTCATCCTTGTTCATTTTTCAAAATTTAAAATTGATTTATCAATCGGGGGAGTTTGTCCATGATCATGTCAAATTTGACAAGAATGTGTATTATGGTTCCTGAATTATAGTCTGTTTTATCGTCCTAGTTAGACTTGGAGTAAACCGTATTTTGAAGAAAATCACATAAATTCAAATTTAATTTCTGAAAAATTAATAACGCGTATGACCCCCGCCAGCCTGTCTCACCGCCTCCAATCTCCGTAAATGTATTATTATTTATTTCTAAAACACGTAAATGTAATTTAAAATACAAATCAATTTATAATTATTTTAATACTTACCGCACTCTCTCATTATTGCAGAGCTTTTCCTTATCTGTGCTCTCATATTAATAAGTTTTCGGAACTTTAGTTCCCTTTCCTCCACACTAAATGGCATTTTGAACAGTTTAAATCAAATCTCAATCCTTTGTTTACAAATGTTTTCAGACAATCGTTTGTATAACTCATTCAAAAATTAAGTTAAATTTGATTTATTATATGAATTTCAATGAAATTTCTTTCATTTCACATTTTCGTCGAATTACCACCCTCAATTTAAATGTTTTCAAAAACAAACATGATATTTATCAATCGGGGAAGTTTAAGTGTGTACATGCAAATTTTCATACAATTTCATCAAGAGGCTTCAGAAATATAACATGTTTTACCCTCCTAGTTAGACTTGAAGATAACTGTATATTGAAGTAAAATTTTCATAATTTGTATGGCGCTAACGCCTCTCCTTGACCCACTGCTTTCAATTTAGTCTTAAGATCACGTATTAAGTTTTTACCACTTTCGGCGATTGTTTTAGAGATGCTTCTCCAGATTTGTTTAAAAGTAGTCAAAGTTTTATGTTTCTTTTGTCGATATTTGTTAATCTTCTTACATTCTGCCCAAAATCCCAAAATTTCTCAATTGGTCGAGCTTGTGGACAGTTCGGAGCATTACTGTAGCGCTTTACGAATTCGATATTTTGAACTTCGAGCCAGCTTGTGATATCATCGTGATAATGAGCAGTTGCCATGTCTGGCCAGAAGATAACGTCTGATCTTTTATGGTGCATTTCAATGAAATACGATAGCCTTTTCTTTAAACATTCCTCCAAATAGACATGTCCATTGATATTCCCATTAGAAACTTTCGCGAACTTTGTTATTTAATTTATTTTATAAATTTGTTTAATTAAAATTACTCTTTAATTAATAATTCAAATAAACTGTTTTATATGTAAATGTAAATTTTTTTAAAATACTAAGCTATACAACGTCTTATGTTTTGCATAATAAATTAAAAAATTTTGTGATATAATGAGATCCCCGTTAAAAAAATTCAAATCAAATACAACTATTTCTAAAAATACTTCTAATTCAACTCCAAAAAGGAGATTTGGAAGTGAGTTTGGAATTGAATGCTAAACACAATTAATAGTAAGAACTTTTAACTATATTCGTGATATTTTTTACCCCAATTATTCAAAAGACTACGTAATTACTGAGCTGCACAAGTTTATATCACTATGTGAACAAACTTTAATATAATAATCCTAAGATTTTCAGGTATTACATCACTGAAAGAAATTAATAAGAGACCTGAAAAGCATACTTTGATTCTTTTGATAAAACTAAATAAAAATAATATCAGCACAATTGTATAAAGAAAAAACTCTACGATATTTGTAATATATGATAGTAAATGAAAAGCCAGACATTTACTAAATTTTAACAAACATTTCAAAACTGCGTCTTCATTACTATTTCAACATCTAAGTAGCAAATAAAATAAACACATGTTTGTCCCTTTTAAAGAGTTATACTAAGTTTAAATTTTGTAAATTTTTAAATATAATATAAATTTTATACCACTACAAATAATCAGCTATAAATTTTACTAAAGGTGCATTGGCATCTATTTGAGTGAGACTAGTTGGCATATAACGACCATGTATATTGTAATGCCAACTCATGTTTTAATTGAATGAATTTTTAAAACTATTTTAAAAAATTAGCTATTTTGCAGACTATATTTGATAACACTTTGCTAAGACGAATACAAATTATTATTTACAGAACAAAGTAAAATGGATTTGACCCAAAGAAATCAAAGCAGTCAAACGACAATAATACGTGATTTGAGCACTTTCACCGACTTTTTATCATCTCTCATAACGAAATGTGAAAAGGTAAAAGTGGACATACAAACTGTCAAGGAAGATTTACGTAGAGCTAAAGAAAAACCGAAGAAGCCAAAAGGAAAGCTGCTGAAGATAGGGGCATTTTAGCAGTGGCCAATGTGGGATTCGGCGTTGCTGCTGCTGTTGCTGTTGTACTTACAGGTAAAATTGCAGCTATAACTATGCTTCCTATATACACAAGTGAATAAATGTTGGCTATTCCTTGTAATAATTCTAATTTCTCTCACCTAATAGGAGGCTTAGCTTTACCTGTTATGCTTGGGACAGGGCAGGTGATCACTAGTATTTGCTCAATAGAAATTAACAAAGAATATGAGGCAATCATTGAGCGTATTATTGCTGCCGTAGATAATAGGTCCGAAAAATCTAAGCAGCCAGCACGCATGGTGATCAACAAGAGAAAAACATATGAGACAACACTTAGCAGCTTAAAACGAAGAGGAATTGAAGAAGATCAGGCAATATTTTACGCCGTGTGTGGTGTGATCAATGAAATGATTCAGGTAGGTCAAAAGCATTTGATACAATTTCATAATTACACTATAACGGGGCCGTAATGCTGTGGTAACGCTTAAGGATTTCAATCATATCTTCAATATCAATTGTCTTTATAGGGTGACAACAACGGTACATTCATCACGTATGGTGAAAGGCTAGCAATTATGGGTGATACCCAATTAGGTATTCAACAAAGTAATCTACTAGAGAAAATGAGTGGTAAAAGAAATATTAGTTTAATTGGAGTGTCATTGGCTTCAGCAGAAAAGTATTTACCCGAGTGGCTCACTAACGCAACCAAAAATGTTGCTAGCAAACTTCCAAAATTTGCACCGAAATTTGTGGGGGCAGCTCAACAATAATTACTGCAAGTAAGTATATATTGCATAGGTATACCTGTATATCAATATCGGTATCGATCTGAGTAAAGTCAATAAATTACTATTTATAAGATCAAACTTTGATTTGTATAAAAAAATAACTGACAGAATATAATAACTTTATAGTAATGATTAAAATTCTTTAATAAAATATTGAATTTTGATAATCTGTAATTTTTATGGGTAACTTGTCTTCAAACCCTTAGGGGTATGGATTGAGTTTGAAAATTTTACTTGTGTTTGGGCTTTAGTCCAGAACTAGTCTATCGAGGGATAGGAGAGTTCGGTGCAGACTATCGTTGCTAACTTTTGTCAGGAACTATTCGCTGACAAAAGGAAAAAATAAAAAGAAAAATAGCTCAAATCACTGACAAACATATTTTTAATTTTTCGGTTTAGACATAGATATATTGTATTTAGTATTTTAGTTTAAAATCATTTTCACTGACATAGTAATGTCAGCGGAGACCCCTCCGCTGGTCGCTGACCGCTGACCGCTAACCTCATCAAAATCGTGAGTATAAAACGCAGGCCACCAGTGAAATCGCTGAGGACTGGGAACGTTAGTGCAGACTCACCTTTTGTTTCTCTAAAAGTTTTACACAATTCATTTGATAATTCGTGGAGGTCAAGTCTAGTTGAAAGACTGATGTTTTAGCAATTATTTTCTGCCTGTTAACAAACATGACGAAAGAATAGCCAAAAATCTTAAAGTGACTTTCGGCGAAGTGACACGATTATTGTTTGATTAATAAAATATTTTCATAAAAGCCACTATTCGAAAAAATATTTGAATACTTATCTCGATTCCTACAACTACTCTCGATTTTGTGTTTAATTCAAGGTCATAAATGTTATCTTAATACTGTTGTTATTATTGTTATTAAAATATAAAGAGCTAACAGATTATATCTTCACATGATTTGAGTTAATATAAGTAATGTAACTGAAAGTTGTATTATTTGAAACCTAATGCTTTTATAATAAACTTTTGATTTAAGTGGAAGTCAAATAAAAATAAATTATAACTTGGAGTAACGGTTCATTTAGATATAATGTAAACGTTGAAACAATCCACCAATGTTTATTTGGTTTATCATTGGTTGGCTTCAGTTAACATTAATAAAAGAAAATTGTCAGCAATTAATTACTCCCATAATCTTGATTTATAATTTATTTTTACCACAGCCACACAAAACACTTCACAATTATTACTTTGATAGGCATTAGTAGTAGTTTTAGAGAAAACAGTCACCAAACAGTATTACTAGGACTCGTTGACTGCTTATAAAAATGGTTAAACTTATGATTGATTCTCGAACTAAATACAATGTTAGCAAGGAATCAAATTCAAGCCAAAATTCATTGTTCAAGAAGATAATTTTGAAGATTTTTCCCGAACCAACTCTAACGGAAATCAAATATGGGTTTACAACATTAATAAGTTGGCATGGGTTGTTCTTTCTAGTCCTCTACTTGATTTTGGTGGTCCAGATTCAAGTTACGATAAGTCTATCTGATATTCCATCAAAAACTATTATCAAAACATATTTCGCCAGATATATTGTAATACTAATCTGTGCCATTACTATCATCAAAATCAATCTTATTTGGTGTAATCGAAGATATATTAGGGAGTTAGTCATTGATTTTGACGAGAAGACAGTCGAAGATTTGGTTCTCAATGAGGAATCAAATAAACAACAAATAACTACCAAAAACATAACATCATTGCTTACTGTTGAGAAATGCTTCAACTACTTTGGAAATATAGTATTCTTTCTATTATTCGGTTTTTTCATATGTTTCCAAATAATTCATTCTTACGACGCTTTGATCTCGAAATTTGAATCAAAACCGAGATTCTACACATCACTACTGATAGTTATCTCATTTGCGTCGCAGTTAATACTGATTGCGTTATTCGCTATTGAATACTATTATTCGGTTAAGTATTTATGGCTATTTGAGATCAAGCTGAAGGAATTGGATAATTATATACGATATTTAGTATACTTAAAGATAACTCCAAGTATTGAACAGCTGAATTCAATACGCATATATTTCGCTTACGTCAATAGATGTCTGGATCACTTCCAACACATATTCGCTCCATTTTTAGGTCTAATAATACCTACATTTATGGTGGCATTACTTCTTCTGTTGGTAGATAACACAGTTGTTGAGAGAGTACTTTCAATAACCAATCAAGCCAATGTGATACACTTGATCGAAGCCCTTGTATTTTCTTTATTATTGTTGCATATAATCAGACTAACGGCTGCACTCAATTTCAAACTGCATAAGCCTTTAAAATATTTTGCCGAACTAGGTATTATCCCTATGGAAGAAAGTTCTAGTTATGCATTGGCTTATCACGTAAGTCAATAAATTGTTTGGTATTCAAATAAGATCTTGAATAAGTTTGTGATAATTTTTTCAAGTCTTATGTTGATTATATTTGAATAAACATAGATTTAAAAATCAATAACACATATAAAACTTTGATTCCTTAGTTGGACGCTTCACGAATCGCTTCGATGCCAATGCCTATAAAACTATATGGAGGACATGTTGTTGTTAATCAAGTTTTAGTGGTGGCTACATTCACGTTCATAGCTGGTGTTATATTACAACTATCAATGGAAACACTCCCTTGGATACCATTTCTGTATAATAAGTTAAATTACGAGCTTTTGAAAAGAGGAGATCAGTTCGTTGAATTGAAGGATAATCTCTCGAACAAATTTCAAAATAACACTGTTAAAAAATTCATTCTTGACATTAACTAAACTAACTAAAAAAAGGAAAAATTATAAACAAAACAAACATATTTGTAAACAAATATTTATTTATTTTAACCAAAATATTGTAATCCTAACACTGATACCTAGTCCCCTATTCCCAAACTTGTGTTTTGAGCACTAATCTTAAAACAGCGTCATGACCGCAATTCCAGTGAGTCGACGTCTAGTCCAGCAGACCCCCATTGAATTTGTGAGTAAAACACCAGTTTCCGATTGAACTAAAGTTAAATTTTTATCCAACACTTGTACAAAGCCTCAAAAATTAATATAATTCAGCTCTCTTCTTGCACCAAAATTGCTGTATTTTACTTCTAACTTTTTTCTTTTCATTTCGACTTTTCGGTCCTTTTTGTGACTTAGTTGGGGCAGTGCTTCTTGTTGAGCACTTCCAACGAGTCTCCTCCTTACGAAAATAACAGGCACGAACACATCTTTGACCTACTGGCAAACACTGTGATAGGTCCACGGAGGCAAGCATCGCTGACTAACTCACATTCTCAGTCTCTCTCTCTCTCTCTCTCTCTCTCTCTCTCTCTCTCTCTCTCTCTGCCGATCAAAGCATTGTAATCGTAAGAGTTTCGGATCTGAGATCCTAAGAGCCAAGAGTCGATCTTAAGTGTCGCCCAGGATCATTCCCTTAGTGAAGACACAAATTAAACATTGGTTAAATTTTATGCAAGCATTTGATTGGCATTCATTAATTGTATTAAAACCACTCTAACATCTACTTAACTGGTTTTTAAAAAACAGTACAATGATGCCTTAGAAAATCATAGCTTAATTGTTATCGGCTTTTAAGATGTAATTAAAGCACGTGAAGATTTGACAGGTTTAATTGTATTAATTATTCTTTTACAAGTTGAAAGTTAATCAATTATACATTATTGTTGAACTTGTACTCAAATAAAATAAATAGGATTAAGTAATAGAAAAATGACCATCTCTTTCAAACTTGAAGAGTGACATTGTTATCAAAGATTACTCTAAATGGTATATTTGATAACTTAGATAGCTCACTCATCAACACGAATACCAATCGAACGGATATTCTTTTTATAAATATACTAAATAAGTTGAAAGATTAATTAAATTTCAATTGAATTAAAGTGAATAATTAGCTACAAATTTATGTGGCTTCTACGTGGGCATTAAATAAAATCAAATACTTAAGCATTATAGTCAATATGACGTTTCCGAGAAGGGCATTCATTTATACTTAATATTCAAATAAGTGCAAACTTTGCTGAGAATAATGTGAAATTCTATTGAAATACTCATCTCTTAATCGAAGGCTTTGTTCCTCGAGAGTATCTCAAAGATTTATTGTCTAAATCATGAAAATAATGTCATTTTTACTGTTTACTGGTTTTTGAAACTTTCAAATACCAAAATGTTAGAAGTGATTCAATATCTGATGATTACTTTGGAACAATTTTGAGTAAACGAGTTGTGAAATGTTTATAAGTCAACTTTGGTTACATTCATTATTTAGACGAAGACTTTCAGACTATGTAATATCCGATTCAAAAAGCATTCTGATTGCACAAATACTGTTTCAAATCATGTTCGAAAAAGAATATTAAAAATGTTAACCTCCAGACGTGTGAAAATTTAAGTTAGGTTATTGTCATTCAATAGTTAGTTTTACTATAGGTAAATATAGTGAAGAGCATTGTTCTGAAATCTTGAGCTTCAAGCTCGAGCTTCTATAAGCGCAGCTCAAAAGTGTTGAACTTTGAGCTGCGCTTGTGTCAAATTTGGCCTGAGCTGCGCTTGTACTAAGAAGCTCAGGTCCAAGCTGCGAGCTGCGCTGCTGAGCTTATGTTAAGAATTAAAAATTAAAATAACGAATAGTAATCTTTGTAACAAGTATTTATCTCAAGTTATAATAAAGCATTTGTGGAAAAATATATTAATTTCGATCGTAAAGTTTGAAGAATGAATTCAAATTTCGATAGCGGTGTCACTTATCAATAATTGTGTCTTCTGATTGTATTTCACTTTCTTGTCAGGTCATGTTGAAAACAGTTTCAAACAACTAATTTCGCTTATTTTAAATAATTTTCAAAAATTACTTGAGATTATCTTATTTCGAATATAAAGAGATTTAAACAGTGAATAGAAATAATATTACTTTTAAGGTCTATAACATCATTAATTCTCTCTTCAGACAAACAGTTATTACATTAAATTTCAGTTTAAAGCGAATCTTAACTTGAAAACAATGATTCATAATTCAAAAATGCATCTCATCATTCAATTCGATAGATCTAATTTAAACCTAATTTGCTAACATACGAGAAGCAGTTCAAAAATCATTACTATTTTACAATCAATACTGTTTTTTGCTTTATTAAACAAATCGGCTTCAGATGAGCTTGAGCTGCGCTTCTTTATCATAGCCTGAGCTTGAAACTCAAGCTTATAAGCTCGAAGACAGCTAAAATTGAGCTTGAAGCGCAGCGCAGCTCAAAGCGCAGCTCAGCTCACAGCTAGCTTATGCTCTTCACTAGGTAAATACATCAGTCGTTTGAAGAAACGTCATGAGTGCAAAAAACTGACAATGGTTTTAATTGATAGTAAATTGCCGAAAACTGTTTGAGACGATGAACCAATGGATTTTTATTAGCGTTTTCCTAAATTTGTAATTTATTCATAACTTTTTCTGGTTATGAAACTTCTTATTATGTATATGAACATGTAGGTAAAAAAACATATATGTTAAGGGTTAAAGGTAAATTTTTAATGACAGCCTAGCATAACCTGACTTACACATCTGACGGCAAATATATTTAATATGCCTTTTCCAGAATGATTTGGTATTATATTTAAGACATCAAAATATTTTCTGGAATCGGTTATTACACAATATCGAAGTCTTCTTGTAAGAAACCAATTAATTCGGGTTAAAGATCAATATCGTTGGCTCGAAGACACAGATATTATTGAACCTGAAAATTTTGTTAACGACCAAAATCCTATCACAAAACCTTGTTGAGTCGAACCGACAAAGAAATAGTGTGCCAAGATTATCATTTTTAAACTGATTTCCTTCACTAATTAATTTGGAGCTGAACTCTCGAAGTTATACAGATCTTTGTAATCATCTGAAGTAGACATCCATGTGAAAGTTAGCTCAGAATTCTATTATTTAGCCCATACAGGTCTAAAAGATCAATCGATAGTTTATGAAATGGATTCACTCGAATCAGATTCAAAAGTACTCATAGATCCAAATCAATCCAGTAATAAAGGCTCAATTTGATTGACCCATATATCTTTCTCAGAAAATAGTAAATATTGCACCTATGGCATTAGTTCTGGTAGCTCTGATTGATCTACAATCAAGATAAAAGACACTGAAACTGGAATCGATTTAAATGAAACCTTAACTGAAATTAAATTTTCATCTGTTTAAACGAATGATAATTTGAGCTATAACAAGAGATCTTCTTTTATGTTTTATTTCAATTGTTTGAATATTAACTAAAAAGTTTTGAACTTTTTATGATTTTGAAAATCATTATATTTATAGAAATATGACAGAAAGAGTGCAGTTGTTAATCAAGATCACAAATTATATCATCACAAGTTATTCACTAAACAACAGGATGAGCAAAGAATTTCGATCACTTCATTCTCAAATCATCTTAAATTACGAATGTAAATCTTGATGGATGAATTCTCAACTAATTATAGATAAACATTGACTAATTTCTCAATTTAGTGGCGATGTTGTCATTAGTGAAGAAGCAAAGTGTACTCATTTATTCCCAGAACAAGATTCTAATGCTCGGTTTTATGCAAGACTTGATTGAAACTCAATTAACTGATCGATAGAATTTACGCCACTCAATGATCAAACAAATAGGATTTATATAACAAACGATGAGGGCTTGTTTACTTGATAACTAACAGAAATGCTCGAAATTATCATTTAGTTAAAATAAATCTCAATAAACCAACAGAAGTAAGTATGTTCAAAACTAGATTCAGAAATATTAATTACTTAGACCCATATGCACAATCGTATATAAGCCTGGCTTAAGACTCGAGACTTAAACCTAGTTTTAGACTTTTAACCGGATTTATATGCGAGTGTGCATGTGGGTCTTAGAATTTTGATAAATATTTTATAATCATATAAATATTGATGAATTTATAGTCGAGAATGCTCATTTGTAGGCTTATTTTCGTTTAATTCGAATTGGGTCAACATTTTAACTGAAAAAGAGACAGAAGTATTAGAGCGAGCCATTGTCGTCAATTAGTTGTTGTTTACATGTGGAATGTAATCAATACCATTGAAATCTATAACACTTATAACGGAAAATACATTAGATTATTTTATATTGTGACAAGAGCTGTATCCAGAATTATTGGTAGAAAAATAGTAGTTATTTCTTCTGTAAAGTTCAAAATTTGTTATCTTTGAAATATATGATTGCGTATTCAGCGATGAAACAATTACAAACAAGTTAGTAAAAAACATTTTACTGAATTCATTATGATTTCATTTATTCCAACTTTGGCTCAATAACAAGAGATCTTCCTCAGGTCAAAAAATCCAGGTTTGAATATGATACAATTCAAAACAAAAAAGTATTTTTTCGAAGTAAAGACAACACAGTAGACGTTCT
This sequence comes from Archegozetes longisetosus, assembly GCA_018873245.2. Classification (NCBI taxonomy): domain Eukaryota; kingdom Metazoa; phylum Arthropoda; class Arachnida; order Sarcoptiformes; family Trhypochthoniidae; genus Archegozetes; species Archegozetes longisetosus. The sequence goes on along the minus strand of JAEMBT020000001.1, from coordinate 15,331,021 downwards.
GATGTTCATAGTTAGCAAAATAGCAATTATTTAGTTTTAAGAATTGAATCTGAACCGAATATAGTCAGATTTCAAGTCGTTGCTGTCTAGAAATATAAATCTCGATGGCTCGTATCTCTGGCTCGATGGCAGACGTATCTCTGATCAATAATAATTGCACTCGAAGAAACAGATTTCAATTTCAAGTTCTTATAATTGATGATTATTAGGAAGATTCTTCAATAAATTCTAATTTGGGCTAACGATTAATAGCGCAGTGAATGGTAGTCTACCTTCAGCTGATTCTAATAATCAAAGACCTAATTTGTTTGGCCGTACGTTGACCAGAGTCGGGTCTGTTATCTTTAAGATGATGGGATTCATTCGGCTTGAGTAAACTAATTTTCGAAAATTTTTCATATTATTGAAATAGATATTTTGAGATTCCAACTGTTTACAGTAGGATATGCCGGGTGAATCTTAGCAATCCCTGCTCGGGGTGTTCCTATTGGCCAATATCAACGAGTCATATGTCGTTGGAAAGGTTTCGCCAAGCTGAGTCCAACGATACCATACATGATGACCTGTGACCTCGGGTTCGCCGACGGGTGACCTTTAATCCCCGACCTATTACAACAATACTTAACCCCTACAACATACATATCGTTGGAAAGGTCTTGACATACAGAGCTCAACGATGCCATACATGATGACCTGTGACCTCGGGTTCACCGACGGGTGACCTTTGACTTCTGACCTCTGACCGAAATACTTAACCCCTACAACATATATATCGTTGGAAAGGTCTCTTCCAACTGAATACAATAATAACACTCATATCACTTTGAGACTAAAAACAAAACGAAGGTTTTCACTGTTGAGCGCCCTGGGGAACTGTCCCACAAGGCACCGCCTGTTCCCTCCCTTCGCCCTTAAAACGGGGCGATGAGTTCAATACACCTTGATTTTTCCGTTAATCAGAATTCGAATCTTATTCTTGATTCGAATCTTGGAATGTATCGTGATATAATGGTGGACGATGAAGAGTAAGTCTATCTAAATAAAGAGCAGGTCCAGGATAAACTTTAACGACATCTTTCAGAAAATGTTTAAATCTTTGACCATAACTGTACTTTTTTTCTATTCTTAAAATGAGCAAATTTGTATAAATATTGAGAAATGAATTGGTCAATGTATTTGTTTGAGCGATAAGTTTTAATATTTTTTTCAATTGTGCCCAACGGCTTTCAATATTTTGAGTGTGTATTTGTTTATCATCTGGACAGACAAAATGAAGGCTGTGATTGACACTATAATGGTCAAACAAATGATGTTGCCTAAGTGAAATGTATTTATAAACTGCAGCTGAATCGGTAACTAAGATTGAACCTGGCTCAACATAGTTTCTAACTAAACAGTCAATAACCGAAACTGTTCTATTTGGGACTCGAAACATGAATGCCTCTTTTGTTAATCTGCATGTCCCACCTACGACCCAAATATGTTTTTCTCCTTCTAACATTCTGCCTCGCTTGTACTTACGATGAACAATGTGAGTTTCGTCGATTTCGACAAAATGACTGAATATTTTGCCATCCTCATCATATAGACCTCCGATTTTACGTCCAGGTTGGGATAAGATGACCTCTTGAACTTTTCTACAAGCAGAATACCAATTTGAAATTGTATTTTTTCAACATGACACTCAATTGCCGCTTGTTGATTAGTAAGCTCAGCTACAAATGCCAATACAATGCGCAATGTTTCTCTTATCGAAAGTTTAGAACTTTCAAAGAATGTCCATGAAGTAGGACTAATAGATTTTCGACAAATTGGACAGCTATATATCCAATGCAATTTTTCTCTTTGAGCTTTCATAATAATGCATTCAGTATCAGGGTGATTAACACAAGATGGTTTAGGATTAGAAAGTTGGCTAGGAAGTAAACTCATCAATTCACAAAACTCAATGGCATCATTCTCATTACGAAACTTTTGGTTAAAATTAGACATGTTCAAATAATCGAAAACGGTGGAAAAGTTAAAACTGTCTGGTTCAATAGATGATCGTGCACGTCTTAGCATGAATGATAAAATTATACCAATACTAAAAGCAAAAACCAATGAAATTAAAAAATGTAAATTGAATACGGTCGAAGAGGTGGAAGGAATTGAATAGTGCCGTGAAAACGGCAATTCAACATTACTTGTCACTTTTTTCACTGACTGATAAGATGGTGGATCGCTATGGTGTTGCCCTGAAAAGGGCAGGACACCATTAATTGGTACTGAAGTACCGTTAGCGATAATAAAGACTAAAAAGTATATTGAAACCCGCATTGCTTACGCTGTGGAAAGTAGATAAAGAAAATTATGAATATGTATACCTTCTCAGAAGGGTAAATTATACAAGCATTATTTGATCTTATAGGGAGATAATATAATTTGAAAATCAAAACTTATGTTGAATAGGTCTCAAGATCACATGAGCGTTATCATTGTATTCAGTTGGAAGAGACCTTTCCAACGATATATATGTTGTAGGGGTTAAGTATTTCGGTCAGAGGTCAGAAGTCAAAGGTCACCCGTCGGTGAACCCGAGGTCACAGGTCATCATGTATGGCATCGTTGAGCTCTGTATGTCAAGACCTTTCCAACGATATGTATGTTGTAGGGGTTAAGTATTGTTGTAATAGGTCGGGGATTAAAGGTCACCCGTCGGCGAACCCGAGGTCACAGGTCATCATGTATGGTATCGTTGGACTCAGCTTGGCGAAACCTTTCCAACGACATATGACTCGTTGATATAGGCCAATAGGAACACCCCGAGCAGGGATTGCTAAGATTCACCCGGATATGCCTGGGTTGATGATTGTGTAAATCCCAATTGATAACAAAACTGAATTCAAACAAGTTTACAAATAATATAAATCAATTCAAACTGTTTACAGCTGAAGATTTGAATCTATAGTATTATTATATATTCAAACTTTAATTAATAGATATCAAAAGATGCCAAACAATATCCAGCAGTGCTTATAATTATTGGTGATTAAAATTTTTTAATCTGAAATATAGAAACGATTCTGAATAAATTTATTAGATTTAACTTATCAAATATTTAATGTATATTTCCTTTGAAGTCCACTAGAATAAAGGGGATCACGATGATGGAGTAGTTCCGTAACATTCTCTCAAATTTATAGCTGGACTGCAATATGAATTGGGAAAAAACTATCTGATATACCATTAATAATTAGAGTGGATATCAATTCAGGGCATGGATCTAGAAAACCAATTTCAAATTTAGTAAATATTTATGGAGACACTAAAATATTAAACGGAAATCATTTTCTATTTGCAAAATAGATTGAAGAATCAACAGATATGGTCTTATTTGTGATAAATACTCTTAAAATTGACAAACTGTCTTTCGAACTGTACAACAGTAAACAAACAATTCAAATTTATTTAAATTATTCTAGTTAATTGTAAATTTAATATTAATTGAGTATTTTTAATGTTAGCTCTGCCTTCAAAAATGCAAACTTACAATTAAGTAAATCATAAGCATTGATAATCTTTCAAAACTTAGAACTCAAAATATCAAGCTAAAATCTTTTTCAACTTTCTAGTCATGAACGATATAAACGATCGTTAATATAATAGATAACGAAGTAAATAATATACAAACAAAAGCTCGATATTATAAGGATCAAAACTAAAAGATCATTAATTTTGCAAATTGTGATAAAACCGCACGACTTATTCTCCATATTTCCATAAACACGACGAACATCATAATATAAGGAGAGTCCAACAATTACGAGATAAATTAATCCGAATAAGTAGAAAACATATTGATTGTAATTGACTAGTATTGCAATCAGTCCACAAATATAAGCAAACCATTTAAGTGAGTATTTAGTTAACGTTCTTATCAATAATCTCGCGATAAGCTGTGAACCTTCATCGCAGAATCTGCAAATATGTTGACCTCTTCCACGTATCCTAAGTGATGATTTAGGTAATTCTCTTAGAATTTCGACTTTAGCTCCTAATATAGCCCAAATAATTTCTCTATTTTTTCTATTAATCAATTCGTTGCGCATTTTGTTTTTGGAAATAAATACAAAACCAATTGCATAGAATATGATACTATAGAGTAATAGTGCAGTTGTAATTGTCATCAGTAGTATGGACCAATCAGTTAGATCGTGATTTAAATAGGTATCATCAAAAGAATTAATTGAACTGGACCTTCTTTTATACTTTCAGATGTGTCACTCTTATCAGACATCTCTTACTTAATAAATTTGAATCGCGAATAAGATCTGATTTTAAGTTATCGCAATAACTCAATTGTGTTTGATTTATGTTTGATCCTGGAGTTCAAACTTTTATTTCTGAGGCGCGCAACTATTACATTGTTGTTCATTATGAATACTTAGTGCAAACAAATTAAACTTTGGTTTGGCACATAAAATCTAAATCTAATCAATTTTATAAACAATTATTTAGTGAAATCTGTGCTGTAAAATAAAATAAATAGATGTAAAGACAGACTATTTATTCAAAATAAAACCACGGTTTTTTCAGTAAAAGATCTCCAAATGAATACTAAGTCCTGAAAATCGCTTTAAGAGAAACGAATTCGAACCTAATCTACGGGACCGAAGAACTTGGATTCAATAGAGATTTAAAGAGAAAGGCTCGCTTACAATAGTGCAAAAATTTTCTTCTTGTGAAATCAATTTCAGGAAACATTACATAATAACTTATATATAAACTGATAGGACGATTGATATGCTACTTAAAAATAACAAGTTATCATTGTTGTTGATATTTATTTTGCAGTATATTAATATGTTTCTCTAATTTTCAGACCACTATAAGTCATAACTCATTATTGATTAAAGTTAAAATAGATTAGTTATTTATACAGTATAACAAGCTATGAATCAATATGAATCATTTGTTATGCCGTTCTGGTTCGAGCTCATAAACCTAAACGCATAACTGGGGATAAAACTAATTGCTTATCCAGAACTCTGAAACAAATGTTCTATTAAAATCTTAGTAATATTAGACTTTGTTTGATTGCAATCTTTTATTTTCTTAAAAAATTATAAGTATTTAAAATAATATTTAATAACAAACATATAATAGAAATATTGCATAAGATTTAGACGTGATTTCGTTAATTGATTCACACAAAAAATATTATAAACATATTTGAAGGTTTTCACATTTTAAAATATTTTTACTTCTTTCTAACACTCTTTTTCTCTCGCTCAGAGGCATGATGAGGTCCTCTCCTCGAGGCCTCCGCCCGAAGACTGATTCTCTTTACAAGTTTTTAACATATCTTATATAAACAAAATAGATCTGAATTGTTATTTTTTTAAAATATTCACCGCATTTCATAGCAAACGTTAATACAGTGATAACCTTGAAAGCGTTAGTAAAGCATTACATAAAATATAAAGCATTTTAAAGATAAATGTTTGACTAACTATTTTAAAAGAATAAAAACTGATTTAAAATCAGAGAATTTATATCTGCATAACACATTTAAATTACTTTATTTGCACTCTTTTCACAGTATCTTACAAATTGTTTTCATGATAGTATTGTTCCATTAAAACAGTTTAGTTATTTTGTAGTCAAATCAAATAAACAGTTTATTGACATTATCGATATGGGTCTCAACCTATTAATATCCAAAATTCCTCTTATTTAAGCATTGTAATTATGATAACTAGCACTTAGGAAATCAAACAACAGTTTAAACCTTTCCTGCTAGTTCAAAATTCTCGTTTTATACTTCATCAATACAACACATATAAAGCTTTCAAAATTTACTTCAACCATAAATAGCATTGCAATTGAAAATGAAACTACTATTTGTTATATTGATTTTAAATTCTGGAAATTTGATTCAAGTTTTCGGAGCAATTTTTAGATACCCAAATGCTAGAAGAGATGATTCGATATCTGATGATTATTTTGGAACAATAGTAAGTGAACGAGTTTGAAAATTTTCAAAATCAATACTTGCTGTTCAATAATGAAATATTATATCTATCTCTATTCAACTAAAATACCTTATTATTGCAATTGATTTATACTAAACCTCAACTAAAAGATTGTTTAAAAATTGGAAAAACTTCGAATGCTTAACAAATTTATGTTCAAAAATGATTTAATAATTTCAGGTTAAAGATCCATATCGTTGGCTTGAAGATCCAGATAATGCTGAGACGAAAAGGTTCATAAAAGATCAAAATTCTATAACAAAACCTTATGTTGAATCGAATCTATATAGAAACAGCATAAAAGAGAGGTATTGTTCAAACAGTTTTCCTGTGCTGACTTTCACATTATTTGCAAAATAAAGTTTTACAGCTCTTTATAATTATCCAAAATATGGAATTCCTACGAAGCATGGCTCGAAATACTACTATTTCGAGAATACTGGGCTCAAAGACCAGTCCGTATTTTATCAAATGGATTCACTCGAATCAGAGCCAAAAGTATTCATAGATCCAAATCAACTTAGTAAAAACGGCTCGATTTCATTGACTCATATATCTTTCTCAAAAAATGGAAAATATTGTGTCTATGGTATCAGCTCTGGTGGTTCTGATTGGTCTTCATTCAAGATTAAAGATACTAAAACTGGAATAGATTTAGATGAAATGTTAACAAGAATCAAATTTTCGTCTCCCGTTTGGACGAATGATAACTTAGGCTTCTTTTACGCTGTACTTCAGTTATTTAAATATTGATTGACTTTAATGAACTTACTATGATTTGCAATACTTATAGCAATACGACGAACACCAAGGTAGTGGTGAAGGAACTGATGCTGAGTCGAATCGCAATCAAAAGTTATATTATCACAAGCTGTCTACTAAACAATCGGAAGACATTTTGATCACTTCATTCCCAAATCACCCCTTATGGCTTGTGTAAGTTGTGGTCAATACAGAGTAATTGATAAACAAAATGAGAAAATAATCTAGGAATAATTAAGAACAAATAAAAGCTCTCATACCTTCTATCTATCAATACTTAATTTAACAGAAGTGTTTCATTAAGTGTTTTATTCTGCCTGCAATTTAATTTAGTGGAGAGGTAGTTGTGAGCAATGACGGAAAGTATGTCCACTTATTTCCATCACAAGGATCTGAGTCTGCCTGGTTTTATGCTGAATTAGATGGCAAACCAATCACTCGTGAAAGCTCAATCAAATTCATACCGATTACCGATAAATTAAATGGAGCCTATAATTATATAACGAGTGTAGGAAATGAAGTTTACATAATAACTAGTAGGAATGCCCCGAATTATCGTTTAGTAAAGGTTGATCTCAATAAGCCAGAAGAAGTAAGTCCTTGTTTAAATTAGATTCACAAATATTAATCTATTGGAATTTTGATGAATATTTTTATAATTATATCAATATCATTGAATTTATTGTTGATTTGTCAACTATTTTCCATTTAAGTCAAATTGGGTCAACATTTTAGCTGAGAGGGAGACAGAAGTATTGGAACAAGCCATTGTTGTTAATAAGGATAAATTAGTTGTTGTTTATATGCGAAATGTAAACGATATCATTGAAATTCACAATCTCTATGATGGAAAATACATCAAATCTGTAGGCATTCCCTTAGGAACTGTTTCAGGAATAAGTGGTGAAAAAAATGGAACCGACTTCTTTTATAAAGTCGATACTTTCTTTAGTCCTGGAATTATTTGTCGATACACTTTCAGTGGAAAAAAACACAATCAGAGTAAGTTAGTTTTCAAGTGAACTTTCGACAAGAACTTCTGTCATTTGACTTTTAAAAGTTATTCGAAATAATAGATACGTGTTTTAACTAATTTATCGACGGACTAATAAAAAAATCACTTTACTCCGAGTTTGAATAACTTTATATTAAGTTAAAATTAGTTGTACTTTCATTAATAAATCTTAAGGAAACAGATTTGACTGATTTTCAATAGTTTTTCTTTTATTTTTGTGCGTCTTTCTTCTAATTTAACAGGTATTTCGTGAATCAAAAATTTCTGGTTTGGATATGACACAATTCGAAACAAAACAAGTTTTCTTTCGAAGTAAAGACAATACAGTAGACATTCCGATGTTTATAGTTAGCAGAAAAGTAATTATTTATTTTTAAGAACTGAATCTGAACCGAATATAAATTCAGATTTTAATTGATTGCTGTTTAAGAATATAAAACTTGATGGCTCAAACCCCACTCTGCTTTATGGTTACGGAGGTTTCGGGATTTCAATTAAACCAGGATATAGTCCAATGGCAGCTTTTTTCATAAACAATTTGAATGGTGTTTATGTTTCAGCCAATATAAGAGGTATTTTTGGAAATATAGTTAAAAGTCATTTATCGATTTTGTTTAATGATCTCTACAGGAGGCGGGTATGAAATTAAATCGAACCGGAATTAACATTTTGACTCAAATAAATATTAAATTTTTCAAAGAGAATATGGTGAGAATTGGCACAAAATGGGAATTCGAACGAATAAGCAAAATGTCTTCGATGATTTTGCGTCTGCAGCTGAATACTTGATCAAAAATAACTACACTCGAAGGGACAGGTTTTGAGACTTTCAATTGACTCAAATATTAATACACTATAATCTGTTTATAGTGAAAGAGTTAGTGCAGCTAATAGTGTTCACTATAAACAAGTTTACCATAAAAGGTTTGGGTGTATAACTACTCACTATGAATCTCTAATTTAGGTTAACAATTAATGGTGCATCAAATGGTGGTCTGCTTATAGCCGCTTCCAGTAATCAAAGACCAGATTTGTTTGGTTGTGCAATACCTAAAGTCGGGTAAGTTATACCTAAAGAACATTGCCGGAAAGTCTATGGGATTCCGCCTAATTTGGCACTCGGGATCTGATGATATATTTTAATAGAGGTCATCAGCCTAATCAAAATTGCCAATAGGCCCACCTCCGTACAACTTATAGTTTAAGTGTTAGATGCCGTTAACGTTTTAAAATGAGATAAATTATAGATTTATTCGGTGAATATGAAAGATATCGAAAAATGGTTTTCATATTTGTAGTCAGCGTTAAATTCTACATCGAAACCATATACCATATATTCAAAAATCTTAAAATCAAAAAATCATATATTATAGACAGAGAGGAACAAGGTGTCAAGGCTGTAACTTCTTATACTTGCTCTTGTGTCCAGAGCCTCAGAACTGTCGGTTGTTGTGCTCGCATATCGACAGTTCTGTGGTATCTCGGATACGCACGATATCTGCCCTAGATTCCAATTCCCGCAGAATTTCTGAATAATATCTGCGTGGAATTGAAGGAACAAGAGTAAGCCTCGGCGGCGACTAAAATGGGGAGTCCGGTGGGGGCGGAGGGTGGGGTCCCCACCAAAATATTACATTTTAAATCGTGATTAAACATGTTATCATATATTTAAAAATATATGATAGGCAGGGTTCGTCAATGTTCTTAGTAGTTTAGCATTTACTTTGGCTTCATTATGAAATGCTAGACAGTATTGTTGCCAATGAAGCTCACTTTAAGTCAAATTAAGGTTAGGTGACAGTGACGAGGACAGACCTAACCCTAAGTATGCACAATTGATACAAATACTATCAAGCATCTCAGTGTAAAGCTGACCATTTAAAACGTACAAAATTTTGACCAAACTTTCAAAGTTATTGTTTAACCTAACATTATTGTGTTCTCAAGTGATATTAGATTTAGTTATATCCTAATTTCTTTCATACTCATTTGTTAGGCTCGAACTAATAATAAATCAAGATAATCGTTAATATGAACGCAAACTGCAATTATACTTTTCCTAAAATACGCTATTCTCAAATTCTGTATGATTTTAGTGTATTAGATATGTTAAGATTTCAACTGTTTACAATCGGATATGCCTGGATTGATGATTATGGAAATCCAATTGATAACAAAACTGAATTCAAATATGTTTACAAGTAATATAAATCAATGCAAACTGTTTGCAACTGAAGGTTTAAATCTATAATAATTATATGTTTAAACTTTTAGATATTCTCCTCTTCATAACGTACCGAAAGATACCAAACAATATCCAGCAATGCTCGTAATGACTGGTAAGTAATTAAAATATCTAAATGACTCTGAATAAGATTTATTGAACTATATTTATCAAATATTCAATGTAATTTCTTTTGAAATCTACTAAAACAAAGGCGATCACGACGATAGAGTGGTTCCGTCACATTCCCTCAAATTTATTGCTGAACTACAGTATGAATTGGGAAAAAATTACCTAATACACCATTGATGATTAGAGTGGATATCAATTCAGGACATGGTGCTGGAAAACCTGTTTCAAAAAATGTAACACTTCAAAAACTATATAACTGAACTAAAATTATCTCAAGTTTTTGTTAATTAGATCGAAGAATCGACAGATATGGTTTCGTTTGTGTTGAATGCTCTAAAAATAAATTTGAAAACAAAGATGAAGCCAAGTAATGCAAAGCCACACATCAAACCACCACCAATTAAGTCATAATTAACTTTTATGTCTTATTCTATTTCAAATTTTCTCATTCGAAACCTATTGGTTTATAACTTTACAATAGATCAAATTGGAATGTTTCAATTTAAAGAATCCGAAATCTTAATTGGAATCAAATTAATATTGAATAAAATTTTCAATTAATTTATTTATAATAAGCAAAATTTGTCATCTACTATCGAATTATGCGTCTAAAAGCAAACAAAATGACTATAGACTAATAAACTATGTTATAGCTAAAACTTTGATTCATGCAAAACTTGCAAGTTTTGAGATGAAAAATGCTGATCGAATAATCTAATAATACAAGGCTCCGCATTCACATAATTATAAAAGATTAAAATAAACAAAATAAGTCCCGAGATAATTAAAGTTGAACTAAAATCTCGCTTAATTTACAAGTATTGACAAAAAGCATGACTTTTGCTTAAACATTAATTAATACACAATACATCACAATAATATACAGATATAACGAAAAAGATATAGTCAACTATTTTCATCTTCATAATTACTTGTACTGTGATCAGTCTGAAAATTGAAGTCATAATTTTCAAACTATAGTTAATTAAAATACGACTCAATGCTTTATTTTCAAGCTTTGATTTTTGAATACTGAATTTGCATCTATGTTAACATCTTTTCTTTTTATCAGACGATTTATAAATAACTTCGGCTTTAGCTCCAAATAAGACCAAAACTGGATCTTTGTTCTTTATATTTATCAGTTTGTTGCTCTTTGACTTTGTAGACAAATAAGAAAATAATTGAATAAAATATGAGAATGTAAAGTAATAATGCAAATACGATTGTCATCAGCAATAAAGATCAATCGATCGAATAGTGATTTATATAGATATCATCAAAGTAGTCAAGTGGAAATGACATTAGTTCTATAAGACATTGTTTATCTAAAGTTTCATTAAATACTTCTAAAGCTTAAATTAATCAATATTTACTAGAAAAAATCTTAAATAATAAGTTTTATCTCGCACAAACTTTCAACCATTTTCTGCTTTACTGCCTTATATAAAACCAGTTCAGCTCTCATCACAAAATTTGTTATGATATACACATTGGTTGTCTTGAAGTGGTTTATCTAATCATCTATTGATTCGAAGTCAAGGATAATATACCTGTGTATTAATAAACAGAAATACCAATATTACACTACTTAAGCTCAATTTACCTTAAAACGAGTCACTTTCAGTTATTATTAAATATGATATGATTTTGGTCAAAATGAAATCTACAAAACTATTAACTTATTTATTTGAATTAACATATCTAATAATAAGTGTAAGATTAGTGAATAGTGATGAGATAATAGGATACACAAACTTATTCCTAAACGGAAACATATCAGTGTGCGGCAGAGAAGAGTGCAATTTAGGTAATTTGATTACTGACGCTTTTGTACACTCCAGAGTCAATAACTTCACTCAATTGCCACAAATTAAGTTTGAACAAGAAAACAAATATATTATGCGAAGTATCAATGAGACTAACATTGGTCAACTTCCACAAGAACGTAATGTGATTGGTTTGATATATGCTAAAAGCATTGCTAACTCTATTGGTAATCAAACTAACATAAATCAAAAATTTCCTATTACTCAAAGTGATGTTCAAAACGTATTTAGTAATAAGTCAAGACCTATCGATATGGTCATCATGTCTGGCAGAAGGTTAAGATTCTTCATGGAAAGTAAACTCGAAAAGTTCAATCGTAAAAATGTTCAGCCATTTGATGATTTCTTGCAAGTTTCTGGAATTAAAGTGAAATATGATGCGAATAATCATATGAAAATTAGACAAATTTTGATAAAGTGTCAAAAATGTGACAATGATGTATATACAGAAATGAACGAAAATGACTTTTTTGACGTAATGATGCCATCACATGTTTCTCAGTCTTATTACTCGGATGATGTCGTGTTTGATTCAACGCGTCAGTCATTCCTCTATGCCATGGGCTTCAATCTCAATCCTACTGAATTAGTGGAGAAATATTTGAATAGCTCTGTTCTCCAATCACCACCAAAGTTGAAGGCAGAATAATTAGTGAGTCTAGAGTTCTCAATTTCACTAAGTTTATGTCTAAAATTGTCTTATTTTCCAGTTAATGCATCGATCAATTTGAATAACGACCGTTTCTCACTCATATCAAGCATCCTTATTTTATTGATAAGAAAATATATCCTTTGATCATCTCCTCAGTTCAGCCAAATATAGAATAAATGATTTTTGAGCAAAAGAAAGTAATAAAAATGATCGTTTAGACTGAATGTTGAGCTTTTCTTAATGGATTCTCCTGATTAAGTTGTATGTTAGAATGTAATTTACCAAATGTAATCAATGTTTCATTTGTTTTACTGTATATGCCAATTCACTTAAGTTTATGCTGCAATTACTACCCAATCACCAGTAATTTCAAGTTTTACACTTTAATTCATTTTAAGAGCTATAGGCTTGTATTAACAAGTCTATTTTAGTTCTCTTTTATTCAAAACGATATTTTCCACAATTTTATCATATATTATAATATTATTTTAAAATTATTAAGAGAAATAGATTGTTCGATAATAACGGTAATAAGAATAGTGTTGGTAAGTATAATAATACGGATAATGGTATGGGTTATTATAAGGATTGTGGTTCATAGACACCTATTGCCCTCCACTTGGCAAATCCACAATCTGTCTGTTACCACTAGCAAAATCACTTCAACAACTTAAACAACCAGTCGTTTCATTATTTGTTGGCACGGTAGTTGTTCTGGTACTTGTGCCAACGATTACGACTATTTAATAGTTAAATTGCGCTAATCATTTCAATATAAACCAATTCTTAGATTAATCTTAAGTATTCTCAATTTTGGTTTTACTATCGCGAAAAGTAGAGATCACAAAATACATTTTGTTTGATTGTTTAAAGCTGTATTAAGTTAATATTAAATTAAATTATAGTTAATAAAAAGAAAGCTTTTATGTTTTATGGTTAAGATTATATTCTGGATTTTTATTCTCCTTTACGGTCAAATTTTCTGTTAATATTGCAAAATATTTCAAAATAGCTTTTAGCATACTTTTGATTCTGTGATTAGAACATTGGTTTAAACTCGTTTTGCAACTTCCAGAATATATTATTCTCTAGAATGCATTTAGAATTAATAGTTCTCAGCAAAAACTTTGTATATGCCGAATAATTTGAAACTTTTGGAAAATTTTTGAGTAGATACTGTTTTTTTACAACTAATAATAGGAACTAATTTGTCATTTAATTGAAATGACGCAAATTCCACGTCAATTGCAAAGCTTCCAAACATTATAAGTATTAGTGATTGATTTGTTTACAAAATCAATTTGATGACACCTTTTCAAACTACTTTTATAATAAGACTGATTATATTTTGCAGATTATGTGTAATATTAATACTTCTATTGTTGCTAATCGCGCTCAGAATTCATTCTATACTTTATTAGTTGAACTCTTCGTATAGAAACAGTTTGAAAACCACTTATCTGAAGCTTGAAAATAGTTAGGTTTAACACAATCTAAACTTAACCTAACCAAATTTAAATGTAGAGCTAAATATGCAATAATACAGTCCTTCGAAATAATCTCAACAAATTTGAAACATATATAATTATCTGTGAAGTATTTTACACATGACAGACTTCACTTACTTCACTTAATATTAAGTTTAATAAGAGTCAAAACTCATCCGTCAATTAGTTTAATCTATAGATCAAGTCTAACAAAACAAATTAGTAATTCAAAATTTAATTGAATCAACGAATAAAATATGCTTCATTTGAATAATTACTTTATCTTAACTGATAACAGATGGCTGACCTTTAAGAGACTGATTAAGAAAATGACACTTTTTTGAATTCATTTCATAAATATCTTCTTCACTATTAGTTAAGATTATTTTGGAGGCTTTATGAAAGGATTGTATAGACAGTGATAGAACAGTGAAATTTGCTTAACTTTCTATTTATTCGATTAATTCAATCAACTAAAATATAATTTTGAGCTTTATTACCCGAAATATTTCAAAATAAAATTTAAAGGTCACTTTGGTTCACCAAAATGACAATAACAAACAAATCATAACATCAGTTGATTTAAACAATTAAAATATCTCAATAAGATTTTTCTTTTAACTCCAAAACAAGCTTTTGGAAAATACATTATGTAACAAATCTACCCGATGGGCACTATCGGACCATTGGTTCCACTACCCACGGATCTAGCGGTTGTGCCTCCAATTGGAACAATTGGACCATTGGTTCCACTACCCACGGAACTAGCGGTTGTGCCACCAATTGGGACAATTGGACCATTGGTTGCATTACTCACGGAACTAGCGGTTGTGCCTCCAATTGGAACAATTGGACCATTGGTTGCATTACTCACGGAACTAGCGGTTGTGCCTCCAATTGGGACAATTGGACCATTGGTTGCATTACTCACGGAACTAGCGGTTGTGCCTCCAATTGGGACAATTGGACCATTGGTTCCACTACCCACGGAACTAGCGGTTGTGCCTCCAATTGGTACAATTGGACCATTGGTTCCACTACCCACGGATCTAGCGGTTGTGCCACCAATTGGTACAATTGGGCCATTGGTTCCACTACCCACGGATCTAGCGGTTGTGCCACCAATTGGAACAATCGGACCGTTAGTTTGGGCTGATATTGATTGAAAAATGCATTAATTTAAATTGGTTTAAATTGCCAGGCATAGTTTACCTTGACTCAAGTGTGAGAAAGTTACTAAAGCAACCAAAGCAATGAGGCAAAGCATGTTTTGGAAATAAGTTCTAAACTGTTTCTGTTTAAGCTTAATATTCCCTCAATATACTTGCAACCATTTCATTTGGTTTCCCTTTTATAGCAAATTTTTCGGCTTCAGTTGTTGATTAATCGATTTTTGCGCAAATGTTCACTCCTGACTGATTGAGAATAGTTTAATCGAAATAACTTTCTATTCATCTCCATAAACAACCTAACTTATAACATAACATTAGCTCTAACTTTCAAAACAACTCCACTTAAAAGTTGAAAGATCAAATTTTTCATAAATCTCAATCTTTACATGACTTTCATTTTTCTGATTAATTGAGAATCGACTCTCCAACAACTTATGTATAGCTTGATTTATATTAAGGACGGCATTGGAAGCACCTGAAGAATTCAAAATCTTTTTAAACATAAAGTGTTTGAAAACATTCTATAGTACAAACTAAATTATAAATAAACCGCTAATGAAAAATTTGATCATCAAATCTGTTATGTATGTAATAGTGGATCATCTCTAAGCAAGAAAACTATGTTTTCGTGCTAATTTCAAAGTCATTCAAAAGTTCTTGTTACACTCGACTATGTTATTGTTCAATAGCTTTCATAGAAACTCATATAAATTAGTTGTTTTAATCATTTAGTGAAATATTTCCCCAACCAAATATGTCTATAGCTAAGAGAGTTCACAAAATTCATGCCAAGACGCCTCCAGAGGCTTGACTAAAATCTATAAAACATCAGATCCCTGTGCCACAGCCGTAGCCAGTGGAACTAGCCTTCCAGAGATTCTATCAAAGCTTTAGTGTGAGCCTATACTGAAGAAAATTGATGGCAAACTTTAAAGTATTATTTATCTGGTACCTCAATCAATTGCTTATTATTAATCATTAGTGTGGCATTTAATTAAAGGAATAACAGTTACTGTATTTTAATGTTTCATTTTTGTTATCTGTGCATTTAGTTTCAGACTTTTAGCCTTCTCCAAATCATACGTCCTGACTACGGCACTGCTCTGAGATTGATTGAATTTTAACAAATTTTATTTTGATATCCAATAATTAGTTAACCATCTATAAAAGGTTCATCGATTGATAAAAGTAGTTTTGAAATAAAAATAAAATTAAAATAAATTTTTCGGTGTTTTCGATGTATTGTTTAGTTATCCTTTCTACAAACAGTGCAGAACCAATTTTCGCTGAACACGATTATTATTTAACTAAAATTAATTAGTCATATGAATTCAAAGTCAGGAAAACAACTTAAAAAATCCATCACGGTCTTAACAATCTTTGAAGCGATAGCTTTTCCAAAGCACGTTCTATGGGTGGAACCATTCATCTAAAACCTCATGTTTATTATTCATTAAAAATAAAAACAACTGCATTCGGATTACGGTAACATTGATTAATACCTCTAATTTTCCACTACAATAACGCATTTTCAACTCATTTACTCAACAAAACTAACTTGAGTTAATCCAAATTTAGTATTACTTCATTTATTCCTCAATCTTACAACACCTTTATTGTCAAGCATTCTAATCAAATTTCTTAAACTTCACTTTTATACCACAATTTAGAACAATAATAGAGTAAAATGATGTTCTTTTAAACTAATCTCTATTTTCACCAAATAGAGCTTTAAAAACATTTTAAGGTTGAGTTCATATCCCAAACATAAAATTGGTTTTGTACTTGTAGTTCAAACCTTTATTCAGCTAGATTTCAATCTCTATTATTGTAAAATTTTCTTAAATAAGTTTTATAAAAATTGTCGAAACTTCTAAATCTATATTACAGTGCACTTGAAAACTTAATAATCCTCGATAGCAACGAGAAATAGGTCGTTGCTATGTCAATCTGTCAGTGATATACATGAATTTGATGCAAAAATGGACTCGTAATTTGCTTTGGTAACTACGATAAACATTGTGTAAGTTTGTTAGTACACTCTATATTATGATCTGATAGGAAGCAGGCCATGACAGCGGATCTTTTCTGGCTACTATCAAGGATTAATAAAAGTTTGAGAGTGCTCTAGATCTAGAACCAGTTCATAAATGATTTGCATATTGAAAAAAGTAAAGCTAAATATTTGTTGTACAAAAAGTAGTCAAATTGCATCAAATGGAAAAGTAAGAACAGAAGTAGGGAAAGAAATGGTGTCGAAAATAAGAAAACTATAGATTTTTTCAACCGTAAAAATCAACAGTAGACCAGTTATGAAGTTTTAAAATTGGATTTCATTCAATACCCTTCATGTTATGGAAAGCTTGAATTTAATTTAATATTGTGTTCGAAATTTTATGATTGAATTATTCTTTTGCTGCCAATAAAGATAAACAGAGATGTTTCATAAAAATGTAACTTTTCCTAAATTAGATTAAATGAACAAAAAATTGATTTTTCTCTAAACTCAATGCTTAACAAAAGAGTATATATTATGAAACTTGTTATCCATCGGTAAAGTTCTGTTTTCTTTCAGCACTACAGTATTGAAAGCAAAGAGAGAAACAATTTTTAGTTTAGTTCATAACAATGATCTAGTGAACACTATATATCAGCCGTTACTCAATACAATAATAGAAAGTAATAAATGGAAACTGATAGCAATTGCTTTTGTGCTTTCAGTAACAACTGGTATTGACGCTCAAACACACACACACACATACACATACACACACACACGCGCACACACACGCACACACACATTCATGACAAGTAGCAGCTATTTTATATCACTAGATCGATAGCTAGCTTAGATAATCAAAACTTTTAAATTGAGCACTTTTATTAAAAACTACAGTCCATTCTTGAAATATTGACTACTTTTTTCATTATATATTCTTACCTGCAAGCAAATGAGATATACTTATCTGCAAACAATGCAGATGTATCTACTTGTAAAGCATTGAGGTATTCTTACCTGTAAAGCATTTTTCTATGTTATGCAATACTATCTAATGTTATATGTCAAAGCGTACAAGTTTGAATTTTTCAGACTTTTTGCATCTAATGCATATGAAGTAAATACAATCAAAATCAATTCCAATCAAATTCTGAATATTTTCTAATAAACGAATTTTTCTTTGAGAACTATTCATTATCGTAAAACATTTAGAATCATGAAATTGATTCAGTATCTCTAATCAATAATTGATGACAACTAATTTATAATACTGTTGCGTAACCAGATGAATAGGGCTTTTTCATGATTGCTCAAAATCAAATAGGATTACACATATCAACAATGTTTTCTTATTGCCTTATTAGCCATATAGCTTTAGTTTAATAAAACAAAATATATATTGATTAAGTCATTTTATCGTTGAATAAGCAAACGCTCTGTAAAATGCATGGTTCAATTTTTAGTTTAGTACTGCATTTTGACATTGTTAATTAACCTTTGCAATTGCCTTTTTTCGAAAAAACTTTAAAATCATATAGTTTAGGTGTTATTTTACTGACACGCGTTATGAAAAAGGATGAATAGTATGTAAAAATGTATGTATTTTAAACTTTTAATAGAAGTTGTTATGGTTCAGAAGTATGACTATTCAAAGAAATAAACTACTCTGAAGGCTACAAAAGAAACGATAGCGATCGATAGAAATAGAAGGAATTTAGGAAAAAATAAGTCCATAGAAGAAGTAATAAAATGAAGAAAATACAAAAAACGCGGTGGTTGTGGCTAAAGATACACCAAATCTATTTATGTATTGTATTTCTTTGGAGGAAAAAGATTAAGAAAACTGGAATAAAAGTAAAAGCATTATATCCATAATCAAATTTCATCCCAAACGGACGGCTAACATAACATAAGTTATCTTACTATAAGTTAGGTTACTATAAGTCATGTTATTATAAGAAAGAAACAAACAAACTTCTCATCTAGTTAGTGAACTCGTGTCTTGTTAAACTTTTGGTTATATTACAATTGAAAAGCAATTCCTTTCTTAATCACTAGATCAATTCTTTACTTTTGATCGAAATCCTACACTTCTTTCTTATTCAATCTTTTTTCTTAAAGAATCAAAGAATCAAAGAATAGATGCATAGAATATAAGTTTAAATATTTTATATTCAATACCAAAGTCTTGTATGTTTCAACTCTACAGAAATGATCCCTAAAACGAGCATAACTCAAACAATAAGAAAATTATTTAAAAAAGAGTGTAACAAATAATTTATCATTTAATAATTACTCATAATAATCATGTTGATTTTTAGGAATCATTTATTTTATAAGAACACTCTTACTGTCGAATAAGTAATTCAACCGAGAATGTAATCACAATTTTTCACATTTAAATTCTGTGTTCTGTCAGTTATGAGTTATGGTTTAACTGAAAAATCTGTATATCATTTTTACACTTATAATAATGATATAGAACTCTTAGACCGAAACTTTTCCATCCATTTGATCAGTTGACATAACCATCAAATGGAATCAATACTTTGTAAAAACAAACAAATTATTCATGTTCTTATGAAGAATCAATTTTTGACTTGTTTTCAGCTTAATAAAAGAGACTTGATTTACAATCAGTTCTGTTTTCTATACATAAAGATTCATTCAAAGTTATATAGTGTCAATGCTTAAGGATTTTCTGGTATATTGAAAAATATATCGGAAGGGATTTGCGACTGTTTTTCGAGTAACAATTGCCAAATAGGACTCTCATTCAATGGAAAACTCAGCATTCATTTATCCCACTATGATGTCGATTCTTCAAAAAGGAGGTCAGTAATAATGAAAAAGAGAAGCAAAACAAAGCCTTTTTCATGTCAGACATATTCAATTTGGACCTTAGAATTTAAACAAAAATCTAAAATTGATTCTTGATTTTTAGGTCTCACTCATTTGAGATGGGACTGTTGAAAGTTTTGTTGAAAATTTGCACTGTTGAAAATTTGCGCTGTATATGATTGTAGAAAATGACTAAAGATATCTAATACAAGAGTTTTTTGGTATTGCATTCGATCTATTTTTCTAATATTGACCAAAATTGATAACTCTATCTATGAAGTCTCGATCAAATATTATGGCATAAACTGGAAAATAGAAAATTTCAAGCTCTTCACGTCAGTTTGACTGACAGATCACATAAATAAGAAAAAGTTTAGAGAAGTTGAAGCACTATGAAGCTGAAGTTTAATTAGAAAAAATTAGTCAGTGATATATATTTGGAAAGAAAGAAATAGATGGAGAGAAAAAGTTGTAACAAAGAGCAATTAGAAGCGAGTCAGAAAAATAATTTAATAGCAGTTTAAAGACATTAGGAAAGATAGTTTACGAGCAATTAAATAAAGAGTAAATGCATTTATCATGGATGGGATAGTGTTATGGTGTTTAATCTAAGAGACATAAAGTGATATTTTATTAGAAAACATAGCGCCAAATAAATTAGGCTCATTTACTGATAAGAAAATGCCAGCACAGATACTGAGTATAAGTATGGTAGGCATTCATTAGCGTATCCAGCCCCTTCATTGCCATGTCCTCTCTTCTCTCATAATCACACTTTTTACAGTTAAATAACCTAAGTTATTAACATCTTGTGCTTCTAAAATAGTTGCTAATTTCATTTTCACTTTTCATCTACTCAAATATTTCATCTTATTTGGTATAAGATTTGAATAATTCATGTTATATTTGAGACATACAGAATAGTCATACAGAATAGCTATACAGAATAGTTATACAGAATAGATATGATATACAGAATAGAGATATGGCATAGGAAAAGAATTTAGTATGTTTTAAAACAAAACTAGTATAGGATTATTATTATATAGAAGAAACTCATAAATCTTTGAAGTCTAGCTGTCTTATCAAAACATATTATCTGAACAAAAATGTCTCTCATATCCGCATTTGATGCATCAAATAAAAATATTAAGTTCCATCAAAATAGAGATGTCGACATTTACGTGACACTTAAACGTCCAAGACACTCAAACGTCCAAGTTCGTCGATATTTCTATTCCGTCCAAATGTATGACTTTTCATATTTTCTCGTATCTCTTCATTTCTTATATATTTCTTACATAACATACTACTTCTTGTCCTCTCTTCTGTAATATAGCTAAAAGTTAAGGTTGACTGAGTTTATTAAATGGGATCAAAACAGAGTTAAAAGTAAGCGTTACACTACCGTTCAGTTAGATTGAGCTTAATATCCACTCGATTTCAATTGCATCCTTCCCTCTTGCCACTCCATATAGACTATTTGTGATAACCCGTTTTGCCTGAAATTATGCATCAATCTATATTTCTTTTACACTCATACTAACCTAACCTAACCTAACCATACTCAATCTCAATCTCCTAGAACTCTTCATAAATCAAACCAAATCGATTACATTTTTAAAGACTAAGTTTTATTATTATTGTTTCTTTTTGACCAGAACTGAAATGCATTTTCATTAAAGACTAGCTTCAGAATATTATGAGCGTCTGCAAGAATATAATACTTTATAAATTATTCAATGGATACACATATTGTAAAACAAAAATAAATAATAAGATATAAATCTAAAAAAAATTACTTTAAGTAAAGCACGAGAAATATATAAAACCTAATGCTCTAAAAGTAGAAAAAATTGATGCCAGCTATGAGACAATGGATTTTTAGACTAAAAATAGTCTCTAAATAATACTTTGATTATAATACATATTTTAAGCTGAAAATGTTAGCAAAATGATTTATTACAATACTATGTAAAGAGAGCGCATTAGCATAACGCCTGTTTGAATTAACTCAAGTATAACTAACTGTCAAATTAATCAAAACATTTTATAGAAGTTTAGTTAGAAGTTTAGTTAAAAGTTTAGTTAAAAGTTTAGTTAATAGTCTAGCTAAAAGTTTAGTTAGAACTTGATTAAAGTGTATCTTTACTCAATATTAGACTTTTATTTAGTTGAGTTCAATGAATGCGCTTTTAGATTTAGAGATTAGTTTTCAGAATACAGTATTGTTAGGTTATATCATGTCAAAAGCGCTTCCAAATTGCACTTTCAAGTATACTTCTAAGAATGACCGTTCCTCAACTTATTGCTTACATACTCATATACGAACTATATTTTCTGTAGTAGAGAATAAAACACCTACTCTTCATAGTGTCATATACGCACTAAATTTATTACATATCTTTCTTATATCTTCGTTTTTATTTCTATCACATGACAATTTATCTGATAAATCTTGTCGTCTCTTCAAACGAAATTCTATTCTGAAAATTTTAGGGTATAAGCTCAAATTGAATTGTGTATTATAACTGTTAATCATCATTTTCTTCAAAAGACGAATAAAATATCGATTTGTAGCTAACACTTTACTATATTTACTATTCTAGTTATGAGGTGCTCAAATCATGGCTCGAGGCACCCAATTCGGTCTGATTCACCATTTTTCTTGACCCTTTAAGTTCTTTAAAATTCTTGGAAAACTACACTAAAAGCTTGAACATTAAGTAATAATACTATTCATTTGTGATAAGTTTTGATTGTCACTTAAAAATTTATTCAGTAATATAAGTGATTTCTGCATCAAAATAGCAGGAAGAGGTATGCAGAAAATTGAGCATACTAACTTTTCTGGGCCGCTAGTGGAAAACAGGAGAGTTCTAATGTTATTGTTATTATAGCGCAGTAAATGTGATGGAATTCTCAAAGTTTTCCCTGAAGTCGATTTCAACATTTTGATGAGACTCGTATTCGACTGAATCATTAGTTCGGGATTTGAATTCTTAAATAAGAGAGTCTAGTCTGAATTAATTCTGTTTTGATGATAATCAACCTCATAATCCTTTAGAAAGAATAGAGAGTCAACAAAATAGCAATTGAATAATTACTGCATAACAAAGTCTAGTGAGGTATTGAATAAGTTTAGCTTGATGATTATTGTTCCTGATGATTATTGTCCTGTCACTTCAGTAATAATTTGCTAAACCATTCGAAAATATTTGGTCTTTTAGCGAGCAAATAATAAATGCTGATTAATGTGAACCAACTTGATCTATAATTTTTTATTCAAGTCGTTAGAGCTTATTCAGTCTGGTTTGTTTGTTTATTTGGTATTAAAGCTGACATTTCTTAAGAACTACTGAATATACTTCATTCAGTTTCCGTTAATGCAAATTATTGTCAAAGTTTATTTTAAAATAAGCACTAGATTTCTGGTCATATACTCTTAGTTAAGGCACATTTTGCATGTAAAATAATGAATTTTTATTGTGTTTTTGTCAGCTTAGTTTTGGAAAAAAAATTAGTTTAATTCTATGTAAGAGCTCTTCAATTCACTAAAAGTACATTAAATTCAGTACTTGAATAAATTCTATTGAAACTTTTTTCTTAGATTTTAATTACAATATGAAGATAGACTAAATTACTTATTCTTTTGTAATAAGACTCGACAGATTTGAGCGTTAGGGAAGAAATGTCAAAATACTTCTAAAACTATTACTTTATTTCTATAAATTAGAGATTTGTGTAATTTTTCCTATAAATTAACTAAATTTCCTAATATTAATAGATGTTTGAACTTTAGATGATTATTTTAAGAAAAAAAATCGTTTTAAGCCTACAGAGGCTCTGATTGAAGCAAAAGAAGGAATCTTGCAATTAACTTTTTGAAAGCTATCTGATTTTCCACTATTACTCAATAATGTATATTTCAACTATATTTAAGTATAATTCAAAGCTTTGCTTAAATTCTCATGGATTAAGATACAAAACAAAAGTTACCAAAAAAATAATCTGATCAAATCGGCTTTACTTGAAAGTTGATCGAAAAAAATAATCTACCAAAGCATTTAGATTAAGGTGATCCCTAGTACTAACTTGTATTGAATAATTAGAACAAATCTCATAGGATTTATGTAGCTGATTATGATTTGAAAGTACTTTTAATAATTTTGCTTACCAATCAAAATTCATTATTTCAACTTTATTATTTAATAGGAGCAATTGCAATGATATAAAAACAAACTATGTAAATAAATATTACTTGAAACACTTTGAACTCACCCTTTCAGCTCGAATATAAGGAATTGAGATTTCTTTCATAGAGTTTAATATATTATCCTCTTTTACTATTGAATAAACTCATAATTTTATGCAAATTAACAGAATTATCCCATTTAGAAGCTTAACAATGATTATTAATTCCTAAAATTTGCATATCAGAGCTCACAAGAAAGCGATGCTTATGCTAAAGAATCCTAAATCTAGTTATCAGTGATGTATCGCATATCAGAGTTGGAGGCAGCTTTTAGTTTGTTAGCATTGGCCAGACTCGAATCGAATATAACAGCTACTGGTGCTCTACGAGTGCACATCTCTTTGCAATTCTCATTCTGTTAGAGATTCTCGACGAGTAAAGATGTGCTCTCTTTCACTATTACCTCAAGTTTAGAGTTATTCTACTCGTAGTTGAATGATGTTTTATCTTTCAAATATTTAATTTGATGAAGTGACAAATTATAAAAGTTAGTCAAGTATTCTCATATCGATTTACTCATCTATGTCGAAAAGTATTGATCAAACTTATATTTATGACTGAAAGATGTTTGAAAGTAATGTGTCAAAAAAGTGATGAACTGTGAATGGAAATAAATGCATTTTTTAAATGATTTATGGTTTAGTTTAAGCGGACCTAACAGTCTATGAAAGCTAACAGTTATGGCTATTATTATAATCCTATAATAATAAATCATATTCTAATAGGAAAACACTGGATTTGATTGAAATTTTAAACCGATTCTTACAATAACTGTCTCAATGATTATATGTTTTAATGTGAATATAACTTTCAAGTCAAACATTAATAAATGTTTGTCTTCAATACGTTGATCGGATGTTTTGATAAAACAATTTTTACTATAAAAGTTTGATGAAAATAACTGATTTATTAAAATAAATAAATAAGTATTTAGAGAAAACTCTACTAGGTACTTGATTATAGAGAAAAATCTACTAGATACTTGATTATAGAGAAAACTCTACTAGGTACTTCATTAGTAATGGCATAAACAATGTAATCAGCAATGCTTCTAACAGTGATTACACTAGTATCAGTATTAAAACTGTCCAGATCAGGTCCTATAACTCCTGAAGAGACAGAAAATTTATCTCCGCGTCAAGTCAACACAAAATATGGGACATTAAGAGGCACTTATGTCACATTCACACCATCCCAACAATCATTATCGTCACAAATTAATTCCATAAATTTGCCAGCAATTGAGGCGTATTTAGGAGTTCCATACGCGACACCACCGATCGGTTCGCTGAGATTTATGCCACCCGTCACACCAACCCATTGGAGAGGCACTCGTCTCGCTAACAAACTCTCACCTGTTTGTCCCCAACGCATACCCCTCTCTAAACTAATTATGACTAATTCCACCGAATCATTGAAACGAATGCCTTTGCAAAGGTTTGAATATATGCGTAAATTAATACCATTGCTCAAGAATCAGAGCGAAGACTGTCTCTATCTCAATATATTCACACCAGTCGTGGGTGGAATTCACAGCACGTCTCCTTCAGGTATGATTGGGTTTAATTAATCATGTTTATAGGCTAATTATTCAAAACGGAGTAATACTTTACACATTTGTTAATACCTAAATACTTGGTGTAAAAACAGGATAAGTGAGTTGTTCTACAATACTTACTTATATTATTCTTTAAGAGAACAATCAAAGAACTGATAATAAACAAGGTGAAAATTCATCAAATTAAAAATTATAAGAATGTTATGAACAATACTTTCCATTTGACGAAACAGTAATTATCTAAATTTCGTGTTAGGTTAGGTTAGGTTGGCTTCAGAATTGAGTTGTATTTTCAACGTGAAAGACTTCGATCATTTAACTCTTAAGTATTGAAGACACAAATTCTTTATGCTGAAAGGCGTAGAGTCAGAACTTAATATTATTAGACTTGGAATCTCTAAATAATTGGAATAGAAGCGAACATTAAGAACAAAAGAAAATTCAAATCAAATATATATTCCGTCTGAACTGGAATCGATCATTAAATTACACAGAAATTCACTTTTATTCGTCAATTTGCCGGCTTTTCTTGCAAGTAGAAAACCTTGCATTAGTATTAGACGATTGTCTATTCCATACTCCATTTTTTTGTGCTATCCAAATAATGGTTTCCATAAGGAAATTGATTGTTAAAATGTTAATAGAAGTTTTCAAAGATATCTACAACTTGAATGCGAAATCAGTTGAAATCCTGTACTTGCAGTTTGGTAGAAAAACGTACAACTATTCCCAGCTTTTCGTTTTGCTCAATTCATTTGAATAATGAATATCAAACTATTCAAACTCCAGTTTACTTATTCTTCTTACTTATCAACTTTTTCATGAGATCTCACTCCATTAGCTTTTTCCGAAATTTTCAAAGCATAAGTTATATCTAATATATCCTGAATATTCTTTGTTAGCCAACTCTTTCCAAACTAGTTTAAGCCAATAATGTTTTAATGGATCACAAAAAGAATTCCTTATAGACCACAAACTATTAAGATTTTTCTTAGAATTAGTTTGAGAAACATTTTGGACAAGAAGAAAGACATAGGGAGGGCTGGTTCGTGCGTGAAGCCCGCGAATGATAGACAGTAACTTATTTACCAAATCTATCTTGAATTCCTCCCAACGGTGTCTTTTTGTTTTTGACACGATCTTCATTTACTTTATTTGTTGTCTGCTTTAGTTTCATTGCAATCTTAAATCAAGACCCAAATTATTAGATAAAATATAAACAATTTTGTAGATCTTAACAATAAAACGCTTTTAAGGATTTTAGGATTTAATAATGAAATGCTTTCGACCCTTGTACTGTAGGCTAATTTGAATATTTTTATTGAAAAGTTTCAAGTTATTCTATCAAACATATGTTCTGATGGCTGGAGAGGAATATCTAAACACTTATCTTCAACACATAAATGTGTTTAAAAGACTTTTTATTATGAATCTATTTTTTTCACTGCACAAAAACCGTGACCAAACTTTAAATTTCAAGATTTTCAATGCTTTGTAGTACATCAAAGTGTTTTAAAATAGCTGAAAAACAGTTTATATAAAAAATTTCACTTTCCAAAAGATGAACAAAATGATAATTAAAATTAAATTTTCCAATATTAAAGACTAACACGAACTGCGAAACTACAAACTGAGAGTCTATATAAAAACTAAAGTTTGGTTTATAAAGAAACTGAATGTAGTAATGATTAGTTGGATCGAAGAATAATATAATCATACTGTACTTTTTATACTATAGTCAATAGTATAGGATTAAGCTGCAAAAGCCTACTAAAATTGATTTCTTTATTATAAGTTAAAGAAAAAACAATTTAACGGATATTTGCCATAGAATTCTAATAGAAATCAAAGGTAGACTTAGAGAAGTTGACGAACAATCTAGTTGGATAAGTTATTATTTTCACAGCAAGATATAAGTATAAGATAGCAATATGGTTCAAATCTATCATTTCTAGTTGATCTGAAAATGTTTCGAAAGTGAAATTTTATTTATTATCTCAAATTATATATATATATATATATATATAATATAATATATATATATATATATATGTGAGTCAGAGTGAAGAAAAGTGTCATCAACACAGGCGTACAATCAAAATGGTAAATGACTCGTAAAATTATATTTCATGTCCTGTATCTCATTTTGATGCTTACTTGCAATACTACATCTCACTCTTAGAAACAGCCAAACCCAAAGTCTAGCTCTGATTTGAATTGTAAATTATATGAGCAGAAACAATGAGTGATCAACACTTTGGCTCTTAGTCTATACTTAATTCTCTATCAATACAGTCGAGTGCGATTAAATGTTGAAAAAGTGTTTTGTTTTTATAAAAACCAATTTCTAATTATTCTTATTTTTAATTATTGTTGAATAGAAAGATAGAACTAAATAATTAGCTATTTGAATTAATATAAGCAGTGGAAAGCATAACACATGTAGAGTATAGTGAGCTCAGCGTCACTCTAGAGTATAGTAAGCTTAGCGTCACTGTAGAATATGTAAGCTTAGCGTCACTTTTCTAGATTTGCCATTTCTTCCATTGATTTGCATTATAATGACTCAAAGCTTGAACAGAGGTGTTGCGCTGGAGAGACACTATTTGTTCTAACATGCGATCAACTAATTTAGCACAGATTTACAGACGTATTCTCAT
This sequence comes from Archegozetes longisetosus, assembly GCA_018873245.2. Taxonomy (NCBI): domain Eukaryota; kingdom Metazoa; phylum Arthropoda; class Arachnida; order Sarcoptiformes; family Trhypochthoniidae; genus Archegozetes; species Archegozetes longisetosus. Next base: position 15,302,418 of record JAEMBT020000001.1, on the reverse strand, counting down.
TTGCAAACTTAATGAACGCATAGCAGTTGCCAGTTAGATGAACGTTATGAACAAAATAGTATATATTATTAAACATATTATTCAAGCAAATATAGTAGATTAAAAAACAAATTAATATCAATGCCTTTTTTTCCTTTCTGATCACTTCACGTTATAGTATTGATACTATTTTTTTCATTTATTATCAAATATTTATCACTACTCTTGTTTGTTTGCCTTTTTTCGTTCATTTTCAGCTTTAGTAACTTCGGATAAAATAGTAATCAAATTGTATTCATTGCTTGTGATTAAGAGATTGTGTAACTCGAAGCGCAATTAATCAATAAAATCGATTCTTATCTTTACCTATAAAACACTTATTTTCACTAAATAAGTAATATTTCTAATAAGCTACAATAAAATTAACTTAATTTTATTGTAAATAGAAATAATCCTTTCAAACATAAAAAGCTTTTTGTTAACAAATTTAAATTTGTTGGCAATTAAAATGTTATAAGCATTAAGTAAATGCACTTAAATAATGATTTATTTAGTCAAAAGAAAGTTTTGAATAAACTTTTAGGGAGCTCTAAAAGTGAGCTGTAGCTCAGATGAATAGAACTTTTGCCCTTAACGATACTCCGTTTTAATCCCTACGGAATAGTTCAAATTTTACGATATAGTCTTTCAACACGTTGCAAAAAACTGTGAACTCCTTATTTAAATGGCATCAAATGCCAATTGCAATCCTACCATATACCAGCTCTTGTCAGAATAGAACTTTTATAAATTTAATTGCAAATATTACCTCTTTTTCTTCCTTATTACTTATGAATACATCCTTCAAATCGTTTTCTCAAACATCTTCCTGTGAATGTTATGTTCTGATAGAATATTCCCAAATGTTAAGAGAATAATTCAAGTCAAGCTGTATTTAAAGCTAAAGCATAAGACATTTATTTTTCTTTTATATAAAGCTTTCTTGAGTTTGGCAAAAAAAAATATTAATCTATGAGTTATAATAATGTGGAGTTTTGAATTTGTTAAAGAATATATCACAGAACATATTACAGAATGCATTACAGAACGTACTAGAGAATGGTTAGAAAAGTGCTTAAATGCATGTTAAGTAGTATTTAACAGTCCAGTAATACAACTGACAATACAATGAGAGTAATATCTGTTTTTTCCTGTAATAACAATGTATTTTTAGCGTCGAAACAATGAGCACAAAATAGTCTTTATTAACCGACGAACAAATGTTATTTGTTTTTCTTATTCAAACCAATAATTCTCTAAACAATGGCCACAATATTAAATATTAGATTTTTAATAACACAAGACATTTCTAAGTTTACCTACAGAATTTGTTTTTCACTTATAAACTTCAATAAATCTTATGATTTGATTGTTTGGCTCACGTTTGAATAGTATTTTCATTACTAAGATGTCGAAGTTGGTGAATCGATTTTTTTGTGCAGTAGCTTGCTCATTGTATTGAGACAATTGTCGAGCCCATCGTTTTGTGATCAGTCAATTTGGGTCGCAATCCTATCATAAGAAAGTATGGTTTAATATTCTGTTTTATTCTGTTATATTCTGTTTTATTCTGTTATATTCTGTTTTATTCCTTTCATACACTGATCAACTGATTGGCGACAAACAGAGAAAACACAACTATAGAGAGTGCAACAGTTCAAGCAAAACAATATTAAGATGATCAGCAAATGGTTAATGATGTACTAGACTGAATACTTATTGGTATTCGTTAGCTTTAACTTGGACCATATATCTTACGTGCTATTTCTCATTTGATCAAATCTACTCCTATTTAGACATTTATCTTAATCAATATGACGATAACTTCGTTTAATTAATATTAGTTTCTCTTATTTGTTAACATTTTTAAATTACAAAGACACACACATACACACACACACACACTCTCTCTCTCTCTCTCTCTCTCTCTCTCTCTCTCTCTCTCTCTCTCTCTCTAGAATTGATTAGTTAATTAGTATTAGTTATAATGAATATAAACAGAAATAGATTTAGTCGAAATAATTGAAAAGAGAAACAGAATTAATAAAAAAGTAAACAATTGAAAGAGTATTTAGCAATAAATGTAGAAATAATTACTATGATAATTTGATTTAGCGTGCTTTGTTGTGTAATAGTAATGTTTGAATACGATTTAGAAGCGTATCAACTAATTACATTACTTCTTCAAACTCATATTGTTATACATGTCAACTATTTATTATAGTTGCCAAACTTCTATATATATTGATCTCATGACTTGAATTTCTAATCAACTTTTTCTTCTCTTCTTAACAACTATTCGAATCCGTATGGAACTAGGAAAACCTTTTAGTCAAACATAAACACTACACATCGATTTTTATGGATTGTATTCACCTATTTTATAACTAATTTTAACATAAACTCAAATTCATTTTTTTATAATTCAATTTGCTTTAAGTGAGATAACTCTTTCACGTAATTGACACTGCGTTTGAATTTTATTTTATAAATCAAAAGTAGCTTAAACAAATTCAATAGTTTCAGGATTTCAATAGCTTCAGGATTTCAATAGCTTCAGAATTTCAATAGTTTCAGAATTTTCTTTGTTTAAAACTATTAAAGAAAAAAGTAATTTGAGGTTAAGCTATACTCTCTCTCTCTCTCTCTCTCTCTGAATGACCCAATGTGTTTCTAAATGAAATTACGAATAAAAAATGAGCATCTCTTTTGAGATAGTCTTCTTGGGCTATGAGATTAATGTATCTGTAAGTGAGAGAACTAACGAATTAGATGAATATCAATGTCAAAGGCGCCAGTAAAGTGCAAAATTCAATGATTATAGCGATGTAGTAAGTTATATATATATATATGAGAGAGAGAGAGAGAGAGAGAGAGAGAGAATTCTGTAATAAAAAACGTTTCATATCGAAGTAGAGTCGGAGCGATAGGAAAGATCAAACGAAAAAATCTTTTCTCTTCACAATGTCGGCAATCGTGACGACACCGATCCAACATAAGATATACACTGAGTAAAACATTAAATCTTAGACATCCTCTTTGCCACTCTGAAAATCATATTAACTTAATACACCTAACGTTTTTGTCCTAAACTTTTTTTTGCTCGAAATAGACACCATTTACTTCGATACCTTATATCAAACATATCTTCTTAAATGCATCAAAATTAAAATATTTTTATGCAAAACGGAATTCTTCATCTGAAGACATTACAAATGTACCATTAAATGAGGTTTTGTATTCTAGATGTGGTAATAAGCCATACCTTAAATCTAACTCATCAAATATTACAAACAATTTAGTTAAGAAAAAACATTAAGAATACAAAAAATGAACAAATTCAACAGTAAGTAAGCAATAAGTATAAAAATATTCCGGTTTAAACGTACGAATGCATAAATACTACACTTTAGAACTTAATATTCGTTGATAGCAACCTGAAGTGTTGTGTTGTGATGGTATGCTTTTCATCAGACCGTAATACCCTCAGATATTGCCAAACTTATGGAATATTCGATATAGTAATGAAAGCAGATATGAAGCAAAATTTTGCAACAATCCATGCGCATCACAGGCAGACTGACATAGTCGCCGCTGCTGTCAAGGCTTACCAAGTTAGCAACTGTACATTCATACTGTTCACATACACTTAGCATTAATATAAGTGATGTGTTGTGCTTACAAATGAATTATATAAATAAAGAGCAATAAGAATGTAGATGATTATATTTAATACCCATGCGATCACTTCACAAGTTTATTGAACAAGAAAACTCTCTATTATAATGAGTGAAACAAGATTTTCAAGAAATAAATTATTGTGTTGCCATAGACTTACCCTAAGCTTTTCCACTAATAGGATATATATATAAGGCTTATAAACTTTTATAACTTCAATATAGTAGTTTTTCTAAGGGTCTCTATAATTATAATAAACACCTGCCAATCAATTGATCGTGAGCTAGAGTTAAAGTCAATCGATAAGTTCCGAAAATGTTCGCAAATTATTTGCTAGAATTAAAGTGATCTCTCTTGTTATTTATTATTATTAATGCCGAAATATTCAATCTTATAAGTCGAATACTGACTTACAAATGGCTGATTCTTACATCATTTATTACAGATTTTATTATTTATGTCGGAAGGAATTCATTTTGACTCCTATTTTCGTAACAGATTGCCTAAGAATCACTCGACTCTTTGAGCACATAATCATGAGAATAATATCGCTTCGCGAAACATATTTGATCAAAAAGTGGAAAAAATAGAAAAACAATTATGAAATATCAACCTAGTATTGCTGTAACTTCTGATGGCAAAAACTAATACTGTTGTTTATAACTGTGATCGGTGCATTCAGCTAGATCGATACTTTTATTTGACTCTCAGAGGTTTCTAGAAATATAATTTGCATGAAAAACATTGCAATTTTGTATTTATTAAAAAAGAGATTGAAATACAAATTCTAAGGTATTCGCGTAACAAAAACATGTTACATGATATTGTTAACTACTAGGGCTAGAAAGCACCTAACAACACTGAATGTGGCTGAGCAAAGGTGGCAATCGTCGATTTTAAAGTCAAAAGCAATCCACTGCTCAAAATGACCATTAACTGATTGCTGAGGCATCAACACTTGAATGAGCCTAAATTTAAAGTTGTGTTTATTTTCAAAAAGTACATGATCGACTTGATCGAAGTCTGAGTAGAGATTATATACAGTCAAGTTATGATAGAATATTTTTAGCTCAATTTCTTCTCACCGAATAATGTTTGTAAACATGAATGCCAGGCAATATCGTTCTTATTCTTGAAAGAAATGCTTTAATGTTAGAAGTTTAAAGCATAAAAATATTAAAAACTAGGATAAAGTTAGAAAGTGTTGAAGACCATTATGATAGTAATGGGTTTCGCCAAAATATTTTTAATGTGCATTTAATGATTATGAAAATTAAAATTCTAAATATATAATCAAAATAATGGATAGTTTCTAAACATTTTTACTTCAATATCTCATAAATATGTATATTAAATGAAAACAAATATTTTTCAAAAGAATATTTTCTTATCGAAAATATTTCAAAAATTATCAGTTAAAGAATTATGAGACTTAAAGATTGCAAAATAAATATTTTTCAATTATAATTCCTCAATATTTCCTCTTTTGTATGCAATTTACTGTATAAACGCTTTTATAAGTCTAGAATTGCTACAGAATTTCTACAGAATTTTCGGATCTAAAACGTTTGAGCAAAATAGAATCAAAGCTTAAAAACAAATTCCAGTAGATTTAACGCAAGAATTATCTCATTGAAACAGATTAAAATACAATCAGAGGCATAACATAATTAAATAGAAAAACAATGAGAATTTAGAAGACAAATTCTTATCTAATACTAGTAGTTAAACAATTGGTATAAACAGTAGTAGAGATACGAAGTAGTATAAGGAAAGTGATCATCATCTGATTGCACATCAATTTTATCTTCACAGCAAGTATTCAATATAGCATAGCGTGAATTAAACCTGTCAACACATTATCGTATTGAGGGGATCACACTCTATAAATAACAGTATAAGCGGTATATCCAGCTCTTCAAAACTGATTTAAAAAACTCTCCAAATACATTTTGATATTTGAAAAACTCTCCAAATATATTATGATTATAGCGATTCATCAATTTTCAATCGTAGACTAACTTTTGTTAAAATTTAATTCTTATCACTACCTATATAGTTATTTAACAGCATATCAAACATTTCAAAGCATTCTATCATTGATTTGATTATAAAGTTGAAAGAGTTGAGAAGATTTAGTTCCAAAAATTGAATTTTGATTAACGTCTTAACGTCAAACATTGAGAAGTGAATTGACGTTTTCTTTATTACAAAACATTACTGAATTTTGATATTATGCTCTATCGAAATGTTCAACTTTCCCAAACTTAACTTCACATAAACTCTTTAAACAGAGTGAACAAACTGATGATAATGATTCTGAATCAGATGATAGGTTGCACTTATGTAATCAAATGGAAGACGGAGCAAAAAATCGATCCTTTAATTCAAGCAAACCTACAGAACGTCTAAACAGAACTTCAATACAGAAGTGAATAATTCCCAATAAATTTGAAGAACAACTTATTTCTATGCATATAAATTGAATTGTTGAGAGAAAGGTAGAAAAGGTAGAGGGGGTTGGAAAGAAAAAGATACGCAAGTTGAAACGTGATTTTTAGGACGTGATTTGAATAGAAAAATTAAATGCAATTGAATAGAAATAGCATGAAGTGAATCATAGAGAGTAGTAGTAGTTGAAGATATAAATTAGAGAGACAACAAACGAAACGAGTCTAATACGATATCGTTATTGATTACTTTTAAACTTCTAAACCAACTTTACGGATATACTATTCTATGAAAAGCCTATTCTTAACAATAGATGTATTTCAATAAGAATACTTTATTTTTATATACAGTAATCCGTTTTTTTAAACAAAGCCTATTGTTCACTATTTTAGTGTCCATAAAGTATTTATTTCTCAAAAAACAAAAATAAGTCTAATGTTATTTTATTTGAAATAAAGCCTTCCATTTTATTGCAAGTAGGATTGTAAGTAAACATAACAATCATATCTCTTTTAACTCTATTTCTATATTCTACGAAGTATTTTAACATTTATTTCTAAACTCTATACCTATTTTAGATATTGCGTATATCCCTTTAGGCTCCAATTCTTTTCTAAACTTTTTCTCAAACTTATCATAAGAATTAACTATTATTACCAAAACAAACTTAAATGTGTCAGTTAGTTATTATTCGCTATTATATTATTCTTTAGGCTAAACTTTAAACTCAATATCTATTTCTTTTACTGCTTCATCCTTTTCAACCAATGAATCCTTTCCTTTGTCAATGGTTTCTATTATATTTAATGGAAAAATTCAACTGTGTCTCTCAATTAGAAATATGAGAACAACTATGAACACTGATTTTGAAATGTTCGCTAACATTGTTATCAGACTAGTAGGCTTTCATCATTTTTCGATCTAAATCTCTGCGAAAGGTCGTCAAAAACTTTTGAAAATTATTTCTCTAAACAACTAAAAAATGTTAGAATATGTTGAATTATTAATTGATTATTTATCTATAATATATCTAAGTAATCAGATGCAGATTCTATCAAGTTAACTATTTCGAAAAACACAACTCAAAGCATCTATCAGAAATAACCGGTTGGTTAAAATTTTAAAATTTGTATTTTATGGCTGAATTTTGAAAAATTGACAGAAACTAGTTAGAGAGGTCTGAAATGATAAGCAAATAAATAAATAAATAAAGAGAAAATTTGATATTAAAGAATTTAGTTTCAGTTGTGGAATTGTTTAACGACTTAAAACCCGAAGATTTAGAGGCAGAAATTGAGATGTTATAGTGGTATAAAAATAAATGGTAGAATTTTACTCGTGGCTTTTTTCGAATCGTATTACAAGGGGATAAAATGTCTCAAATAAATATATAATTTATGTTTATATCGTTTTGCAACAATGGATATTCATTTGCCTCCTATTTGAATCCTACCTGAAAATGACTACCAATTTTTTTTCGACCCCATTTTTTTCAATGTCTTTCATTTCTTTACTCAATGATAAATATTTGTATGAATGACAAAAGTTTGTGTTAGTTCAAAAAAATTGATCGTAAGCTAAAAATAGAAGTGATTTTAGTGCGGACAATACTAATCGGTAAAATGTATTGTAATGGTATGGAAGAGTGAAGGCATATAACAAGTTAATGGAATTGTATAGTAAAGCACAGGTTTATTCTCTAATTGAATTGATACACAAAAAAGTAGTTGATTCTAATACAATTTGCGATCAAATACAGTTCTTTGTATAGATTCATTGTTTAGATACATTTATAATACTATTCTGGACTGTCCAACAAAAGAACTCTTTTCAATCTTAACCTAACACTTATAGATTAGAAAAAATAGCTTAAACTAAAGTAAACATGAGTGTTTTGTGTTTTTAATATCAAGTCTCAGAAACAACTTTTTGAGTATATATTTTTCGCCCTTTTTAATCTGAATCTCAAATCTGCTCCAAAAAAGAAGAGATTGACTCAAAACGAAAAGGGTTTTAGTGAAAGACGTGAATCTGAAAGAACGATTTCTGGCATGAAACCTAAAAACTGTTGATAAAAATGACGATACATTAAGTTTATATGTTGCGTTATCTTTTGAAAAAGCATTTCAAATGTTTATGCTTTACAATTGCAGTATCAGAGCTGTCATCAAAAAAGTTAAAAGTTCCAGTTGTGGTATTCATTCATGGAGAATCTTACGATTGGAATTCAGGCAATGTATACGATGGCAGCATTTTGTCCAGTTTTGGTCAAGTAATCATCGTCACTCTCAATTATCGTTTGGGCATATTAGGTATGTTGGCCTCACTTTTTCTCACTTAATGAAAAATTCCTTAGATTAATGATACATATATTCAGTTGACAACAATTATCGGTAACATTAATCATAAATATTATAAGTTTGACTCGTTTTGAGATGTAATGAGTTTATGCAAAGAATGCCATCCTCATAGATCTGACCATTTAATAGGTATGTCTGTGAATATTGTTCATTAAATGTTTAGACAAATGGCATGCAGTGAAGAGATATACCAGAAGTTTGTTATAAATAAATAATCGACCAAATACTTTGTTTGATAAACAAATTTGAACAAATTGAATATTTTATATCTAGTTCAAAACAATGTACACTCAAATCTGTGTAACTTTCATGTGCACTTAGCTGATTTTTAAGACATAATATAGAAATTTCATAGAAAAACGCGGCTTAATTATTATTGATTTTTAAAAATCACTTAACTATATGTTGAGGTTAGACAGATTTTACTGCACTTCATTCATATGCTTCATAAGCTAGTTATTTGCTAATGAAAGTCTTATTTGCTTAGCTTCCGTTCCTATAAATATTAAATTAAGCTATAATAGAAAATATTGAAAAAGGCATTTAATTAATCATTAAATAGATGTAATATGAGTCTTATTTTTTTCAAAATAGATATGCATCTCAAAATTGTCTTAATAATATTCTTAGACATAAAAACACTGAAAACTCATTCAACCAAAGTAATTGGGTATTTTTTATGCTACCTGATTGAATATTCACTGAACTTTTCGGTGACTTTTTTTATCTATCATGCTAATCTAAAAATATTTTTCATGATTTTGTCAACTTTTTCTAATATGATTAACTGAATTAAGGCAAAATTATCATAATTAATAAATGAAAACCAACTGACTATCAAAAGGTGTTATCAAGTTAAAAACGGTTTTAATAGAGCAAAGAATACTTTAGGTCATAATTGATTATGGAAATGACTTTTTGGACGTCACCATTAATTTAGCATTTTTTCAAATATTTGCTTAAACGGGTTGATCTAACTGTAAAGCAAATTTAGATTTTTTTCTCCTTTAATGACATTTAAAAGCAGTCCATTTTTAAATCATTTACTAAACAATGAAATATTGTCTCCAACTGTTGACAAGAATGATGACAAACAAACAAAATTAAATTAGTAGTAAAGATGCAGTCGTGCTTCTAATTAGATTATTGTTTAGGTTAAAAGCCAAACTTTACTTTCAAACTAAACTCTTACTCTATTTTTGTAAGTTCACATAGAAATCATTATAAGATTTTGTTAATCTTACGAATATAATCAATTTTAATTCAATCATCTTATTATCTAATCGAAAAGTTGTGTTCTTTTTTGGATATATATTTTTCTGCATAACAAACATTTTTGAATGAGAGCTATACTCAATATTAGTATATATTATTGATAGGGATAAGCGCTTAATATGTGTGAATCGTATTCTAACTGTTAATCTACGTTAATCTGAATAGCATTGTTAGACAATACAGTCAAGCATACATTTAACGTATAAGAATACAGAACATTTCAGTTTGACAGTAAAACGTGCAAAATCTCATTGAACACTTACTTCACGTTATCCAATCAATAAATCAATCATTATATTTTACATTTTGTCTAAGTTCTAACCTAAATAAATGACATTATATAGAATAAATTGAGATTTATTTCATTCATAGCAATGGTCAATAATTTACTTTGACAGTACTTTACACCTATAAAACTTAATAATCGTTGATAGCAACAAGAAAAAGGTCGTTGCTATGTCAACGTCAGTGTGATACGGATGAAATGGTTGCCAAAATAGATTCGTAATTTGCTTTTATTACTATAAATGAAGATGAAATAAATCTCAATATCCTCTATATTATGGTCTGATGAAAGCGTGTGACCACAACACATTATTCTAGTTGCTATCAAGGAATATTAAACTTTCAAGTGTGTATATCACACGGGAGCAGTAAATACCAAATTAACAAATGAAAAATGAACTTTTAAATTATGAGAAAATTGTATAAAAGCAATATCGGAAGGAAATGTAGATTTTTACTGTATTATTAATAAGTGAATATAATTAAGGAGATAAATATTAAAAAGATAAATATTAAAATGAAATGCTCAAATAATTGATATAAGCTAGAAAATAAAATGAAGACATACTAATATAGAATGAAATATTGATCAAATATAGCTGACATGAAAGAATGTAACAGAAGTCATAGTAATTGGAGAGAAGCATTGAATTGCATAACTCATAAGAGATTATTGATATGACAAGAGAAACCTTGATTGAGAGATAATTTAGGAGTAGGAGACAACTATAAGTATCAGATAAACATAGTTATTCGGCCATAAATCTGACGCTTGTCAGTCACGTATATACTCAATATTGCTATTATTATCAAACCTTTCTTTACTAGAATCTCATTTCTTTCATGTATCGTTTCAGTCAACAATTAGATACTTATATTACTTATTTTATATAAGGGTTTCTACCAGTATTAGTCGACGGGACAGTCAGAGGCAATTATGGTCTAATGGATCAGGTGGCAGCTCTTCACTGGATCCAAGAAAATATAGCTGAATTTGGTGGTCAACCTAATAATGTTACGATAATAGGACATGGATATGGAGCTGCTTGCGCTCATCTACTCATGATCTCACCAATGGCTAAAGGTCTGCTCTGTCCATTCATCTAATCTGAATATTTGATGTGATCAATAGTAACATAACTATAATTAGATAGCACAAAATGAATCGTATTACTTTAGCTTAAAATTGACAAGTTTATAGAAGATAATTTGAATGAATTTGAGCGTAGAAATAATTATCTAATTCAATTGTAGTGATTAAGAGAGCTATAGTTATGAAACGATAGTATAATTGAATAGAAAATAAAATTCAAGAATGAAACGCTTGTGTAATTATTTTCAGGTTTATTCTCTCGTGTAATCCTAATGAGTGGATCAGCATTAAGTCCGTGGGCGATAGCAAGAGATGCTGATTTGTATGCGAAAAATATAGCGCAAGAGCTTAATTGTCCTATTCATGTAAGTTACTATAGACCTAGTATTTATTATATTACTAAAGTTGTGATCATTTCAATTATACTTATTTATTTTAGTATTACTTTATGGACTTTTCTGTTAATGCTTTTATTACACCTGTATTTGTCTATGTAAACTTATAAGTTTAAGTAATGCCTATCCTTTAGTCTCCCTTAAATATACACTTTTATTCTACTTGTTTTTAATAGTAAACTATCCAACTTTTAAACTAACAATTTTATTAATCAATTTATTACCCAATAATTTACATATGATTAACACTTTTAACAAATCTAATTATAATAGTGGTAGTATTCTCAATAATGAATGGCAGAACCACTATTTTCAAGAACTTCAACGTATCTATCAAGCATAGAAAGTGTTGTTTTCAATAGTTCAGTAGTGAACACGTGCATCGTTAACTAATTAATGAGTTTTGAATGTACTATTAAGCTATTTCTATTATTAATAAGTATTTAAAAGTATAGTAAGATGTAAGTTTTATGGAGACCAAAACATAGGCATTATTTAAATAGGCATACCTAATAATCCTAATAGTCCTAATACCTAATAGTCCTTTAGACACATCTTACTCATTCCTTTACTCAAGTTGCTATGCTTGCATCATGTTTGATCGACATTGCAACCATGCTTAACTCTGTTAGAAGTCCTAAAATTAGTTATAATCTACATAAAAGACGCAAATATGTACACCTGTTATCTCAATATTACGTAATACATGATTATACTGTTTGAGTTATAAGTGTTTGCATTAATGCAATATTAATGTCTTGTGAGGTTCAAGTTTTGCAACTAAATATTGATTATGCTTCATAAAAATTTACTCTTAAATATTCAGCTCATTCGTGATCTATCTTTGAGTTTGAAGTGGTGAAAATCTTCTTACCATCTTAGGATGGAAGAGGATGTTATTACTGATATAGAAGGTACTTATGGTAGGTACTTATGGAAGGTAGTTATGGAAAATATACAGTATATACTAACAGCCAAATAAGTTCTACTATAATCTGATTGTGGATGGCAACAGAGCTTTTCATAATTATTCTGCAAATCAATTCTAACTAATCAAGCAAGTCTAAACATAGATCTAGACTTGTAGTGAACAAAAACAAACACACATTTTCTTCTAAACTCACTCTCACCCAAATCTATTTAATTGAACAAAAGCTAGAATCAGAAACAATTGAATTATTAGAGAAGAGCTGAAGAAGATTTGCTTAGAATTCAATAACAATAAAGGAAATGTGTGCCATCAAAGGATCTTACTTTTAGCCGGTAATGGCTTTTGAATGAGAATCGCTATCTCTTCTCACCGGATATTATCTATTAGTGCGAAACTGTTAGAACACGTCCACATTCAACCGACATTATCTGCAACTCAGATAATCAAAACGATCTAGATTTGGAAACAAGGTGTTTTAGACAATTGAAAAAGTTTTGAAATTGAAAAAATTTTTAAGTTTGAACAAATTCTGGAAATTGAAAGAAATTCTGGAAATTGAACAAATTCTAGAAATTGAACAAATTCTAGAAATGAACAAAATTTAGGCAATTGAAAGTTTGAACACCAACTTTTTTCAGCTTAAATTGATTTATTTCGAAGTCAACATAATCATTAATTATGAACAATTCTCTTGTTTATTCTGAATAAAAATGATCAAAAATTCTCAAAACTCGTTTAGGAAACAAACTTCAAATTAAGCGCAAGAGACGAAACCTTCAACTTAGAAGATTAAACTAGACAGTTATTTATTATTCTTCACATTTCAAAATGAATAAGATTCCAAACATTAGGGCCTCAATATGTACAGCCATTTCAAATAATCTTGAAAACTTTTTAAAGATACACACTTGTGCGTTCAAGCATTTCACACGTAACGGACTTCAATTATTTGGCCAAATATTAAAGTTTAGGAAGAGTTAGAACTCTTCCATCAATGTATCCAATCTACAGATAAAGTTTAATCAAAAAAAAGATTAATATTTCAAGAGCATTTCAAGTAAAATTTTGTTATTTTATTTAAACTAATTAGAGGTTTGAAGGACTGGCTAAAAATGATTAGACTTGCAAATAGTTTCATAATGACTTTCTCTGGCATATGTAATTTGTTTTGGAGACTTTTTGAAAGAATTGCATAACACCACTAATACTAGTACTAAATAAAAAATAGCTCAAATTTGGTTTTGGGCTTAAGAATACGTTAAATGTTTTGAAGTCACGCTTCTATCTACTAACTGTTTGTTCAGCATTACTAGTATGATAAGTGAGAAAATTTAACTGACATTAGATATTCTTAAGAGAGTTAAAAACGAATTTTATGACATGACGATCAAATTGATGATGATCAAATTGATGATGATCAAATTGATTAGGAGAAGAGAGGAAAAAAGAAATAAAAAAATTTTAATAAGTTCTGATGTGACGATTATTAATCAAATGGAATGTAACTAGAATGATAATTTATAACATAACAGGGCTTTGGTAGTTGTTAGGTTAAAACCATAACAAAAGACTATGCATTTATAAGCTTGAAAACTGTCATACAGTTTAGTTTCTTTACAATAAACATTATTTGTCACAATTAATGGCAAAGGAACAGAAATTCACATTTTATCATCAATCTTCAAGTTTGAACAAAATTGTTGCGATCAAATCGGAAGCTTAAGTGGAGGCGTGACTGACATGAGGACATATCAATTCTTTAAGTTGATGTCTAACACAATAGGAGCTAAAAAGAATTTCTCTTTGTTACTGGTTCTCATCTCATACTTACTATTGGAATGGATGAGCTGATGACTAATTGCCTAGCTGAAAAATAAAGTTGTCAATAATCTTGACTTCAGCTGTGATCAATTTCTCTCAAATGTTTGTTACAAGTTTTGAGCATTAAAAGTTGAAAATAGATCGAGTTTAGAGTTTTAGAGTTATAAGGTTTCTGTCAATGATAATTAACCTAACCTAATATAATCTAACCTAATCTAACCTAGCCTAATATAATCTAACCTAGCCTAATCTAACCTAGCCTAGTCTAACCTAGCCTAATCTAACCTAGCCTAGTCTAACCTAGCCTAATCTAACCTAGCCTAGTCTAACCTAGCCTAATCTAACCTAGCCTAGTCTAACCTAGCCTAATCTAACCTAGCCTAGTCTAACCTAGCCTAGTCTAACCTAACCTAACCTAGTCTAACCTAACCTGTACAAATAGTTGCACTAGTAAAAACTCGATAGATCCTTATGATTGAAGGTGTAATTGCATGAATTGCATGTTCACCATTGAGTGGACAGAGATTATCGACATCATTATTTGCTCACTAGTACAACATGTATCGAGAAATAAGCCTCCATTGAAAGACAATTCAATAAAAGTTTAGCACAACTAAGAAAGTGCAACAAAAATCGTTTGTCTGCTTCTTGTACTACTTCTTGTGTCTAAAGAATTGTATCTAAAGAAGGAAGAAGTGATTAATTTTCGATACGATTAATGAAAAGAAAAAGTTTTAATGAATTGAATTATTGATTTGGATGATAAAAATGAATAGAAAGAAAGTGTTAATTAATGTATTGATTATGAATAGGACAATGCCTTACTGGTGGAATGCCTTCGCCAAAAGCGAATCGATGAATTATTTTCCGTTGATTATCAAGTACCAGATCATCTCACTGCGTTTGGCCCTATTATTGATGGAATTGTTGTGCCTTCTGAGCCTAGATATTTGATGCAAGCTGAAACTCAGAATAGAGGCTTCAGATTATCTCATCATTCTGACCTCTTAATAGGCGTTACCAGAGTCGAAGCTCCACCTGTTTTCAACTCTCACGAAGAACGACATGGGATCGATGTTATCAGGAGAGATAGGATTCTTAGAACTTTAGTTCGAAACTTGTTTGATTTTCATCAACAGGTAATTAAGTGGATCTTTTTCTTATCAATAAATCTTATTCAACCGTGTCCTTCAATGGACAGATACCATTGTATTGTTGCAAATGTCGCTCACATTTAAGTTGGCTTAACAAGTGCTTTAGGTATTAGCGCTAACCGGCGCTTGCCTCTAGTCTGACTTTGGTCTGACTTTAGGGCTAACCGGCGCTTACCTCTAGTCTGACTTTAGTCGGACTGTTAGAAAAAGGATTAATTAGAAGAAGAGATTAATGAGAAGCAGGGTTTAGCACTTAAGCAAAACTATATTAATATAACTAGATTTTATGCACTAGCGATTGCGTTGAGAGCATATTTTCACTGTTTCTTATAATTAAACATCAAATTGATTAATATTCTAATCATTTTTCATATTCTAATATATAGCGTAAAGTAGTTTGAGAAGAAAAATCAATTGCGCCAAAAATGATTTCTCTGATTTATTGTCATAATAAATGTAATTTATTCATCCATTCAATAGGCATCAGAACATTATGAGTCAATTTTTCCACTTAATAATCTTAAGACTCTTCAAATGCGCTTTTTTTCAACAGAATTTTTTCAACAGAATCTACTGAACAGAATATCTCTAACAGAATCTACTGAACAGAATTTGTCTAATAGAATCTACTGAGCACTAGTTGTAGTGTAAAATTAATTCTTCCATAGGAGCACTTATTTACAAGTAAAAAATGATTAAAATACAGCTGCTGTAGGAGTAAGTGTAGCTAATAAAGCCAATAGAATGTTTCTCTTTAGAGCTCAGTAAATAACATAATATTAGGTAAGATTTACTTTTTCCAATCTATTTCAACCTCAAACTTTGGCTCTCTCTCTCTCTCTCTCTCTCTCTCTCTCTAAAAGCATCCAATTGTACTGCAATAATAAACAGTGTGCTATAGCTCTGATATATTTTTCGATTTTCATATTGAAGCTGATCGTGAACTATGCAAATAAAGATTATGAAACTGAGATAAGACTTACATCGATTGAGCTCATAAATATGCTAGAATGGCAACAGCTTTGAAGTATCAATAAAGCTGTTCATAATTTACTTTTTGGCATAAACTATTACATTATTCACACTAATTATTTGTTGAACACAACAATTTTTCTTTTTGATAGAACGTTTAAATCACGTTATCGTTCGGTATATAATCTTTCAAAATGTCTTTTCAATTGAGATCAAATACACCAAATTGAATAACATTACTAGTACTGTATGTCTGAGGAGTCAGATGAGAGAGAGAGAGAGAGAGAGAGAGAGAGAGAGAGAGAATCTCATGCAATGAAAATTCTGATCGATACGCGTTTGAGCAAACATAAATTTAATGTAAGACAATTTGGTTAAAGTGACTTAACACTAATGAAAGTGAATTGTTTAAATGAATTACTACTGCCGTTATAAGTTAATGTAAGAGAAACCTAAATCTTATGTTTCCAAATTATCATACTAATTTTTGGTTATTAGTTTCTAAACTTGTAGGCTAAATATTTGATATTTGAACAGCTCATAGCTATTAAGTTAGAGATAGCTGGCTTATCACGCATTCCCAAAACTATTAGTTACACAAAATTTATCTATTTTAATACTACTACCAATTTGAATTTTTCATTTTAAAAATGCACAACAAATACTATCGTATACTATCGTAAGCTTAATTGCATTGCAAATATTGGTATATTGAAAATAATATCCGTGACTGTATTTCAATTTCTAAACACAACAAATATTGCATTTAAAATGAAATATTTTAATAAAATTCAAATCAAATGCGTAACCAAAATACTTTTAATCCTGTATTTGCTTAGCTATGTTTATTAAACTATGATTGTGTACTAGAAGTTAACGTTTCAGTTCTAACAAAATTCAATTTAAACCATTCGTATCGATTGAGAGGAGAATTATATCTTACTTAACATCGTTTTAGCTGTAGACTAGACTTAGCTACAACTAGACTTTTCTCAGTCTATACTCTAAGCTGTGGCTCTAATAGTGTCAAAAACAATCGAAACTTCTCGATAATGAGTTAATTTATTTTGTTCTCTTCATAAATCCCTAGCATTAAATAGATAGGATTTAAGTGTTAAGTAAACTAACACGTAAGAAAAGTTTGCTTTCTTATTACTTTTGCTTATATGTAGTTTCTATTAAGTATCTCCAGTTTCGTTAACTGCACGAGTCATCATAAATACAATGCTTCAAAATCTTCTATAAACCTTATCATTCTGAAATTACTTCCATTTATTAAATCTAGATCAATTTTAGCTAGGTATTCTCTTAATAGAGAGACTTTTTTTCGATTCTAACATATACATTCTAAAACTTAATAACCCTCGATATTAACTAGGAGTGATGTGTTATGATGGCATCCTTTCCATCAGAGCATAAAATATCAGTCATTAACAAACTTATAGAATATTCAATATAGTAATCAAAGTAAATTCAAAATCAAATTTTGCCAACAAATTCAGCACATCATATCAACGGAGTTTAGCAGGGTTATTTTCTGGTTGCCATCGTGGATTATTAAGTTTTCAATCCTAAGTAAACTTTTTATTGCTGCAGATTGAGTGTCGCTTTACTGGATGGTATAAAATAGATTTAAAAATTTAAATTAGTCTTCAACTTATGAAAACTCATTGTTAATAAGTATTGATTGACAGCATTGTTACTCTTGTGTCAAACTTTTTTGTGAGAAGCAATTTGAGATTTTTTGCCGACTAATGAATATGCAATGTATTCAAATTAGTTGTTAGACTTTGAAAATTCGACTTCAACTTATATGACGCGTGTTTTAATATTTATATGAAATAACTTTTTACTTTTGACAGAACAAGCTACAGTCTGATCCGGTTATTGGCAATCGGGTTATAGGTGAACTTTGTTTGAGTAAGTCACTTCTTAGACAGTAGCCAATCGAACTAGATGTTTAAGAGTTCGGATATAAACAATAGATCATAGGCTATAGGTTAAGTAACTTATTTTATACCAGTTGTCTATAACAGGATCAGACTGTATTTATAGTCTAGCTGCTTTACTGTTATCATTAAAGCACAACTTTGAGCTACTCTATACTATTAGTATAAAACCTCATAAAGTAAATGCTTCGGAAATACTAGGAGAATATTCATGGACTGCATCATTAATCTCAGATTCACACAGAAATTTCCTCTTATTGTATTTGTTTTTTCGAATTCCTTGATGACCAAAATCGCGATTGTTTGACAGATAATTGTCTTTAGCCTTCTTTCCAATCTATTCTATCTATTCTGGTAAGTTCCGCAATGATTTGTTATAGAAAGATTTCCTCCCATTCATACAGAATTTGATACAAAATTTTAGTTGAGAATATTTTATCATTTCTGATCTGTTGAGAAACAGATTGAGTTTGGTTGAATTCTGTTGAATTCTGTTGCATTTGTGCCTCCTCTACAGAATCACTTAGCTATATATCTGTTCAATGTCTTTTTCAATGCGATACACAGATATAAATAATATCTTTTGTCTTTTTCTCTACATTCGTGATTGATGGATAAATTTTATGAGACGTTGCAATTATTTTATTTTCCAAATTTATTACATGCTTTCTATTCAAAATGATTTTTAGTTCAAGAATAAATTCTGAGTTCAAGAATAGATTCTGAGCTGAAGAATAATTCGATGATTTCTAGAATGCCATATTTCACGAAATGCAAATTCCCAAAAGCTTTAAGATTTGATATGATTAGAAAGAATGCGGATTAATACATATCAATAAATTATGTTTAAGGCAATATTGTTGACATTGATCAATGAATACACGGATTGGACGCGTCCAGTCGAACATCCCATCAATTTATTGGACTCTTTGCTTGACATAATGAGTGACGCCTTAGTAGTTGGTCCGGCCATTGAAACAAGTGATTTACATTCAAAAAATCCATTGCCAACAAAGCCATATCAACATAGACAGTCTTCCACGAGGGCACAGTCAAGAGGCAAAACTTTCTTCTATGTCTTCGTCCATCAGGTAATATATGACTTTCTATCAAAGCCTGGTATTAGTCAGAAGGTCGCCCATTATTTGCTTCACTTACCAATTGGTCTACTTGTTAAGAGTGAAGAAGGATCAAAGTTTCATCAAAGACTAGGCTGTTCTCATGGAGAGGAGTTGGCGTACATGTTTGGGGCTCCACTATCGCAACACTTATTAGGAAAATCAATGGCGCACTTTGCAACTAATTACAGTAGGGCTGAGGTCAGTCTCGCTGAAGGAGTCATGACTTATTGGATTAATTTTGCTAAATACGGGTATGTCTCATATGCAGTTTACTTAGTATTTCATATATTCCGTATATTCTATATATTCTGTATATTCTATATATTCTGTATATTCTATATATTCTGTATATTCTATATATTCTATAAATTCTGTATATTCTATATATTCTTAGTATTTCATGCATTCTTATTCGTCCTAATCGAAAATTAATCGCTTTCTTTCATAACATTCCTTACATAGTTCCCAAACCTAAAACAACTTTTCTGTTGACAAAACTTTATAGAAACCAAACTAATATATATATATATATATCTTGTTTAATGTAACAACAAAAACAAACAAAATCCTCAAACTTATTTGGGTCGAAAAATATCGATCGATTGGTGTACATAAAATTGTATAGACAATAAAAAATCACTTGATTACAAGACAAAGATTAGAAGACAAGGATCATAGACAAAGATCGCAGATAAAGACGAGACAAAAAAATTGAGTTTCAAGTTAGATAAAAGAAAAGAAATAGAGAATAAGATTATAATAAATAATAGGTAATATAGAAAATAGTTAGAGATAGGGATAGGAAGTAGAGCTCGAACATAAGCTAAATTTTCAAACCCAACCCGACCCGTAAATTTTCTTCTCTAACCCAACCCAACCCGTACCCGTCAGGATTTGTAAACGGTTACCCGTAATAAACCCGTACATTCCGTAAAATGACAAATATTCATAATTCAATATTTTACTAAAGGGCATTCATCACTACGATTCATTACTATAAAATTATTGTATTCTGTCAGTTATTTTTTTTATATAAATCAAAGTTTGATCTTGTAAATAGTAAGTTATCCATATTACTTGGATTGAGGGATGATCTTTTATCAGCTAATGCAATACAAGCGTAGCTAAGGTTTCTCTCACTAGATAAATTTGTAGCAGAAATTGATACCAAACGCCTTAAAATTATGAAAAGACGCGAATATTTGAGTTTATTTTGTCCCCAAAATTGCATTAGTAGAGTGTTTAGTATAAAACTATGGTTAAATCTAAATAATTCTGTACTTCAACATAACTTCTGTTGATTGAGACTGTTTTCTCTACAATATTAATAAAGTCTTCAAGACTGGAGAGTCAACTTTAATATCAGTAGTAATACTTTTATCAGGAGTTTGTGTATTTTGGATATTAATACTTTCTGCGGATGATCTAAATAAATTTACCTTCATAATTAGCATTTAATTATTTTCAAACAAAATAATTTTGTTTATGTACGGGTTTTCGAGAAAAAAAATTTTCAAACCCGACCCAACCCGTAAATTATTTTTGCTGACCCAACCCGACCCAAACCCGTACGGGTTTGGGTTTTTGACGGGTTCCTGACGGGTTTAGGGTTTCATGTTCGACCTCTAATAGGAAGAGTTCACAAATAATAATAATTATGTGAATCACATCTAGCGGTGTTATTTATTTGGAGCAAACTTTGCCCCATGTGATTACTATTTACTATACGCTACATTTGTTAAGACTCAACCTTTGCATTAGGTTTCAATTCCTATTCTTCAATTCCCGAGTCGATCACAAACACTTATTCGCATTCTCATCTCGTTTGTTTTACTGCCCCAGTGTCTGATCTTTTTTTTCTTTTCTATATCTTCCAACACAACTCGAATTCTTCTCAGCTTAGTCTAACCTATGCTAACCTGCCCTATTCTATGCTAACCTACCCTACTCTATGCTAACCTACCCTACTCTATGCTAACCTGTCCTACCCTATGCTAACCTACCCCAACTTGCCCTAACCTAACAGAAACCTTATAAATAAGAAATCGACAACAATCTCATCAATCACTATTTGATTGATTAATACCCTATCAATGAGCCTAACGAAGGACAAGAAATGCTAGCTAATGAGTAATTTTGCGTGTTGTCATAAACGAGTATAGAGCGTAAGATTGATCCCAATCAGCCGTTTCTCAATCCCATAGAGTCTCTAGTCTAATTGTAAACGTCTAAAACTCAATACTTATTTGAGTGGCTTGATCGTTTTTATTAGTGATCCCAACATTTGGCCTTTTGAGTTGGATTCTAACGGTGACAGAACTAAAGGAAGATTTGAGAGCGTTGTTTGGCCTCAATATGATCAAACACAACGAAAGTATTTGATGCTTGGTATGTTAGATTTAATTCATTATCACTTATACTCTTGTTAACCATATAGATGTTTTACACATACTTCACTCTATTTCTATCATATTTGAAATCATAATAATAAACAATTATTATAAGTATAGTAATCGCAATATTTATACTCTATTTCGTCAACTCTCTTAGGAATCATATGCTAATATGTAATAAATTCTAACATATTTTTTGTCAAAATCAGTATCTTATATATCTTAATCTATAGTTTTTATAAAAATATATTTATAGTTATGATGTATAAAAAACAAATTTTGAGACTAGAACCAAATATATTTCAATTTACTTTCAAACATAGTCTTATTTTATGGGCATATCTATATCTCTTCTTATTATTATTCAGATAGAGTCCCATTTTCTTGATCTATCAATGACATTCACTCTTCTTTTAGATTCTCTAAACAATCCTTTCTATTGGATTATAAGTTTGAGTCTTTTAATAGGATCAGTTGTGATCTTTCTTCACGCTATATCTCAGTTTTATTTTCATCTGACTAAACAACTAATTCGGAGCAAAACTGTCACCAATTCAGTCTTATCACAGTTGAGTGTGTGTATCGCAAGCTGATTAATGCAGATAAAAAGGTGGATCACAATTTGATATCAGAATCTGGAATCTGGTATCAAAATCTGGTATCAGAATCTGGTATCAAAATCTGGTATCAAAATTTGTTTGGTTTGGAAGTAATTTAGAGTTAGAAATCTATTTGATTAGAAAATATTTCAATGCTTTAAGAGTTTGCCTAAACCACCAGAACAGTTATTGGTTTGCTTTTATCCTTAATGTATAGTCATTTCCAAAGCTCTTAAGAATAATCAAACCATTGTATAAACACATAATTCAATTTAATAACTTTTGAGTTAACTGTGAATGAAATAGCCTGAAGATTATGAGATTTACATAAAATGCATAGTAATCAAAGTGAAGAATATAAATGCACCTAAACTTGATTTAAAGCAATAACTATTGCGTCGATTTAAGTTAATGATGATTAGAAGGACATCAAATTTATTATAATTAAGCTATTTATTTATTTATTTATTTATTAGGACTTAAGCCTAAAGTCCGAGACCATTACCACAGTCATCGTTTGTCATTTTGGCTCAATCTGATTCCACGTCTTCATCATCCGGGCGAAGAACAAGTATACTTAAGACATCATTTATTATCAGATCACGATAACATGGCTTCGTATGATGGTATTGTCAGACAAATTGCGTTCAAATTTTTCGCACCGATACCTAATAAGTCAGTTACTGTAATACCAGTTACCAATATAAGTAAAAATCGCAAAAAATACTTCATCACTACCAGTAGTATAGAGTTGAATGTCAACGATGACGCTGACTTCGAACAATCCGTAACTACCGAATCGATAATCAGTTTTTATGACAATCACACCACAACAGAGCTGATCCCGTTTAATGATGAGATTAACAGTAATAATAAGTCCCAATCGCCAGCTATAACAATGAGTGCCAATTATTCAACGGCATTATTGGTCACAATAGCGATCGGTTGTTCGTTACTGATATTAAATATGCTTATATTCGCTGGAGTTTACTATCAATTGGATAAGAACTCATCGGCTAAGGAAAAGACGAAGAGTAAAAAGAATAGAAGTCCGAGTCATGATCAGCACCATAGCCACTATCATTATCATGATGTAAATATCGATCTCCCTTAACACCCTTGGCTTAACGTGTTTTCTCTTCTTGTGAGTGTCTTCAAGCAAATGCATTCCTTTGATGCTACTTTTCTTAACCGAATGTCTATTCTGTTGGCTCTTCTGTTGGCACTTCTGTTGGCTCTTCTGTTGGCACTTCTGTTGCCTCTTCTGTTGCCTCTTCTGTTGGCACTTCTGTTGCCTCTTCTATAACCTATTCTATAACCTATTCTCTTACCTCTTCTATTGTGTCTTATTCTTATCCTATCCATACCTACCATTTTGTTGTTGAAACGCTTGAATTTAACAGTTTGATAATTGAATTTGTAGCTAAAACAGAGAATTGCTACTGAAAAGTTAGAGTAGTTTTCAATCTAATTAAGTCAGGTTTAGAGTTAATGTATGTCTTAATTGATTTTGTAAATGACTCGAGTCTTATAAATAGATTAGTAGCAAAGAAGACTTCGTGTTAGTAAGTATTATATACTTTTACTCGCAAATTGTTTTAGGATCGTAGAGTATTAAGGCCTAAATGTAATTGAAATTTCTAATAACATGATTCGCTTAATTTCTATTTGATCTCATTCTAATTATCTCTTTGTTAGACATGTTGTCAAAGCCAAGAAATGATCGTTTTGGCCACACCTCAGAAGAGGACATTATCTGAAAAAAGAGCATTATCTCAAAAACTTACAAACAATAGTCACAATCACGTGGAAATAGTCAATACAAGTATATTAGATAACCAACTGGAAAATAGTTTGAAGAATAGAATTTTGCGCTGTAACGATTCTTTGCGCTGTAGCGATTCTTTGCGCTGTAACGATTCGCTTGATTCCAATCAAAAGCTATTTAGTTGCGATCATTCACATGGATCTCCAGTGCCTTCTTCTTTATCAACTAGTGATACTACCACTACTACTATTATTCATGTGCCTCTCAGTTATCATCATGACAATGATCATTTCGCCCAAGAAATACGAGTTTGATCATACTCATTTCTCAGTTCATCAATTTATTTCTTCATCTATTCATTCTGTATTCTAAATTATCATCAATTCAATAAATAATCCAAAATTTTTCATTATATAACTAACTCTAATTTATCTAATTTTGTTGATAAGCCCTATTCAAGAATCGGTATAAGTCTAAAAATCGGCATAAGTCTAAAAATCAACATAAAGTCTAAGAATCGATATAAAGTCTAAGAATGCTTAGAAGGACTAAACAAAATTGTTAAAAAGTTCACGAGTTTTGGTCATATTTTCAGAATGGTATCTATCGATATTTTCAAATGAATTATGCATCGAAGGTAAGTGTAGTTAGAGATAGCGGTTCTGCAGAGTTAGAGGAAACATCAATTTCAGAACTGAACCATTTGAGGAGAACTTTCTTTGGCCACTTCATTATTTCGTCAAGTTGAATGTTTGCTAACTTTTCAACTTTTATCGGCTTAGATTTGAGATCATATATAATCAAATAAATTAACATATAATGAATAAGCGATTTTATTTAGATTCTCTCAACCAGAACGAGTGAAAAATATTGATAAATATATTTCAGATTAAAATAAGATATCTACGAATGAACTTTCAGTTATTATGAGGTAAAGTTGAATTTTGGAGAATTATTGCAGCTATCAAAGAATTGAAGCATTTTAAAAGTCATATAACAGTTTGTTTTAGTATGTTTTGCTAACTTTGCACATAATTGCATAGCATTTATGGTTAGATAGCATACTTTCGAGAAAATTCGAGCGGCTACCTTCAATATTTTACATAGTGTCATACCACTTCAGAGAAAATCTGGTTTTGACAATATAGAAACTCAATTGTTATTCTATAGTCAACTTTTTCTTCCTATTGTTCAAATAGAAATATAGTCAAAATAAGAGAAATCCTTATGCCTAAACATGAAAGCCTTTAAGGCATTCTATCACTACTCAACCATAAACTCCAAATATAGTCTCAATCTCTTCATTTTTCAGCGTAATTCCCTTCTCAAAATGATTTTTTCAGTTAAACAGCAGTTAGTTTTGATCCAATTCAACGTTTGCTATTATACTAAACTGTTTAATAGAAATATTTGTGAATAAACCAGTTGAAGGACGAACGAGCTTTCATTTAACATTCACATATATGAACTTTCTATCTGACTCGTATTTGATCAATATATAATTTCTACCTAACCACACAACTTTTCTTTTACATCAAACCTCTTTAGTACTTAACTAACTTCTTCCTAGACTATCTCTCAGTGCAATAACTTATGACCTTTGATTAGTTGAACGTTTTTTCGTAGTCAATACAATAGTGACTTTGATTGCATTGTTAGCGCAGTAACTCTCGTATTACTCTTGCATAATATGCCTCAACAGTTTCGTAATCGATCGATTTTTAGCATATGTTTAGACATTATTTCCATAACTTACGATAATACAGTACACTATTTTCCAAATCTATCATTCAGTCCACTGCTTTCCAATTTGAGAGAAAACTTCATTATAGTGAACGTAATTATACTGAGCAATTACTCTATCATTAGCTAAGATTGGACTCAGACCAACGATAATCTGAATCACTTATTGATTTGTTAGCAAAAGTTAGATTTGATAAAAACTCCATTATATGCACTACTGTTGAGTAAATGAAAACTTTGTTTCACTAAACTGTCAATCAGTTAGTTGTATAAACACATTTTATTCAACTGAATCCAAATGAAATATAACTAATAATTGCAAATGTTATCTAATATATAACTGATGACTACACAATTATATAATCGGTTATAAAATAAGAAAAAATTTTAATTATTTACATCAATCAGTTTAGGTAATCATAAATAAATTTGGTTTTTATCCGAGTGTTTACTTTATTATCGAAGTATGAATTTATAAAATAGAAAAAGTATTACATCAAAGTTGAGGAAAATAATGATCAGTTCAAATAATTAAAGGTTAATATAAGTAATAATGAGGGGTGCATTCGGCTATAGACCTAAATATGATAATCATTATTAAAACCGATTTATTATATCAAATACACCGTCTTTTCTATAATGATAATTGTCTTTTCTGTTGTCCCATTGCGTTGAATCCCTTCTGCGAGATCTGTAACCGCTGGGCGATCGGTGGAATTCTTTGGACTGTTTGTGGTATACGTCCGCAGTCACTCTTCATGTCAGTCAACAGTTCCTCGTACTGATTGATACATCGGTGGACTGATGGGTTAATTGGTTTATTCTCGTCATTTGTTTCGTCCTCTTTCAACTCATCCTCAACTTCTCCGTCTTTTGCCTTATCCTCCGACTCACTGCTAATTCGTTCCAAATGTGCAGTTCGTCTGAGCTGTTCCTCAAAAACAAGAGCCTGTTCTAAGAGTCGAAGTCTTCTCTCCATGAATTTGTTTTTAATATGAATGGAGTTTTTGAAGGGTTCGGTCAAAATAGCAAAGTCTTCGTCTTCATGAATTTCTTTCCATCTCTCGTAGCCATGTTTGACGAGAGACGCCAAAAGCCAGTAATCATGTCTTCGATGCCAAATCTCCAACTCTTTTCCTGGTTTCAACTCTTGCTCTTCAAAATACCAAAGCGTATGTAATTCTGTTAGTCCTCCATCTCTTATATTAAAGTCGAAAGGCTCTAATTTTTGCTCGACCTCTACTTCTTTATCACTCTTCTCAACATCTTTATTATCATCTTTTTCTACATTTTTATCCTTTTTAAGGTCAATAATAATTTTGTCTGAATTATCTTCTTTTTCTATATTCTTATCTTTATCTTCAACTTCTTTACTCTGATCTTGACCACTAGCTTTCGCGTCTTCAGTCTTTACTTCGCTTTCATCCTGATCAGTTGTTTCCTTTTGTTGAGATTCTTTCTCATCTGATTTTTGAGTTTTACTTTCAGCAGTCGAATCAGTTTCGGTCTTGTCACTCACTTGTTTATCACTGCTTCCTTCTTGTTTCACCTTAACTTCATCAGATTTGTCGACATCCATTTTCTCGTCCTTATCCTCTGGAGTCTTGGACTCATCTGAAGTTTGTTCGCTCTTCTTGTCACCATTTTCTGAATTTTTAGCTTCTTCGTCATTCGGTTCCTTATCTTCATCCGAATTCTTGTTTTCTTCTTTATTTTCAATACCACTGCTCTGACTCTGACTGTCTTCAAACATAGCAAACTCTTTAGATGTATTTTTTCCCAAATCAATCACTTGCTTTTCTTCAGATTTCTTCTCTTCGGGCTTCTTCTGTTTCTTAATACTGGTTAACCCATGTTTACTTTCATATTCATGCACTTTCTTACGAATGAGTGAAACCATTCCGATTCTAGCCAAAACTTGACTCACATTAAGACCTTCTTTAGGCACCCCATCGTCGAATGTCTTTGAATTAAGGTCTCCAGGATTGCAGAGATGCTGAACAAATAGTGAGGCGTATGCGCGCAAATGTTTTTCTGATTTTCCCTTCAAGTCCCTGACATACCACTGAGAATCAGTTATATTTAGATCTTGAGATGGAAGACCGAAACGCATGACTACGTCTAAGAATGCCTTCCTATGTTTGGCTGTGAATCCGAGAACCTGTTCACCACAAACAATAGATTACAGTGAGTTGGGAGCAAATAAGAGAGAAAAAGATACTCGAGACATACCTCAGTATTTCCCCCAATAAGAGCCACAAGTGGTGGCATTTTTTCTTTCCGTGCTTGTTCCTAAGCTTAACGCCTCTCATTCCCTCCTCCATTCGCAAATCAAAGTCTTCATCATTTTCGCTCAAATCTAAATTAGAAACATCGAATAAAATAAAAAATAAAAATACAAATAACTTCAAGACATACCAGAAGGTATTGAATAATCAGAACTTGACTCCGATTCATTGTTGGCGTAGTCATCAGGAACACCAGCATTATAATTAACTTGCTTTCTGACACGTTTGCCTTTGCCAAGAGTTCTCTGAATATTTTCCTGATGTTGTATATAGTGATGACCCAATAACTTCTCCCAATATTGTGGATCTGGTTCTTCAGCTTTAGGTTCCTCGTCTTCAATTTCTTCAGCCTCTTTAGTCGCATAAGAGGCCACTTTGAACGATCCCAAATACTCGTTGGCCCACATCTCCTTCTGTTCAATACCTTCTTTAGATCGATCGAGCAACTCTTCAATAGCTTTATCGTCATAATGAATAGCTGTGTCTTCTTTTCCCTCTTCTTCTTTGAACAGTTCTTCAGTACCGAACTTAAGGATATCATCCAACTCTTGTTTAGACATCGAAGCTTGCGATTTGCTATTTCCGAGGCCAGGTCTGACCACAAGATGTGTTAACATCATCTTCTTCTTAGCAACTTGTGTTATTCTTTCTTCAACAGAACCACGAGTGACGAAACGATAAATCATCACTTTATTCGACTGTCCGATACGATGAGCTCGACTCAAGGCTTGTATGTCATTGTGTGGATTCCAGTCAGAATCATAAATAATGACCGTATCAGCTGTCGCTAAATTGATGCCAAGACCCCCCGCACGAGTCGATAATAAAAATACAAATTGTTGAGCGCCTGGAGCGTTGAAACGATCGATCGCATCCTGACGAATAGAGCCTGTTATTCCCCCATCGATTCGTTCGTATTTGTACTGTTCGTATTCCAGAAAGTCTTCCAACAAATCCAGCATAAGAGTCATTTGAGAGAATATGAGCACTCTGTGTCCTTCACTCTTCAGTTTTTAACATCTTCTGCAGAAGAATTAGTTTACCGCAAGATTTGACCAAAGCAGTTCCTTCATAGTAACCAAATTTGGTTTTGGGCGCTTCCTTTTAATGATAAATTTGATTGAATTAACAGATTGTGACAGAAAAAGAGATAAAATGCAAAAATAATGAAAGTGACTATACTTGAGCAGCAGTTGGAAAGAGATAGGGATGATTACAACACTTCTTCAAATCCATTACGATATTCAATAAAGAACATTGTCTTCCACCTCCTCTGATATTCAAAGCGTCAAAATTGCGAGTCAATATAAACTTGTAATATTTTCTGAAACAGTCAAATTATAAGCATTTTTACAATCAATACTTGGTACTAAGTAAGTCAAAGACATACTTTTGAAGAGGCGCTAGATCGACACGAACTATAAATTCACTTTTTGATGGCATACCCGCCAACACATCAGCTTTCATTCTTCGCAAAAGATGTGGCCCTAACATATCATGAAGTTTTTTCACTTGTTCTTCTTTGGCTATATCTGCGAATTCATTCAGAAAGCCTTCCATATCACTGAAAAGTGAGAATAATATCCAATTGAAACAATAGATTAACAAAAGAGAATTGATAGAAGACTTACTTAAACCGTTGAGGACTGAGAAAATTCAATAAATTAAAGAGTTCTTCGAGATTATTTTGCAATGGAGTTCCAGTGAGTAATAGTTTATAAGCGACATTATATGTGTTAAGTGTACGAAAGAAAAGCGATTGATTACTCTTAAGCCGATGAGCCTCATCGACAACTAATACTTTCCAATCAATAGATCCGAGTAGTGCTGAGTCCACATTAATTAACTCATAAGAAGTGAGTAGAACGTGAAACTTGACAGTGACATGCTTACGAATACGCGATGCTTTAGCCCCACTCCTGACTGCATCGCCATCAAAGCTAAGTTCATTTTCTCTAATTATAATACGACTGTCTTTGTTTCCGGTATAGTTGACAACATAGAAATCTGGCGCCCAGTCTTCCAGTTCTCGCTCCCAGTTAATGATTGTGGAAAGCGGTGCTGTTATCAGAAATGGGCCTCTAGTGTGACCCTCTTTGTAGAGCGAATAAAGGAATACAATTGTCTGAATTGTCTTTCCCAAACCCATTTCATCTGCAAGAATAGTCTCTGTTCCCGAAGCCCACGAATATCGGAGCCAATTAACGCCTTCCATCTGATAGGGATGTAGTTCTAATGGTTCTGGAATATAGTCGGGTTGTTTGTCCCATTTCTTCTTAGGATCAACTGATTTCTTATTAGATTTTCGCTTATCCTTATCTTTTCCTTTTCTCTTTTCATCTTTCTCCTTATTCTTCTTCTCATTCTTAGCTTCTTCTTCAACAAGATTTTTGAGATCCCAATAGTTTTCAACAGCTTTCCTATAGTCGGGAATATCGAACTCACAATTATCAGGATCAGCTTCAACAGTGACTTCTTCATAGGGTAATTCACGCCATTTGATACTGTAATACATTTTGCCTCTTTGCTTACGATGATTAACAACCCGATGAACTTGTAGCCAATCAGCTCTAATACCATAACGTAAATACTTTTCCTCAATATTAAGATCATTATTGTTGGCATTTCGCGAACGTCTTCGTCTCATACCCGTAGCAGCAGTGGGTTCACCGCCTTCTTCAGTGCCCTCTTTAGGCAAAGAATCACTGCTACCATCATCTAAAGGTGGTGGTGTGTTCATGTCATTCTTGGTGCAAAAGTTCCTATGCATATTGGTATGAAAGACCTGTAGCTGTAGCTCATCGATCCACGAACAGTGCCAATACGAACGATCCTTCCATTTGACAAAAAACTCTCGCTCTTTCTTCCGATATGACTTGCGTTTAGGTTCTTCTTCATTCTCGTCATGCTTTTCCTGCTTCTTCCATCTCCAAGTGATAATGCGCTGTACTTTGCCATCGAGTGGCTCTACAGAACATGGGGCGCACTGCCAGTCATCGCCTGGTCTCTCATCTAATGGTGGGTTCAGACAGTTCGGATGATATCTTGCCGGACACGTGGCACAGAATATAATGTCATCGCCGCCAGAACGACACACCTTACATATTATTTTCTCAGGTTTCTCCACCTCCACCTCCACTTTGTCTGTGGTTTCGATACCAAACTCTTCACAATGAGGACAACTCCATTCTTCAGATGGAATCTTGATATCTGGATCCATACAAACTTTATGGTAAGCTCGCGGACATGTGTCGCAAAGTAACAGTTCTCCGCATTGATTACATATTTCACAGTAATCTTGATTCTCGAAATTTCCGGTAGTACTGGATTTGGTGGGCTTTTTATTACTGGCTTTCTTGGTCTCGATCACTTTCTTCCTATTCTTCTGGACGTCTTTCGGGTCTGGTTTGCCATTTTTTTCACAATAAGGACAACACCAGTCATCGGGGATTTCTTTCAATTCTTCGTCCAGACAAACGTTATGATAAGCTCGTGGACAGTAATCACAAAGAATTAGATCTCCTCCCTGTCTACAACTCTGACACTTATCTCTATGACCACTATCGTCATTGTCGTTCTGTTCATCGTCTGATTCTTTCTCAGCCATAGTTTGTTTCTTAGAAGAGGAGAGAAAAATGCGTTCTGAGCGACGAGAGGGCGGCTCCACGTCTTTGGATCTACTGGTATTAGCTTTACTGCTAGTCTCAAATTCATCTTCATTATCAATATCTTCTTCATTATCAATCGAAGGCTTTCTCTTAGTATTTCTCTTAGGCCTCAACTCTCTTACCGGTAGTTTAATCTTAAGTGGAGGAACAGATTTCTGTTGTTCGTCGTCGATATCTTGATCATCGTCTGATTCAGTTGCGGCTGCTTTAGACTTCTTTTTGGTCTTTTTCCTAGAGTCTCTATTCTTCCTCTTTTTGGTGGATTCGCTGTAGTCTTCGTCACCGTCGTCGTCATAGTCTTGAGTGTTATTGTCTTCGGAGTCGTTCTCTTGTTCGACTTTTTTCTGTTTTATCGCACTATTTCTTGTGCCTGAAGTCAATAATTAGTTAATCAAAATATAATAAACACATAAAAAAGAATTAAAACAAATTATAATGAATTGGTTTGACAACAATTCAAAGATGTCAGATTGAAACGAATGGCCAAAAAAGGTGATAATTAGATAGAAAACACGAAGAAATAATTGAAATAAAATGGAAAAAAGAATGAAGAAAAGAAATGAATATAAAATAAAGGATAGTTGAAATGAGAAGATAAAAATAATAAGAAAACAATAGATGGAAATGGACGGCCATTTATCTTCAGACGCCTTTGCGCTCAACATAAGTGATAAAAAATAATCAATTTTATAGAAATAAATATTAAAAACAGTTAAACTGACTTCTTTTAGGTCTCACTTCTTCTTCTTGGGCTTCGGGATCACTTTGATTGAAATCACTCTCATTTTGTTCATAACCACTCATTTTGGTTGAAATAATTACTAAAAACAATTGATTTATTGGTTTAATGTCTCAATCATTAAAAATGATTTGTACTCAACATAAAGACATTTTAAATATTTACGCTTTGCTTCACGTCCAACTTGACTCCCATAAAACCTGTTAACTCATTCGATCAATTAGTACTTTTTTCTACTATAGGACTTAGTTTTTCTATTGTAAAATTCATATCATTAAAAGCTGTGACTCTATGTTTAGTTTACGTTGAGAGTCAACAGCATTAGATTACATGCGAAGTTCGCCGCGAACTCCCGGCTTCATATAGAATACACCACTAATAGCAATAAGGGCTTATTATATACATTGAAATCCTCACTTGACAAGCCTTTTTATGACAAATACAAAATGATTAGCATTTTCATGAAATCGAGATGACTTTCACTAAGTTTAAGCTTATCTATCGATCGATTTGAGAAAGACTTAGAGAAGGACTTATAGCATAGCCCAACCTTATAAATAAGAATGAACTGGATATTTCTTAGACTAGTACAAACTTTTCTATTAAAATTATAATTGAAAAATGTTTTGAACTACAACACCCGACTCATCCCAATAGTAGTTATGGCAATACCTTATCACTTTAGGTTAACTCAAGGAATGAGATAAATTGAAATGCTATCCAACTTTCAGGTTTAGAAGTGGCAAACTCGATTATTAAAAAGTAAGTTTGAAGATTGAAAAGTTTTGATGCACTTGGTTCATAACAGTAATGGCGAAGCCAGAAAACCTTGAGTGTGGGTGCACTTAGAGTGGCTGTATGCTGATTTTGATTAAATATATACCTCCCCGATAAAAACTTTTGTACAATAGATTCATACTAGGATTATAATTTATTTTTACCTAAATTTTAGAACTCATTACAACAACTTTAAGAAAAATTCATATTCAAGACATTTTCAAAGTACATAACAGTTTACAAAAGACATTGACTTAACCAATAGTTAATAATTATTCAATCCGGAATAAGTTCTGATCTATTACCCGATAATTAATTTACTTTCAAATCTTCGCTGATATAGGCTTAATATTGATGGATTTTATGAATTCTTTAATCAAAAGTTCATATGTATCAAAATGTACTTCAAGAACCACTAACTGTAAAGTCTTGTGGGCACATATTCTGTGGTAAATGTATTAGAGATTATATCAGACGTTAAAATGAATGTCCGACTGATCGATAGGAGATTTCACTTTTAGATCTGATTCAACTTCAAAGAATGATCGGAACCTTATTTGAATGAACTGAAGATAAGCTGTGATCTCACTTCAAATGGATGTCAATAAATTCTTGAATTAGAACTGAAGAGCCATTGAGAATGATGTGAATGCAATCCAAATAAGAATATACTGGTAGAATGCATTTGTGAGCGATGATCCATGAGAAATGAGTTTGATTAGCATCAAGAAAGTTGTTTTAGATTCATCAGAGAAAAGTTGAAAATACCGAAGAGCACGATTGCAGCACTAACTTTGCGGATGATCGAGTTGATTATTTGCATTCAGAGGCAGTATTTCTTTACTATTCTTTACGGGATTTAGAAATATTGCTTTTTATCAATTGACAGTTATTATGGACTGAGCATCTGTCCACAGACTCGTTAAAATGTATCATGCTTCGAATTTCAGAAAGTCTATGGACTCGTCAGGGCATATATTCTATTTATTTGCCGCACATTTTGATTCCAGTGTATTAATACGCGTGGGTTTCAAGTTTACTAACAACTTGTTATAAAAAGTCTCAGAAAGGAGTACAAGTAACAGCGATGACGATTATAATACTGAGAATAATTTTGAAATTTAAAGAGTCTAATTGGAAATTTTGAAAAATCTCAAAAGATACAATATACTAAGAGAAAACCAGCTGAGTCTTACATTTTGATATTCAGATTTGATCTAATTTGAATTTCTATATTTACAAAACAAGTGTAAGCAGGGCCAAGTACCTACACGATATCATTCCTACCCAGGAAATTGTTATTCCAGACATCAACTTGTCAATGAGTGGAATAATTACAAGAGAAAACTTGAGAAGAGAGTTCCGTTAGAATGATAGTTTAGAAAAATTTGAAGCAAATTGATAGAATTTTCAAGCAAGAACTATGACAAAGGAATGTGGAAGAATATCTTTGAGCAAGATATCCATGGCTTAAGAAGGCGTGGACTGTTGGCAAAATCTCGTTATCTGCAACAAAGTCATCAATTAAGGTGATGAGAAAAGAGTAGTAAGAAAGCAAGCAAGATGACTTGTTGGTGGGAAGAATGCAATTAAGATGACAGTATCGAAGAAAATAATTCAGAATGAGTACTTTTATTTCAAGCATTTACTAGTGTTGGTCTGTCAGGCTTAACGACATGTTTCACGTAAATTGTCTTTAGGTTTGATATATTAGGGCTTTTATCGAGGAGAATGTATTTTAATTAAAGCAATAAATAGTTTTATCTTTGTTTTTGATTCCATAATTCGAAAAGAATGAACGAGCTTGTTATCTTAAGACTGAACTTGAAGGTTTAAGCAAAATATAAATTATCTGTTGATGCAATACTATTGCAATTGTATTGATAAATGAATATCTGTGTTGTTTTCATTAGATATGACTTGAAAAAGAAATCTAATTTGTAAATAAGGGTCTCATAATTTTGTTTTATCATATAATAAACATTAAAGTCGACCGAAACTCTTATGTCAACACTTTTTTATGCGCATATTAAGTATTAAATATTATTTCATAACAGAGTTGAATGATTGAAATACTAATATAAACAAAGTTGGTAAACTATTCTAAGTTTGAAATATATTGGCATGTATTCTACTTTCCATTTGATGTTCATTAGATTAGTTGTTTGTGATAAACGTTGATCTTGTTAAGCTTAAGCAGAAATTGAGATAAAGAATAGCCAAAACTTTAGTTGCCACCTATCAAGTTATTAATGATTGGAGACCTGAATCAATTTTTCCATGTGAAAACGTTAGATTCGCTCTAAATTATAAGCCTTCAAATACTCATAAGTTGTGGTAGCATATCTTAAATGCGATACAACTTGGACTCAACTGATAATGTGTGATTTGCCCAATGATGAGATACCATAGAAGAAGAACGGAGCATCCATCAAACATACTAATATATTGAATCCACTTACGATTATTTGACTAAAATAGAATAACTAAAACTGATTTACCATTAGGTTAGGTTAGATTTGATGCATTATAATAAGTTGGCGAAGTATTTGTATACTTTAAGAAATCTAAAAGTCGATTGTGTTTCGTAATAGAATGAGGTGAGATCTAGAAAACTTGAATTTGATAGCAATTTCCATGTTATTTTCATGGTTGGATTAATAGGGAGATTACTTACGGAGACAATTTTAACATATGCTGACTTTGAGGTTACATAGATTTGGTGACATTTGATTATTTAGTTTACCAACAGATCAAAAATAATTCAAAAGAGTCCACCTTAAAAATAAATAATTTCTCGAAGATAAACATGTGGTTAAGTTGAGAGCAAATTATAATTTGATGTTATATGAAGTGATAGAGAATTTGAGTGTTGAAAAGTTGGATACCAAACAAATGAAATAGTAGTTGAGTATGTGTACTTTTCAGAAAGAGATCAAACTGAAGAAAAACTTGTAAACATTAAATATAATAACTTAGAAGTTAGAAAATTATAAGATCACTATTCTTAAAACGAAAGTTTGGTACTAATTGCTAAGAAAACTTTTGTTTGTGGAGCCTATTTCACCCAAATTGAATCATTTTGATTACACTAAATATTTACTTATAGACAAAGCTTCAGAAATGTTAATCAAAATGTTGACGAAATACTTGAAAGTACTGCAGATACTAATGAAATATAAAATAAAATTTGATAATAGTCTTAATCAAATTACTAAACATGAACGTAGCTTTGATTGAACCAAAACTTGATTCACACTAGGGATAGAAAAATAAAGACAATTTATACTAAACTTTGATGAAAAAATTATTTTAAATAAATTGAAGACCAATATTTCTAAATAGAGAATGAATAGAGAATCGCAAATTTATCCCAAACCATTTCTCGCTTAAGATCAAATCAGACGGCACTAGAGGGCAAATACTTTTATGTTGACGTTTCAACATAACCAACACCAAGTATGTGGCAATAATTGAAACAATAAATGCTTAAGCATTGTCGAAGTGAACAAAATTAGAACACCTAAGAAGTACGTCAAGCAATTGTAAGATTTACTCATTTCTCAAATTCAAACAAAAAGCACTTATTCGAGACCAAGAGTAATAAGAATAGTTATAGTTATGAAATCTATTGAAAGTAAGTCTTATTATGAGAAATTAATTGTCTATTGTGAGATTTTATTGATTTATGTTTTATGACAGAACTGAAGTCAGCTAATGATAGACTTCATTGGTATCCTCCATCCTTGCCATGTTATTTGGTCTATAGAGGCAGGTCTGGGGGCTAAAAGTCCAAAACTGAACATTTAAGTTTATAGAGGCAAACCTTAACTCACATCAATACATCTTATAATACATTATCACACCTTTTATTAATTTTTCACAATAACTGATCGTTTGCATCAGATAAATAAAATTTCAAAGTTTATTGTGCGAATTATTTCAATACATACTTAGACTTCAGCTTTCAAAGAATCTTTGGGGGACTATATTCCCTCTAACCTCTTGCTGGCTACGGCTGTGTTCTTCATCAACCAATAACAAATACTGTTGCAAGCAATGAGGCAACAATAACTTATCAATAATAAAATTCAAATTACGACCTGACAGACATCTGCGAACAGCAATTCTGCTCAAATACTTCAAAGATTGAACATTAGACTTGAAGCTGAGAAGAGCATGAATTTTTTGTAAAATAGACGAAGAATCCGATTTAGATCCTTCAATGATATATTTGATAACATCATACTTTTCAATAACATTAAAACCGCCAGCATTGAGGCAAAGTTGAACACAAAAATAGACATCATCTCTATCTAATAAATTAGGATCAATAGACTGAAGACTATCTAAATCGAGAGCACTATTAAGTAGGAGACGAGTGACTTCATAATGACCATAAAGTATAGCAGTGTCGATGGGGAGATTTCCATTAGAATCTCTTCTATTGATATGAGCACCTGAGGCAATTAAAATAGCAAGTGACTCCAACTTGCGAGCAGTCATATTTTCACAAATGATCATATAATGCAAAGGTGTCAATCCAGTAATATTAGTAGCATTAACATCAGCGCCATTATCTAAAAGTTCGGTAACAATATGAGGCCATCCTTCAGCAGCAGCCAAATGCAAGGCAGTAGTCTGAAGGTGTCCTAAAGGCGTTTGTACAGTATCTCTAACATCAACATCAATAGAATTATAAAAGAGTAATATATGAAGACATTGTTTATGTCCCAATTCAGCAGCATAATGTAATAAAGTGAAGCCTTCATCATTACGTACTGATAGATCAGCTCCAGCTCGCACCATGTGCTCCAGAGTTTTATAATCATTTTGTTCTATTGCTTTAAATAGACTTTCACACTCAGTAATTGGTGTCGAGAAGGGATAAGTTAATAATGAATATACTTTTCCCATTTAAATTAACAAAATTGAACTTCAAATAAAGTTAAATTGGTAGTGATAACAAGATATTACTAATCGATAAGGTGCAACAAATACAAGCAATATTATGTTTATGGCATCATATTTGTGCAAAACATTTGTATGTTTTGTTTCTGATCGATAAAAGTCTATACATTCAAATATACTGTAGACATTTGTGTTCAGTTTAATACCATCATCTGAGATACTTTAGATTTTAAGATGTTTTTCTTTTAGATATGTTCTCTTTTGTGATTCATTGTCATTTCAAGACTGATGTCAATTGAATTGAGATTACAAATAATGGAAAGTGATCCATTTATTGCGTAATGATCTTCCTACAAATGCGTGAACGAAAATACAATCTCTTATTGATAAATAGTTAGTATTAGTACAATAATTGTTACAAATAGACGTAACACAAAAGTGAACCTAATACTAAATAAGAGACAAAATTAGTTGACTAACGACTAGAAAGCAATTAGATGAATTAAAAGTAATTTGTAAAGCAATGAAGTGTGGGTGCATAGAACAAGGTGTTACTCTACTATTACATATTATGGATCCATATTAGAAATATTTAAATAAAATTCATCTATTCTAATATAAGAGAGAATCGACAAAATTAAAATTATAAATGATTAAATTAAAGTAGAAAAATATGATTATTGTAATAAAGAGAATACTATTATTCTAGCAATAAATAGAAGAATATTCATAAAAGAATATTCATAAAAGACTTGCTGCTGTGTTGCCATAGCAAGTAGTTTTTGTTATGAATTCAAATGAAACTCATTTTCAAACAAAACATAAACAACACGAGTATTATCTGTCTTAATACTTTAACAAAAGATATCTAATACCAAACTATCAAAAACTACTTATCAAATAGTTAATGTCTGAATTATATTACTCATATTACAAAATGTCTGGAGATAATATAAATGAAATTGTATTGAGAGTAAGTCATACTTGAAAAACTTGTAAATATATAATATTTAGTACGAAACAAATTGAAAACTTTAAAGATCTAAACATATCTATTGCTTACTGAAGGGTACAATCCATTATTATTGCCACAACAAAATGTATAGAAGTATGGCATCAAGTGCTCTTGAAGGAATTCGGATGTATCCAGGTATCTATTCAGTATAAGTTAGTGTTGCCACCCTTGCAGATTTATCAAATCCGCACAATCATCTCATAAGACAACATTGTTAATTTCAACAGTTTCCCCCAAAATATCTGAATATTTTCCTTGTCAATATTAAGAATGTATGACCAAAAAAGTGCTTGATGTTCCTCAAGAGGAGGACTTTGTTAAATCATACAAAAAGAAAGAGGAGAGAGACCCTAGATGAAAGAGAATCTTCCCCAAAAAGGGAGAGGTGGCAACATTGACAAAAACGATAGTTATATATACAGAATGAGTATTGAACATTTCAATATTCTCCCGAATGAACTTAAGGCGAACAACAATATCGTTTCTATTATGGAATATCGTTAGCTTTTGAAGGTATACATTTGAAGATGTGATAAGCTTATAAGGTTTAATTCAGACAAAATTTCAATTAAGGTCGAGTGCAAGAGAGTATAAGAGAACTTGATCAATGTCAGTCAAATCGAGATCTTATGATCGCAGCTTTACTTGCATTGATTTACGCACATCGAAAATGTCAAGTAATAGGTGAGTAAGAAGATCGGAGTAAGATAGAAATTCAGATGAGATAGAAGTTGAAATGAAATAGAAATTTATATGAAATAGAAATTCAGATGAAATAGAAATTTATATGAAATAGAAATTTATATGAAATAGAAATTCAAATGAAATATTATCTAAATATAGATAAAGAAGCGATTGCTCAACTGGAGAACAAATTAAGAGAGAACAGGAAGCATTCAACAGAAACCGTAAAACAAAGATTAAACAATAAGAAAAGTGAAAGTATAGCTTACATTTCGAATATACTTAGGCATTGTACTTTGCTGGTCTCTTTCTTCTTCTATCTGGAAGACTTGACAAAGCTAAGGAATATATCGATCGCATGATCAAAATGTCACCGACTTTCAAAGAAGTATTAATAAGCAGGTGTTCAGATTATCCCATATATAATAGTTATTCGCTTTAAATAGGGGCTAATACTAAAAGGTTGGCTTGAAGTGCTATCTGGTAATGACACAGAAATAAGTGCAATGAATCACTCTGCGATGAACTATTTCGACATTTCATCAAAAGCGTACGACAATTAGAGTAAAAATTGAACAAATGAAAATTCAAGTTTTATTATTTATTTATTTATCAGTAATGATCCAGAAGTGATTCTTGGTAAAGCTAAAGTGCTCGAGAAAAGTAACTCCTTCTTATCAGGTGTCGAGCAACTAAATCAAGCCATTGTATTGTACCCAAGATTTTTACCAGCACTTATTGAGAAAATGAAACTTCAGGCTTGTCTCAAGGATTGGGAACAAGTTGTGGACACAGCGTTTCGGGCGCTAGCTATAGATAAACACTGTTTAGATGCACAAAGATATCTAATATTGCACAGTCTTGCTTGGGATAACAACGAAGAAATTGTTAGATTATTAAAACAAAGTTGAAAATTTGATAATCCGCGATAGCAACTAGAAAACTACTGTTGCTATATCAATCTACCTGTGACGCGCATCAGTTTGTTGTCAGTTTTTATTTTTAATTTACTTTTATTACTATGTTGAATATTCTATAATTTTGTTAATATCTGAACATATTATGACCTGATG
This sequence comes from Archegozetes longisetosus, assembly GCA_018873245.2. Lineage (NCBI taxonomy): Eukaryota > Metazoa > Arthropoda > Arachnida > Sarcoptiformes > Trhypochthoniidae > Archegozetes > Archegozetes longisetosus. Next base: position 15,261,257 of record JAEMBT020000001.1, on the reverse strand, counting down.
AAAAGCATGTCATGACTTCTGGTTGCTATCGTAGATTATTAAGTTTGCGAGTGTAGATAACTTTAGAAATAAGCAAGCCATTTCTATTTAGGCATCTTCTAAATTGGTTGATCTGATAGCATCATTTGAGATTCGCGAGCCTAAAAATGCATGTTTATACTACGAAACGGCTAAACTATTCTCTAGACTGGTTAGTAAGATAGAGTTATTGCTAAAAAGAGTGAACAATTTTCCAAGATAAAACTTTCATTTTTAGGCTTTTGGTAATCAAGATGTATTGACTCATACGATTACATTAATAGAGAAGGCTGTATTTCTCGAACCAACTAACGTTGAATTTATTTGTGAACATGCATTTCAATGTTTACTATTAAGTAATGAATATAAAAATCATAAAATAAGCTTAATTAATTGATCAAAATTTTATTTTTATGTTCATAAAGACCGAATGACAGATGCTATGCGTCATTATAGAAATGCTACTAAAATGGATGAGACAAGTATTGCCGGACTAACTGGACTTCTTCATTGTCAACTACTGGATGGACAAAAAGGTGTAGAAGAACAGTTAGATTCACTCGAAGAGTTCAATAAAGCGACTGGACTTAATAAAGTATTCATTACTGTTGATCACAGAAACTTATAGATTGCTCTATGCCTTATGACCTGTGCCCTATGATCCAACTTAAAAACAATTTCTTAGAAGCCAAACGTAGAACAAGCTTTGATTTTGGAAGAGAACTTAGACCTATCGTTGCATTTTGTGCAATAATTACTTATTCATAGAAATATATAAATGTTTAGCCAATTTGACCACATTTTAGGTGTAGTTCGTGCTAGAAGTGTAGTTAGCACGAAACGCAACAATAGAGCACAAGTTCTCCACAAAACTATTTGAGAAAAATATTAAAATTAATATAATTTCTAAAGGAACTGCTCTATTTGTGTGCACTCTCTGGTCAAAAGAGAGGTAAATCTACATTAGAAATCCATAACTATTTAGATAAAATAGTTGAACAGCAAATGGAGGCGATGAAGGTCTGAAAATAGATTGTTTGAATTTGGTTGAATTAGACTAAAAATGAGTGAATAATTACAGGGATTGCCACTAGGAATAGCATATTATATAAATTTAGAGCCAGACTTAATAATAAACGTGGCCAAACTATACCTTCAGCTATCGCCTAACGAGCCCATAAATTTGGGACAGCCTTTACCAACAGCACTAAAACAAGCAAAAGACATTCTGCAGCCACTCGTGAACGCATGTCCGACACAGAAAGAACCGCTCTACCTGATGTCCAAAGTTAAGTACTTAAGCGGTGACGTTCAGGCAGCTATCAGTTTACTGCAGAAGTGTCTCGATCAGAATCAGTCATTCAGTGACGGACATCTATTGATGGCTAAAATATTGTTATATAATGGCAACTATCAAACAGCTAGCAAAAGTTTAGAAGTTGCCCTCAGCCATAACTTTCAGGTTAGATTTATTACCACAACAAGTATTCTATCTCCATCTCTGATTAATCCTCAATTAAGTTCATGTTCAGAGAATGTGAATTGAGATGATGATTAATTGAAGCGATACTTTATCTTTAGATAAGAGAACAATTGCCGTATATTCTGACTAAAGCATCAGTGCTAAAGACTGAAAGAAAATATGAGGAAGCTTTGAAAATGTTGAAGACAACACTTAGTAAGAAAAAACTTTATTGAGCTAATAAGCTTATTATAAGATCTATTTGAAAGTTAAAATTACCATTATGTTTGTCTTATAGATAATTCAAGCAAGAAAGACTCAGCGATTGCTAAAAACGACAAAATATCCTTATACTTGCAAATGGTAGACATCCATTCATTGATCGGACAAACGGTAATTAATTTAAGTTTAGCTATGTGATAGTGATTTATGAATATTAAATTTTCAGACGGAAGCCGCAAAACTTTGAGTGATTTACTTGAAGAATGTAAGGGAACAACAGACGAAGGAAGAATACTGATAGCAAACGCTCAGCTAGCAGAAGCGAGAGGTGACATTGAGACAGCTCTGAGCGTTTTGAGACAAATCAACTTGGACCACGGAGAGCACTTCATTCGGTCGCGAGAGACCATGGCCAAAATCTATCTTCAATATAGAAAAGATCGGCGATTGTATGCTGGATGTTACAGGTTTGTTAGCTTGATTAGAAGAAAAATGGATCGTAGACTTTCTTGGTAGCTATCAATCAGTTATTGAACAGCAACACGGGTCTCTATTTCTGATCTATGATCAATTACTCATTTTTGTATGCTTGATCAAATAACAAGCAGGCATAGCAACGAACTCTCCATCTATTGTTTTTTGTATCTATATCTGATTTTTGTTTCGATTACTTTATAACAAATTTGGATAATCTCAAAAAAGTTCTAATATTTTCATTTTTGAACAGTTGTTATTTATAACGGCTAACGAGCTCAAGTGCATAACTAGACATGTTATAAATATATCAGAATTGATTTGATGACAAATTGTCAACTGATTACTGTTATATAAAATTTGCTCAATTTACGAATTTGATTTGATAACGTACAGAAAGTTGACTGCCTCGATATATTAATCGAATATGTGTGAAAGTACTGCTCAAGTGTTGCTCAATCAATTACATCTAAGAACTTAGTAGTTTTCGATAACAATGAGAAATTAGTTGTAATGGCACGCTTTCCATCAGACTATAATACATTTAGATATTAATAAACTTATAGAATATTCAGTATAGCAGTTAGAGTAAATCAAATTTTGAGAGAAATTGCATCGTAGGGAGGTTGACATGATAACAAACTTCTTCTGGTTGCCATCGAAGATTATTAAGTTTTAAAGTGTTTTAAGATATTTGATATCTAAATATATTTAAGAAATAAATTTTTTTGAAGAATATGCTAACTATTAATGTTATTATAAACTGGAACTTAAGCAATTAATAAGTTCAATATACATATCTACGAATAGACTCTGATTTGATAAGCTTAAACTAAAACAGACATGAAAATCTGATATAAAAACTTTAATTATAGAGAAATACTGGACAAAACAGCGAGCACTCAGTCATTTCTAATGCTAGGAGATGCGTACATGCACATACTGGAGGTTAGCATTATCAGAAACAGATTCAACAATAAGAGAGATAGAAAGACAATGTGATAGAAAAGTGTTTTATTTCAATTACTACAATGATTACTATAATCCCTGACAGCCAGAACGAGCAATCGAAATATACGAACAAGCATTGAAAAAGAATCCAAAAGATTGGGTACTGACTAGAAAAGTTGGACAGGCATTAATAAAAACACACTTCTACGAAAAGGTCAGAAAGATTTGATTGACTAAAGCTATAGAGTGCTCATATTTTGGTCAATACTATTTCTAACGATAAACATTTTGTTCAGGCTGTCACCTATTATAAGGCTGCCATCAAAACAAGTGGACAAAACTTATTTAGGTTTGATTTGGCGCATCTGTTATGGCGATTGAAGCGATACGAAGAATCTCAAGCTATAATCAAGAGCGCATTGGAAATTTCAGAGAATCAAAGTAATTACAGTAAAATATGTCCTTAGCTACATCTAACTGTATTGTAAATCTAGTAGTGCTGAGTTTTATTGAAAGTTAATACTTTAAATTGATAGGTCAAGATCTAACAAGTCTAGAATGGGAAGTGAAGCTCATCAACTTGCTAGCTCAAGTCCAATTCCATACTGACAATAAGAATACAGCAATCGCTACACTCAAACGTGCCCATCAAACTAATCAAAAGTAAGACATTTCAATTTTGACCACTTCTAGCTTTTGGGATTCAATTATTAAGTTGATAATTTTTGTACTTAGACTAATGCGCAGATTGCCTGTTGAACAGCCAGACTCACTACCAGAACAGAGAAAGTTTTCTATAAGGTTTTAAACATTTCTAACAATAATTATTTTGAAAAAAGAAATTATGTTTCAATCTTGCAGTTTATCCAAACAATTGGGTGAACTAATCTCAAGTCACTTAAGAGACCACAAACAAGCTCTACAAATATACAAAGAAGCTCTAAATTACGATGACAGCAACCCGGAGGTAAAAACAAAGTGAAACACTTAGATCAATTTTAGAGATATTATTTTATAGATTTTGATGGCGATGGTCAAATTGGAAGCATTAAATCAAAATTTTGATGTGGCTCATAATCACTGCACAGTAATTCTAAAACATGCGCCTCACTTAGATGAACCTGTTTTGGTATCTAATCATACTAAACAATACTATTAATCATTTTTCGCAATACTCTTTTCATTTTATCATCAGATGATGGCTGACTTAACATTTCGACAAAATGACTTTGATGGCGCACTCAATCATTTCAAGGAACTTCTATCAAGAAAGCCAAGTAACAAAATATTAACTAAAGGGATATTGAACTGAAATGCTATAAAATACTTAACAGCATATTATTCAGCGATGGCTCGGTTTATAGAGACGGCTCGTCGTGTGGGCAATTTGGATATCGTTCCAGCTGTACTCGAAAAAGCAGAAAAGTTCTCTCCACGAACTATCATCGATCCGGGATATCATTATTGCAAAGGTTTATACGAGTGGTACACAGGTATTCAACAACTCTTCAGACTTGACATCAGCTTCACTCAATTCATATCTGATTTGATTTTTCCTCGCTGAAGGTAATAATAGCGAATCGATGAAGAGTCTAAATAAGGCCAGACAAGACCCTGATATTGGAATTATGGCCACTTATCACATGGTCGAAATCTGCATAAATCCAGATAATGAAACGATTGGTGGTGAAACTTTTGAAAGTATGAACGTCCAGCTGAGGTAACCGTGCTTTGATTGAAATGTTGAGATACTTGAATGAGTTTGTTTGAATTTAGTACAATGGAAAGGCTTGATATGCACGATGCGGCCATCAAGACTGCCGAAAAGCTCCTAACTGTCAGTATTTCTATCATAATCACTATATGACTATCGCAAATGTCCAGCTTCTCAAACTTAATTAAATCTTAGGATATAAGAAGTAAAGTGATCGATGATATCGACTATCATTTGATGTGTAATTTTGTTTTGCTGGCAAAAAAACAAAAGGCTGACGCAGAGAAGGCACTCAATGCATTTATGAATATATTAGGAGATGAAAGATATGTAAGTCTATTCTGAATATGACACCATCAAGTCTTTTAAGTCTTTTCTTTTATCTATCTAATAGAAAGATAACTCTGCTGCTATTCTCGGTTGTGCCACAGCTTTCATGATACTCAAGCAAACACCAAAGGCAAGAAATCAATTGAAGAGAATAGCTAAAGTTAACTGGAGTTATCAGGTCAGTTCTTCATATTCTTCTCGCAATTGATTAAGTTTGAAATTGACTTTTAAGGAAGCGGAATATCTTGAAAAGTGTTGGTTACTGTTGGCTGACATTTACACTCAATCGGGTAAATACGATATGGCAACTGAACTACTCAAAAGGGTTCTACAATACAACAAAGTAAGCCTTATGTGACAATACTTTAAAATGTTTACCAGAGTTTGTAAACCTTGATTTATTGAATATCGAAGTCATGTATGAAAGCGTACGAATACTTTGGTTTTATAATGGAGAAAGAGCAAAGTTATAAAGACGCAGCCCAGAACTATGAGATGGCTTGGAGATTCACTAATAATAGTAATCCTATTATTGGATACAAACTTGCATTCAATTATATGAAAGCTAAACGATTTGTTGATGCCATCGATATCTCCAAGGAAATTCTAGCCAAATATCCAGATTATCCAAAAATTAAAAAAGACATACTTGATAAGTGTAGAAGTTCACTTAAAACGTGATTAATTCAATTTTGATTACAGTATTGAATCTGTCAGATGTATGCTTATTAAATAAAATAAGGTAAAAGTATAATTTTAGTTCAAACTATTCAATAATAGTATCTCTAGACTATTTGGGCTTTGACGTAAAACAATAATTTTAATGTGACCGCGTTCAATAAAGGTTCACAATCATAATGAAGTAAAAATAGAAGTGAGCCACTTGATAAATTTGCATTAGAAATGTTTGAACCACCATTTGTATTTGTATTGAACGTGTTAGTAATGTATCGTAAAAAGCAACAATATAAAGCAGACTTACAGATAATTTCTAAATTTTAAGTTAATAATATCAAACTAACAATTATATATAAATATTTAAATTGAATTGAAAATATATATAAGATTTCTGTAGTTATATGCGAATTGTTATGATTGTACTTTTTATGTGATGAAACCATAAAGTCAAACTAAAAATACAATGACCATCGGATCAGAAGGTAAACTTAGATCAATAACAACAACAGATGAAAGGTATGCGTGAAGTTGAACTAAAAATCTCAATAAGTCAAACCCTGGTTGTTGACTTCACTTTTAGCGATTCAATTTTTGAGATAACTAGACTTTAGTAGACGCTTTCCTGATTGCTAGGAATATTGGATTTAACAAAAAATTTATACACTAAAACCGGACTAACTTTCAAATGTACTTAGGTGGTTTTAAACAACAATATAAAAATCCCATAGAAAATATGTCCTAATTTGTTATTGATTTTTAAAAAGCACTTAACTACATATAAAAGTTAGACCACTTTTACAGCATAACAATTAGATGAGAATAAGTAAACATAAATTGGATTTTTGTTATTCAGTACTAATGGTAATAATGTAAGATGATATGTAAGTTTACAAATAGATACTGAAAAAGAGTCTAAAGTAAAGTCTACAAAAGAAATAACAACAGAGCCGGTGAGTGCAGGCAGGGGTCCTGAACAATTCAATTTGAAAGTACACAACCAAATTACACGGAGTACCAAATCTTACGGTTGATAAAATAGAAAATTTGTATTCATTTTTATCAATAGATTCCTTATCTCTAATTAGTTGGTAAATTTTGCCGAATCATGATCGGAATCATGATAGCTAACGTTGACAAGTAGACGCAAAAAACCTAAAACATGGTCACAATTGAAGCTTTATTTCTCTGCGTACTAGTTATGCGTGCACTCAAATAGTGAAGTCCTGGTATAACGAAATTAAATGTTGTAACTGAGCATATCCTTCAAAACCCAGAGGAATGGTCGGATATTTCACGCAAGTTGTTTGGAGGAACAGTCTAAGAGTTGAGTGCACTCAGACCTATAGTAAGGGTCTCGAAGGTTATATACTGTTTGTAGTTGTAAGTGTGTTACCAAGATGGCAATTTTCTTGAGTAATTTCTGAAAATAGACAATCCACCGGGAAATCATGCTAGACTAGAAAACGAGAATATGATACAACTACAGGACTAGTTCATTACTAGAATATTTACTAGTGCACTGCCGAAATATTTACAATTGATATACATCTTAATGCTATGATTTTCGATAAACAAATCAAATTTTTTCTTCAATGTAATCTCTTTCAGAATTAAAGAAATATTTGTTTTATTTATATACATTCATGGATTGAAAAACTAACTGCTTATAAACTGATTCATTTATGAGCTATGATGCTATGAATAGAGCATTGATTAAGCATGAAATACGGTTATATTAAATTCCTTTTGATTGCTATAGTTATAATTAAGTGAACAAACACTGCTTTAATTGTTGCTAGCATTCAAATATTATATTTTCAATGAATAAAGAATTCAATGTTGATTAAGTTTTAACTGAATTAATATCTTGCCAAATGAAACAAAAACTAATGCAAGCTAAGAAAATGTTTACGGATTTGAACCAAGGACAACTGTTAGATTAGAGCTACTGCTTTAATCATTTTAGCGATCGTTATAGTTATCGCATAAATGGCATCGTCTGAAGTAGTTTTCTGCAAATTGTCAACTTCTGGCATAAAATTAAATCTAAAAATATCGGTGAAACTGATTTGAAATATAAAAAAGATGCGATAACTTCTGAAACTAAAATAAAATCCAATGAGGTAATAAAATCTTTAGTAGACCTTCAAAAATCGCAGAGGAATCAATTGAAGCGAAAACTGAAAATCAAGCGATAAAAAGCGATTCAGTGATTAAGTGAATGAAGTTTTCAGAAAAGCCAGAAGAAGATGGAAAAAAGTATCGCACACATGTATTTACTGGACCGTAAATATGAGTTGAAAGGTATAATTCTTGTTTATTCTACATTCAAATTGAAGCATAAGATCAGAACCAAGAGATAAATGTCAAACTAACACCAGTATGTATAGCATGCAGCAATCCTAACAATTACAAATTTAGTTAATAATAATTTATTCAGAGAGAAAACTTCATGTTTAAGTTGACAGTCGTGCTAAATAATCAATATTGATATTACATAATTATCGTTGTAGTCAAGTTATTAACTGAAATCAAATCTGTCAGTAAAAGGTTAGTAATTGTTTAGGATGATTAATAAGTCTAAAACGTGTTTCTATGCTAATGCAACAGTTGTCTAGCTATAGCAAAACTAACATCTTGTTATTATGATTGCTGAAACGAGCGATTCAATCAAATTTGAAACAGTAAATTTAAAGTTGGCGCAAAAATAGCTAAATTTCAAATGTAAAAAGTTGTTTACATTATAGCACGAGTAACTTTTCAAAAATACAAGAATATTATTATCTAACTTAAAATCAGTATTTAAAAAGTTAGTTATCTTGAAAACTTTCGCTAACTCTAGTTACGAAACTTAAGAATCTTAAGTTAAGATAAAGTTGGTGTTCCAACTTGAATAAACATGTCTATTTTTCGTTACTTTGGTCGTCTCTTTAATATTTATCATCAATTAACAGCTTGCACCATTCAAAGTTTAAGTGGTATTTTTTGAAGATTTTGCGATATTTTTAGCTATTCCTAGTATTTTGCATTTTTCAATAACTAGGAAAGTAGTTGAAAGTAAATATTATTGAGAACACTGTAATCCACGCATTCATTGAAGAAAACAGTTAAAAGAACGAATGACCGAAAACTTAAAATTACCATTGGAAACAACAATAAAATTGACACTTCGAGCCAATAATAATAAGTATATTGGCTTGTCTAAAGCCAACATCAAAGTCAAATTGTTTTGAGTACTAGAAAAACAAATTAACTGCAAAATAAAAAGATTGAAAACCAGAACTAATTAAAATTTAGAAGTGAATAATGAAGATGATTCGGAGAATTAAACTTATAATTATTAATTTCAAAATGAGATAAAGAGAAGATAAATAACTAAAAAAGCTATTCCAACGCGCATATTTACACAAAACATAACGATGTTTTAGAAAATAATGATAAAAGAAAATAGAATACATTTAATTGTGTAGGATTATTTGTTTAGGAATCAACTAGGAGAAACTAAAATACGTAGATATGTACGCGTTTATTTTGTTGTTACTTAGTCAGATAGACGGTAATTGTATGTGTATTAACGTTTGTTTGCTGTCTGCAATTTCGGAACAATAAAGAAAAAGCTACTAATGCAAAACAACCAATATAAATTGCATTCAAATCAATAAAAATGGTCATCACAAAATAAGCATTTCTACATTTGCTCACAACTATCAACATTCTAGTTATAATTGGCGTTAAGATTCTAATAGAGTTTGAGTATTAAATGTAGTTAACATAACAACTTTGTGCCATGCTCAGAGCGCTACAAGTGCCATTCACCTTACTAAACCTAACCCAGCTTAACCTAACCCAGTTTAACCTTACCTAACCTAACTTAACCTAGCTAAACTCAATCCAAATTAGTGGTATCATTTTAACTTAGTTAGGTTAAGTAAGATAAATAACAGTGCTAAACATACGACATTTTGTGTTGACCACATAACACCCTTATACCAAAGCACTACGTTGACCGTAAACCGAACGATAGTCGACGTCCTTTAGCACCAGTATGTTTTCGTCATAACATAATTTAGAAGATAGTGATATATTTGTCGGATAGATGCAAAAGTTGTTCGATAATAAAGCAAGGATATGTTAAATGAAGAAATATAATTTTTAATATAGTGAAAACTTGATATATAAACTCAATAAACAAAAGAATATATACAGATAAATTCAACTTTACTTAAAAACTGATATCAAAATAATTTATTCATTGATTATAAAAGTAATAAAATGGCATTTTATAGATTTTATTTCATTTTGTAACATTCCCAAAACTGTATTCAAACTTATAAACTTTGGCAAAGTTCTTTATAAAATACAAGTGAAAAACTCAACAATCAATAAATATATAAAAAATTTAAATGTGATAATCATATTGAATAAAATGAGGTGCATAAAATATTGAGAAGATAATATAAAGTAGATCATAACTTTTGTATAAAATTGATCATCACAAATAAAATGTTGATTTTAAAATGTTGATTTCAAATCTGTATAAATAACCTAGCTGCTTTGAGTTGAAGTGAAATGTTTTATTGTGATCTCCCAGTATGTAATAAATTGTAATCAATTTTTCTTTGTCTCAAATAATATCGAGCATTAGTTCCTTTATTGGGATCAGAAGTATCCAAGTGATCTTTAGAACTGGCATGTTGCGAAAGTTGATCGCGCGAATATTCTCTATTATCTTCTAATTCTTTCATCTGTCCGGTAACCACTTTGTAGAGCAATCTCAAAATAAACTTTAGAGAAGAAAAATAGATAAAAATGAACATAAAACAAATTTATATTTATAGAAACATACACTAAACCAGTAGACATTCATAATCAAAAGAATCCAAAGCATGAAGACGATAGGCAATAAAAACGGAACATTCAGTTTGATTTGGCTGACGTAAACAGAAGCCACATAAACGTGCTTCAATGGAAACCAATAGAGTCGAGAGAAAAACCTGTACAAACAATCAGTTCGTTCACTAAATTTAAGTTCATAGCAATCAGAATAGGTGTTAGAATATGGTTAGGAGTGAGGAAAAGAATGGTAACAAATGGTAACTAATGGTATTTAATGGTATCTGATGGTATCTAATGATATCTAATGGTAACCAATGCTAACCAGGCAATGATGAAGCATCCAAATCCAACATTAGTAGCTGTTTCCATATGTTTCACACACTTTCCGCCTTGTACTTTGAAGTAACGGGTCAGTTTTGTTCCTTCTAGTAGTACATCGCAGCCGTCGTGTAAAAACATCGCTAAAAGTCCTGCTTTGTGGCTTCTATAAATAAACATTAATTCTTCAATTCACTCATAACTTATAACTCTTCTGAATATATGCAATGCGGTCGATTGCTATCTCTTAAAACTTTGCGCTCGTGTGACATTAATTTTATTTTGATCTTCAATTCGATAAGACAAAGCGATGAAATGACAGAAGTGAAGATTTAGACGCAAATATAAAGTTAACTAAATAGTGAGACATCCTTTTAAAGTTAGGAATAGTTTTAGGGAAACTCAAATACCATAGAAGACTGTTAGCAAGATTATTTGATAGGAGCTGATGTTTGAAAAACGTTAATCTAACAAACTTGAACTCATAAACGAGCAATGTGTATTTTGTCAGATGGCAGATGTAAGTAGAAAGAAAGAAAAATTTGTGAAAATAAGATGCTATTATGCCTGCATTGGAAGACATGTAAAATTCAATTATAACCTACTCCTGATTAAGGCACATAAAATCATAAACTTCGCATAACACAGCCTGCATCTAAACAATAATTCAATGCTGACAATGACCCAAATAGTTATATATTTAACAAGTGTGACATGATTTCCGTCAAAATATTTGTCTAACGATCCAATAATTTATGGGATGAGTTAATAAGAGCAAAAAAAAAGAAAGAAAAGCAAAAACAAGAAAATAATAAATAAAATAGCACTTACTTAGTAGTCAATGAAATAGAAATAAGTAAAACACAAAGTACATGATGAAGCATTAAAGCAGGAGAATCTTTTCTCCATTGATCAATACGTAAAGTAGTGTAAAGTGAATGGACATAAAAGCTTAACTGCACCAAATATATTACATAGATATCAGTCTCCACTGGATTGTCAATTGAGTAATCTAATTACGAATAAAATAATATTCAAAACAATATTCAAAATAATATTCAAAACAATATTCAAAACAATATTCAAAACAATACTCAAAACAATATTCAATTTAATTAATTGCCAGAAGCAATTTAGTAGACATAATTACTTTGCCAGACAAGAGTGGGATCATGAAAATATGGACAACATTTGTTCAACAGTATGATATATGCCATTGAAGACCATGTACTCAAGTAGAATAGAAACTTCCAAGCACTTTCTGGCATCTTTTCGCAATCCGATTGTGATAGTTGAAAGTATGACGCGATAGGCTGTTAATAAGTTGGATTAATATTTAATTGAACAAATTCGTGATTAATTAGCATAAATTAGTGGATTAACTAGCATAAAATAGTGATCAACTAGCATATTCTATACTCAAAGTTATAGATAAAAGTTTAATAAAATGATTGAGTATATGATGATTTAGATATTAGAGTGCGAGATGACTTATAAGTTTTATTAAACCTAGTTATTGAGCAAATAGTTCGAGATCTGTGATCCATCATCAAAGCGAAGCCAAACATTAGCTCAACAGTATCTCAAACCTTAATAATACATTAAATAATTATATGGCAGGTCAAGTAAGGTTTGATGACCCAACTCTACTCTATCTAACGGTCACTCAATGACCGAAACTGATCTGATGGTGAAAAAGAAAATAGTTGAAAAAAGTGATAAATCAAATTAAGTTAAATGTGATCACAATACATGACACAAGAGACTCAAAGCATAGAGGCAATCAAATATGATTAATGAGACTAAAGATACCTTAAAGATAGCATTAGTTGTCCAAAAGCGAGCCAACGTCCAAACAATAGTGAGTAAAACAATAAGACATAAGTCTTGAGTAGTAATCCGATCATAGCATAACTTGAAATCTCTGAGAAAGTCATTAGAAGTATAATTATGTAGAGCATAAATATTATCATAGAAATATTTATAAGAGCCAACAAACAATTGACCATAAGTTGCTATTTCAAAACTAGCATCAACTGATTCAGAATTTAATTCTGGTAAAGATGAAGACATGATTAGTAACAATCAAGTTTAATATCAAACTTTACAAATAGGACTGAAGCTTAAGGTTTGACACGAAATACTGACACGTTGTTGAAAAGACAGTATAAGACAGTATAAGACAGTATATGCCATAATATATGTTTCATACTCGGCATCTATTTAGGAAACAAGTTTTTACAATTTTCAAGTTCAATGCCACCTAGGCTATCATTAATTGATGGGACAGGCACATCAAACAAGAAACAACTTAATGCTCTACACTCTTTTATTTTAAATATTCACCTTAGCAACTTGATTATCTTTCTTTTTTATACTTTTCTTCATTCATTTATTGCTAAATTTTATTTCTCATCTGTTGCTAAATTTTATTTTTCATTTGTTTTTGCTTACTATATTCAGTATTCTATAAGTTTGCAAGTTTGCTCTAATGGAAAGTATAGCATTACAACACAACTTCCGATTGCTATCAACGATCACTAAGTCCAGGAGTGTATTGTACGTGAGTAACAGTTAAGATTACATAATGGGCTCTATCGAAGACGTTTAATGTTTGTATTCTAATGCCTAAAGTTATCCTTGAATAGAAGATATGTGGAACTGTTTATGTGGATCCACAACTAGTGGAGTGTTTTTCAAGTTTTCAGGTTTTCATTAAATTAAGTACTCATTTGTGAAGTGTTTATGAACTAGGTTGTTCAAGTTGTTCAAGTTGTTCAAGTTATTTAGTGTTATTACTTATAAAAGTACTTCTTTTATAACCGATTAATAACCAATCAGATAAAACTAAATATATTTAAATCAATCAAATCGCTATTACTTCCCAATTGATAGCATTTATTATTGTAATTATCAGATGTTATATATTTCAATCATTACTAACAATTGACATCAATTTAAGCCATAATAAAAGAGTTTATAAGTAAAGATTAGTAGTAATTGATGAATAAATACCGACAGGCATAAGCAATTGAAAACAATATTAATTAGTTATTGATAGCAGTAATCAAAAGTTGTGATATTGAGATTGAAAAGCGAGTCTCCAGTGTTACAGGGCACGTAAGCACCAGGATATTTGCCAATATGTCTGGACATGGGTGTTAATTTGACCCTTTCTTTCATATGAAGTGGTGCTTCTGCTAACCATTTCATTTTACAGTCACATATTAACCCACATTCTGGTTCCAGATATAATTCATTCCCAGCTTTATCTAGAAACGGAGCAAAAACTTGCTCTTCGAGATAGACAACTTGCCAGTAACAACCTCCTGGATCTGCGAATGACAATCTGATGGGACGCTGGGCTCCGCTGAAAGCGGAGAACTCAAAGCTGGTGGCATTGAGCGGGTTGGACACAAGCGAAATGCGTAGCTTTTTATCGGACGAGTGCAATGTTGAAAATGCATATTTTGATATGAAGTTTATTTTATTTCCATCGAGACTTATAGTTTCTAAATTGGGTAAATTATTAAACGCAAAAGAGCCAATTGTTTTGATTTGATTGCCGTATAGATAGATAGCTTTCAAGTGGGACTGCAATTCGGAGAATGCGTTTGAAGGTACCAAAGCTAACTCAGTCGACCAAATATACAAAAATCGCAATTGTTTCAACTTATTTATCGCTCTGAATGTCTCAATGTTCTCAGAGGAAAAGTTGACATTTGAAATACGCATTGATTGGATTAATGAATTTTCGGCAAAAGCATTTTCATCAAACGATTGCAACAGTGGACTGTCTTCAATGCGAATTTGTCCAAAATCGACATTTGCGAAGGCATTTTGAGGCAGATCTTCGATATTTCTGATGACTAATTCGTCGAAATATAGTGATGTATTAAGTGTAGATATGTTTTTGAATATATCAACCAAATTGTAACTGGTATTTGATTTGCATTCAATATTCGTGTGATGTCTTGTTGTGCTGAACGGATGTGTTAGAGTTACTTCTTCGTGACAAACGCACGGCTGTATCATATCTGCAGGAGGACACGAAGACTCTGACACTATATCGAGTTGTACTAAGTTTTCGAGTTGAGTGAAAGGATTATGAATAGTACGATATTTTCCAAGTTTAGTATTGTAAGCGTAGATATACTGAACTTTTTGACTCATTTTACTGAATGTGTTGTTGTGAATGAACGACAAATTGATAGTATTGTCAAAAACGACATTCGAAAAGATGATTTGACCAAAAAAGTTTTCTGACAAAGCTTCTATTTGGGTGTTATTAAAGTAAAACCAATTGAAGTGCTTCTGATTGTCAGGTAGATTTTTGCTTAGTTTTTCGAAAAGCAATTCAAAGTTGTATTTATCAGTTCCGCCACAATAGAGTATGTTTTGTGAATCCCATTTGTGATGCTCCTGACATCGACACGGATACAGAATGTCTTTTTGTGGACAACTTTTGTATAGTTGCTCAGCACTTATATTAATCAATATTACTGATGATAATAACAATCGCAAAACTATAAATAAAAGCTTTAATAAAATTTGAAAATATTTTCTCTATAAGCAATTCTTACCAAACATGATATTTTCAAATTTTGATTAATCAGGAGTGAAAGTTATACTTATCTAACGAAAATGAAAATATAAAACAATGAACTTGTCTGGTTGTGCGGTAAAATACTAAAGATACTGTTAAGATTTTCCTCTTTATTAATAGCCAAAAGAATATGTAGTTGTAGACAGGTTTAAAACCAGTTATGAGGTACTTATTGTTCAAAATCTCCGTCA
The DNA here is from genome assembly GCA_018873245.2 of Archegozetes longisetosus. Taxonomy (NCBI): domain Eukaryota; kingdom Metazoa; phylum Arthropoda; class Arachnida; order Sarcoptiformes; family Trhypochthoniidae; genus Archegozetes; species Archegozetes longisetosus. The sequence continues at coordinate 15,245,457 of JAEMBT020000001.1, read as the reverse complement.
ATTGCTGTCAGTATAAAAAATGTTCTCATGATTTTCTGTTGAATTGATTAGAATTTGTTTCGTCTTTTAGCTAGAAGTTTATTTTTAGCTTAACTCGAATCATTCAATTTGAATAAGTATTTGAAAGCTATTCAACTAAAATGATAGTCACCTTCATATGAATAAGATTTAGCAATAGTTGGTATAAAGTGATGTCGTAAAGCATAGAAAATCCACTCCAAGTAAAGCCTTAACCAAGAGAGTTTCTGTCAAATAAAATTAGTGTTCAGCTTATTTATACGTTGTTGAAGCCATTTATAGGAACAAGTCTAATAAATAATTTTGGATTCAATTAAATAACAATATATTAATACTAATGTTATGTTTCCAGGACTTCACAATAGATAGCTATGTCAAATTTGACTTAACATAACTACTCAAATATCTTTTCTCCACATGTATATCTAACTAGTTTCAATTCACAATATTTCAATGCTTCATAGCAATTTTTAAATATATAACAAATGTTTTCATTTTAATAAGCTACAACTAATTGTTTTTCAAACTCTTTGTTCTAAGCTAACTTATGTAAGTGACAAGTAAAGTAACTAATACAAAAAACGATACATAGACATTATGAACTACTAATGAAGAACTGCTATGCTTTAGGAGTTATTTTCTATTGCATATATTAATACATATATTTAGAAGCATATCGAACGAGTTCATTATAAATTATTTGTTTTTATTCATTTTTCATTTATTTGATTACAAAAAATGAGAAATATATTAATATGATATCCAACAGTTGACCCATTTATCAGCCGTTGGTCGAGATCTCCCAACTCATAGCTTTTAACCTTTAAAATGAATTTTATTCGGTAGAAATCTCATTAAGACCAATTAAGCCTTTTTGATCTGGTTTAAATGTAACTGATTAAGATTTTAACCCGTTGACTAATTGTTGTTTTATTATAGTTAATTTGTATTTAAATATAACTACCCTAATTTCTCGAGTATAACGCGCACTCATGGATAACACACATTCCTCTCAATAGGTCCTAGTTTGAAAATATTTATTTCATAGACAATGAGCATTTATTATATTTTCAATATCTGTTTTTATAGGCAATCATTGCAACCATTTGTAGAAATCTTTCTAGGAATCAATTAGCAAACAATGTATTCCATTCATTGGTCATCATCTGAAACAGATTTTGACGAAGTTTGAAGGACTTGATTAAAAAACAACTGACGTTATCTCTCATATAGCAATTGTGATTTGCTTCTGATTTTCATGCATAACGCGCAGCGCATTTGTTAAGAAGTAATTGATAAACTATAAACTGAAAACAAGTGCGTCTGTTTACATCAAAATTTAAATAGGTATATCAATCGTCCCTTAGGTATATCAATCGTCCCTTAGATATATCTTAACGCATTCTTTTACTTCAGTTGCTATGTATTTTTCACGTGTCATCGAGTATACTCGACCGATTTTGCTCGAGACACATAAATCATGAAAATTAGCTACTTTAACAAGCTACCTCTTAAAGCTACAAGCTACGCTAGATATGCTATACTTCAGTGCAAGGCATTGACTCACATAAAAGTATCATATTTCAAATGACACACTGGTGTCACATGCATTTGAAGCTATCTTCTAAGAAAAAGTGGTCAATACATCAACAAATTACTATTTAATTGATTTTATAAATGAAATGGTAACCTAATACTTGTTTATTGTAATACTAGTAATCATAACAATAGAAAACTGATTGTTTCCGGGAGATTCACATCCGTTACGTGAGAGATGGTCAGATCAATGATTCAAATATTGAATTATCTTTTGTTATAACCAAACAAGAAACGAGATATTGAGTAAACAATCTGTATAAACATTGCATGAACTCTCGATATTTTCCCTGAAATGTGAATCATTTCTATTATGAATCTAAACTGTTTTTGTTAATTTTCATAAGATTAATTTGTAGGTGATTTAGAGATTATCAGGAAAAGGGTTGGGATTAAAAATAAATTAGCAGAAAGAATAATAGTATATAGAAAAGAGTAAAGGCTCTCCTAGAAACAGAGGGTTTCAAATACGTTCAAACATATACTTTAGTGAGAGTGACATTCATGCATAAATGATTGGCAATAATTAGATTCAAACTTTGAAAATATATTTAGTATAGATGTAGTGCCAAGTGAATTAATAATGAAATCGCATAAATGAATATTAGTTCAAATATTATGCAATAATTACTACGATAGCTCGTTAATCAAGTTCTAGATAAACGTTCTAGCTAAACGTTCTAGCTAAACTTTCTAGCTAAACGTTCTAGTTATTACTAAGTTTCTAATTACTATTTTCTCTTTGATTAATTTTAGTCAATTCAAGTCAAGTTCTCTAACCTTGCATTCTATCTTTTCAAATGGGTATTAGATGGAAAAGGGTTGGATTATTAAATTTAGCGGATCTCTTTCACAACGCTTTCAAGTTATTAGATTTGGAGATTAGAAAAATCAAATTCGTTTGAAGTGTTTGCTTTAGAACCAGAATCTACTTGTTATAAATCGATTGACATTGAATTGTTAAGAAGTTTATCGAATTAGAAATACCAATAATTGTTGTCATAATCTGAATAGAATAAACAGTGAGAATCATGAGTAAAGAAGAAAAGTAAATAGAAGTCAATGTTGAAGGTTAAAAAGCTTGTTTGCAAGCATACATCGAATTACAAGTCAATCTATAAGACTTAATGCACATTGGATCTCTTAGATTATTTTGCATTACTTTTGCTGTTACTCAACCTCAAGTTTGTTCATACCTTTGATTACATTGATGTTTTCTATTTGATAAACATTCTCGTTTATGGTTTTTGCTAAAATATATTCTTTTCTATTCAATCATTGTTTTTATTAGGAAAATTTACATTTTTGTCATTCTTATGCGTAAGTCGATTATCGTGAGAAAAATAAGTAATCGTGTCAATATGCAATCTATATAAATTGTATTATTTCAAAATTAAATTTTCAATTCATTGTGAATTATTTGAAATAAATGAAAATTGTTGATATAAGTTTTCATAAAGAGTTGAAAGTATGACACGTTGGCACTCGTGGTATGACCAAAAATATTAAATTCGATAAACAGCCTTGATAGAAGAGTTGATCTTAAAATTCTTAATAAATATGCAAAGTAAAATCCTGTCTGCCATTCATTTCAGAATTCATATTCATCGAGAGCTTATACATGAGCTTAAGCGCCTTATAACGGGTTATCACGAGTTCATTCTCAGGCGCATTTTAATCACTCTCAGACTCGTGTTATGTCCATTTGGAGAAAATCAGCATTTATTGACTAGTAAAAGCTTATTGATTGGATGCATATTTTGCTGAGACGTCACTTTGAATGTGTTTTCTCATTTGGATGCATTGAACGATAAATAAGTGTAAGATGTTTTCGCTCATTTTCAGCTGATAACAAGAGAAGCCTGACTAAAGATTTAATATAAATGCTTTCATCCTAAAAGAGATATAGCGTCTGAGCGTTTAGTAACAAAAAAATTATACTGATTCAGGCAACATCTGACTAATTGTAAATTAAGAGCTATCACTTCCTAACTATTATTGCCACATGCAGCCTTTTGTCATGTAATAATACATCTACTCATTAATGACGAGCTTGTTTTTATTTTCATCATTTTTCTGGAACTTGTTTTCAGTAGCCAAGCACTTAATAAGTAGAATAGTTTTAAGTTTCTAATAGAAATATGTTATTTCGAAATAAAATTTCAAATGAATTATTAAGAAATGAAAAGAATTTGAAATGAAAGTAAATTGAAATGACAAGAACCAAAGTGACATAGCAGCATTAGAGACTGTATCTAAAATGATCTAAAATGATCTAAAATTATCTTATTTAACATTGAAGCAATAATTTGACGCATTTGAATTGATTTTAAAACTAAGTTAAACAAACAATTACTTTAACAAGAATGCAATAAAATAATAATTAGAGTTGCACATGTAACATTAATTGTCAGCTGTAAATAAGATAAATGATGTTTATCTTCTCTTTTCCCCTCCAAATGTGATCGCGAATAATGTCACTGATTAATAGTGTCGCCAACAATTATTTCTCCAACTAACACATTTTCAATTAGGTTTTTCGTTGCTTTTTGGTTGCTTTTTTGTGTTGCTACTAATTTCAAGTTTAGGCCATTACTTCATTTTCATTGTCACTTTTATGTCAAACGTCTATCTTTCTCAATCTTTTTACTATTCATTCTAAATTTCATTAGTTTTATCTTAATTTTTAAGCTTAATTTCATGTCTAAAAGAGATTTTAATTCACATTTGACAGCAAAAATATTCGTATTGAAAGTAAAGCAATAGCCTAAACCAGAGATATATGAATAAAGCAATGCAACACTGCAAATATAATGGAGAAGACACTGCTTAGATACTGCCCATTGCAAATAGCACTGCAATCTCTGCAAGCATGAGTCAGTCATGCTGTGAAATTTACTTGGAATGTTTGAAAGAAGTTTTGACGGCAGCACTTCGTTTGATCAAAATTAAACTCTGTTTCCAATCCCCTAAATTGTTTATTCTCAAAAAAATTATTCCGTTTTCAAACTCAAAAATAAACTAAACTCTCAACTGGATTCAGATTTAATTTGTGAGACTAATGAATAATCACGAAATAACATTTTGTGTTTCAGAGATTAAAGAAATCTTAGATTAAATACCAGAGCTGTCCCTAAGGAATAGAAACTACGTGACTTTTACAGATTATTTTTAAGTAACTAGTATTTAAACAATAAAACCTCATATAACTTTCATTCATATTAGTTTTCAGTCAAATAACTTCATTGATAAATTAGTGATTTTTCTCAATTATAATGAACTAGCTAGAAATACGGGCAAAAGCCCGTTATTAAGTTCATAAAAAATAAATATTTAAAACTTTATTCAACAAATAAATAGTTCTTTAAATAGAGATTTTTCAATTTTTTCTCTCATTTAGTATTAGTCTATAAACTTAGAATAACTCTAAAGCCTTACTAAATCTTCGACGACTTTATTAGTCGTCGAATCTTTTGCTTGTATCACAATCACTAATATTTGTAATAATATAACTACATGCACAAACACAGATACAAAATACACCTAAAATTTCACTTTAAAAAATCTTAAAACAATATTAAAAAATTTAGCTTAATTTTACTAATCGTTGTTTTCGTTTGCTATGTGCGAGTTACTTGCATGTAGTGCAATGTCTTTTCTTGTTCAGAACTTTGCTTATTTAAATCGTATCGTGTTTCAATTAAGTGGCGTATTCACGAAATTCAAAAATAGAATAGTAGTTAACTTTTAGTCTGAAAAATACTTTAATTAACTCTTTGTGTCAGATGAAAAACATTGAAACCAGTCTGATTTCTCTGTGATGACCACGAAGAAAGTTTTTGACTGGTCGTACAGAAAGAGCATTTAAGCATTTTATTATATAGATACTTCGCCTTATTTTATCAAGTCTACTAAATCAATTGATTCAGCAGTTGTTGACAATTATATTTACCAAAAGTATAGTTCATATAAAGATAAAGATTATTACAGACGCAAAAATAAAAATTGCAAGTATGTCATACTAGTTTTATTTGAATAACTCCTAGAAAATGTCATAAAATGGGTATTTCAAATCAGAGTAATTCATTATTGAATACAGGGCTCAATTCACTCTCGGGATAGTTAAACAGGGTTTTTGATCAAAGAGGAACCGTTTTGACTAGTTGAAGTTGATCAAATAAATAAAAAAGACTAAAAGCTACTAAGTATTACTGAAGGGATGTTTTCGATGAATTTGGTTAGGATACATGTATTGATAAAATATTGTATAGCTACTTTTTACCGGCGACACATTGACGCGATACTTTATCTTGTTTACACTTCTACTAAAGCTAAAACACATATTGGCTTTAAACTGAATTGAAGCCAATTATCATTAGCTTTGATTCATCTACTCATTCAAACATTCGTCTATTTTTGGTGTGAAAAGTACAATTAATTTGCTCGAGTTATGCAAAATGTTTATAAGTATAAAACAAATTATAAAACAAATTATAAAACAATTCTTGTAAAATAGCTTTGATGATTAGATGGATTTTTAGAAAAGACTAGCAAATATTTACTTATAATTTATAGGTTATAAAACATATTAGTTTGACAACAACACAATATGAGGATATTATGGGCTTATGTACATTTGAAATGAGAATGCATTTTAACACGAGTCTTGCTCTGCCCCATGACATTGCATTATGAGCTAAACACATCAAAGCTATTTAATCCTTTTTCTAAGTACGCAACTATTTACATAACTTATCGATTTTTTCGATTTTTCTTTTTAATTATAAATTATTTTCATCATTATATACACAACTTATAAATTGTATCCATCATTAGGTATACAATTTATTAATGCAATTGTTCTCTAGAGGGGTAAATGTATTTGAATTGCATATTAAAATATTAAAAACTGTCACTATTACCTAACACAAAATAGTATACCGTGCAAAATATGAAGATATTTATCCCTTCTCCAACATATACATTGATTACTCTGATGAATAACATTTGAGCTTTCAGTGCATCTGCTCAGTAAAAGTTTAATGAATTCAGTCGTATATAATAAGTGCTTCACTTGGATAGCGCTCAGTTTCACTTGCTTTCTTGCTTTCATTGAACTGTTTATTTGTTGAATGCTTCCAAAAGTTATTCAAGTTTATGATCAATGGATAAGAAAGTAAACGGAGTGCAAGATGAATATCAACAGTTGTCTCAAATGCTTTATTCTCATTTCTGTAACTCGTCTCTAAATGGTGTTAAATACAACGATGAAGACCCTCATACTTGGCCATCAAACTGGAAATCTCACGCACCAGCTATGATATTGAGACCCGACTCCTATCTGGAAACTAAGCCCAACTTCAATCCTTATCAAAAGCAATTAGTCCGTCGCTTAAGTTTGAAGTATCAGCCATTGGTTCGATATTATAGACAATGCATTAAAACGGCTAATAATACTTTTGACAACTATTACATGGAAGATAATTTGGCGATAGAGAAGAAGCCTTTCAGGAGACTCCCCAATGTATCCGTCAGTTGGAATAAAGTCAAGAAGATATACATCAGGAAAAACTAATTGATCAAAGTTTTTACATCTATTTTAAGTTATTTATAGTTCATTTTAACCGTTTCAATGTCATTTTGAGACAATGTTTGCATTACAATCAACTATTTTCAGTATATAACAACTTTTTTGTTTCTTCTTTTCAAAGTCAATTTAAATATTCAAATATTTAAGGTATTGATAACTTGATGGATAATATTATAAATAAATTGAACTATTGTAAAATATTTTCATATTATTGATTATGATTTATTGTAAATAACTAAATAAAGAGACGTTTTTTCAATCTATATTATCTCAGTTCAATCAATTGAATATAGGCTTGAGTAATTAGGCAACATCACACCAGCGAAACTTGAAAATCATAATCAAAATTATATTTTTCATCCATTTGTTTACGGTTGCAACCAATTTGTGTTAAGTATTACAAATATTTGTCACACGGTCCAATTCTTTCACACTTAATTGAGTTCAAGTTCTACATTAGCGTACAGCTTATTTCTGTATTTCACTCTCTGTATAATTCAATGTAAACTTTGGTATCGCTCAAACATCGCTTATTCATTCAATGACTAAAACTGTCTAAAATGATTTTTATTTTCAAGTTAGCTTATGTCAAGTTATTTGGATTGTTTGCAACTAGTATTGAATGTATTTCATACAAAATCAATTGGTAACAAAAACTGATGGTCTCATTAACTTAACATCTATAAGATAGGTGTTGGTATTGTATTACCAAATATCATATAAAAACAAGCTATCAAATTAGCTCTAATTATCTAATTAACAGATCAACAGCTATTTGATACTTTCCATCTAGTTTTTGGCTGTTCATCAATGATTTTTGCAAATTTTATAATAATTAGGACGTGAACAACTTCAGATCGTAAAATGTGATTTTTAGCTTATGAAGGATGAGCTCAAAATATCACTATTTTCTTTGTTGTTCTATCTATTTATAACTACTTATTGTGTTCTCGAGATCTAAAGAACATAACATTGATCTTTGAATAGAAAAACATTCGAGTGTTACCTCATTGTCCATTCAAGATTATAAACTTTTCTAAACAAGACAAATATGACCTTTCAAAGTTCAAGTCTTTCCGAAAAGTATCACTTTATTAGAAAATTTTGTTGGTATACAACTTGTTTAGACTTATAACTCAAAACTATTAAAATTTAATTATAAATAGACGTCTTCTCGCCCTATTTTCTCTTTATAGTCTACCAAACAGTCTTGAGGCTCAACGTAATCGAGTGCCTGAAATATCATTTAAGAAAATTTATAATTATTAAGAACAGGAATATTGACAAATAGAAAGTATTGTATAGTAATGCTCAGAGTGGTGCAAAGCCAATAATACTGTCACTAATCATTCTTTTGAATGATCTACAAGTTGGTGGACTATTCATCATTAAATACATACAATACATATCTATTACTACCAGTTATTGACCAATCACTTACTTTCATTATTTAATGTGAACACCTAATCCACGCATTTGTGACCGAAGTCCACTAACACTTCTTAGCTCTAAATTTGAATTAAAATTGAATCAATATCTTTGTTTAGATTGATCTTAAAAACTAGTTTTTAAGCAAAAAAACAATTAGTTTAGTATCAGAAGATGTAAACCACATGTATCCGAATGGACTTTCAGTGAATCAGAACTGGTTTTATTATCTTCATCATGTTTTAAGCATTAAAATTAGTTATAACTAGAGAACTACCTCTAAAACATAACAAATTGTTCAAATTTAAGGCTAGTTCAAAGGTTTTTGTTTACCGGCGCATTAGTTTGCCAAGTTTGAATAGACTGTCAGCCCCTCTCCTTTACCAGCATTTCTTCTCATTCCTGAGCCCTCTCTGAGAGCTCATTTTTCGGGTACCTATTAATTGAACGCAAAATTAGAAATTCAGTTCTAAATTATACAATTCATCGAATTTCTATTTATAACATATTTAGAGTACAATCAGTAGCAGAACTGAATCCACACTAGATTTCAGTGAGAATTTTTTGGTATTTTAGTTTCATCAGATACTCAAATTAATTGAATATAAGCAACTAATAAGACTTTGAATACCTCTGTTGGATTTAGCGGCAGTTTTGGTTTATTGTTAGATTCATATTTTGCTCAACTTGAGTAATAGATTCTCTTTAGTTAACCCTTTGTCTGACCTAAATTAACTTCGAGTTCGTGGTAGACATCGATTGGACCAACACAAAAATGAGTTTCCTAAACAAATAAATGGCATGGTAATTAAGTTTAAAAAATCAATTGTTACCAATTTTCAAATGTTTGGCACATTGTTGCAAACATATTAACAGAACAATTAATAATTGTGTCTTCATTTCAATCAAATTAGAAAAATAAAGTTAAATAACTAAATGAATACCTTCATTTTTGCGGTAATTGTTAACTAGAGTTGTCAATTTATAAAGCAATTATTTGATCTAAATAAAGACTCATTGTAATATAAGTAAATTAATCTATATTCAATACAATTTATATTGAACCCAATCTAACAAATATAACAATGAACAAAATACAACGTGTTCTACAGATTAAATGATAACATTTCATATTTACTGCGCATGACTCTCTTCTAACCAATGGTTGCTTTTTAAACTAAAAGTTAAATGTTAGGTTACTTAAAATGATTAACATTTGAAAAGAACTGAGGCTTAATCCTAGAAAAGAGCATACCCTAGACAAACATCAAATGTATAAAATAATGCCAATTACCGACTTCGTGGCATTGTTCTCGATAGCTTTAATGTGGACCCTCTTATCAGTTTTGTAGCATTAAAGGATTTTAATCTAATTCACATATCATTGATAAAAGGATTATATTTTCTTCAAATTTAAGCTCATAAACAGCTTTCTCTCAAATTGATGGATCATTGTGACCACTGCTTATTCTAATAACAATTATTTTCATTAAGTATTAAGCTTCTTCTGTTTAATATTGAAACTTTCAGAACTGCACAACTTTTAAATGATTGTAAATGTAAAGGAAATTGTATTCAAAATTATATTTACAAACTTAATAATGAGCTATGCACAGATTTTTGCTCATGTAACTTCCAAAAATGCAATATTAATGTTAAATATCAACATAAAAATTACTTTTCTTATGTTTAGCACATATTTCATAAAATGTTTTATATTTCTACTAATTTTATTTTTAAAAAACTATACTAAGACTAATAAATGAATAAAAGTTTGATTAGGACCTTGTTTACATTGAATAGCATCTTCACTTTCTATCAATGAGTTCAGTCTACTTGTATAGAAAATGTTTTCAAGTTTTTAAAAGTATTAATATATGATTTACAGTAACATTTGGTTTGGTACTAATCTTCTGATTCGTCAAAACTGATAAGAGGTGAACATTAAACTTATTGCGAAAAATGCGGTGAAGTGAATGATTAGAATTATTTTATGCATTTTACGTTTTCCAGAATTTAGCCTCAACTATACTTCATAGTCAGTTCAAGAGTAATCAATTATGAGTCAAATTTTTAAAACCAAATTAAACAAAATGAAGAAAAAGAATGCTTTCAACTACTTAACAACCAATCTACTGAACTAGCTTTCGATTTTGAAAATTTCTATTCAATAACTAATTGATGTGATGACAGCTAAACTTAAGCGTTTATTATTAATTAATGAAAACTTTTTCTTATCTTATTAAAATCTATTTTCAATGTTTTCACGAATTGAGAGAAGAGCGAAAAGATTTTTTAAAAGTCCTGCATGTTGTCGAAGACATTCTTGTTGATCAAACACATCGATATCTTACAGTTGATAGTATCACAGTTGAAGGCTTAATAATCGTTGATAGCAACGAGAAAAAGGCAGTTGCTATGTCAATCTACCTGTGATACGCATGAATTTGTCACCAATTTTGACTTAAGATTTGTTCTCATTACTATATTGAATATTCTTTAAGTTTTTTTTTAAATATTTGAACATATGGTCTAATGGAAAGCGACCCATGAAAACCCGTCACTTCTGGTCTCTATAAAGTATTTAATTTTTTAGTGCACACACGAGGAAAGGATTGATAATATCGAGTTCTCGTTTGAAAACTTGAAATAAACGGTTTTTAGACAACTCTATACCTGCATTCAGTCATAAGCAAATTTAGATATAGAAGTATAATCTTTTGTTCGTGCCATCATTCATTACAAATTTCACATAAAGTTTAAATTAAGAAATTATTTCTACAAATAGAGCATTAATCATAATGAAATTGACAAGGTTCATATTGGCAAAAGTTAGTCTGGCCGAAACTCTTATTGTCTTGGGTTTTACCCATGAATTTCTAACATAAGAACATAATCAGAGATAATTTATATCGAATATTTATGTCAAATTTCTCTAGACAATACTTAAAAACTCATCAAGACCACCAGACAAATTTAGGGACAAGGAAATCAGTTGAAATACTGAGTTCAGGTAAATTAATTTCTGCTAAACTCATCTGACCATAACTTTTATTGTTGTGCTTCCCTGTTGGCGAGTCTTGATTAATAAAAGGTCCTACAGACTTCACCCGTCGACTGCCAATCATAACCTTTTATCTGAATTATACTGAAAAACTCAATAATCCTTTATAGCGACGCGTTTTCATGGAATGATTTCTATTAGATCATAATATCTTCAAATATTAATAAAATTAGAGTATTCAACATAATAATCAAAGCAAATTACAAATTTTGCAATATATTCATATGCACCACAAGCAGGTTGACATATCAACTACTTTTTCTTGTTGCTATCAACGATTATTAAATTCTCAGCTGTACTAAAGCAAAAATGTTGTAAAGAGATTTTGAACTAAGTTTTAAAACTAGATCCCTATACTGTACAAAGCGTTGAGTTGATTGTTAACTTTCTTAGCAGTCTCTCCAGCAGTTAGTTTCAAGTTCTCTGCTGTTTAGTTGTCGACGTTTAGGTCATTGACTCTAATTATTTCGAACTTTTATTTTTGAATATTTTGAAAATTTCTCAAAACTGTTTTGTTTAAATCGATTTGTAGAAAACCATTAATAAGGGGCTGAATAAACACAAATAAATATTGTTAAATAATATTTTGAATAAATATGATTTGATTTGAACATTGAATCATGTTTTTAAGCCTTCAATCATTTTTTGAAACTACGCAATGAATAGCTCTAAAACACATTCTTCAAGCTAACGTTCAATTAATATTTGATATTTCTATCCGATCGTATTGCGTGAAAAAGTTTAAGAACTGATGAAAAGTTTTTGAGGAAGTGTTAAGGATTTAGTTAATGATAAGTTAGTGGAAGTGAGCGCAAACTCAATAAACTTGTTTGGACAATATTTTGAAGTAGTAATAATACTATAATTATATTTGAAAAAATAGCTATAGTTGTGATTTTCATTAAATAAATAATCTATTTGGTTGTGAAAGGCATAGCAAACAAAGCTCATATTAATTATTTGCACTATAAGGCTACGCCACTATATTATTATTAACAAAAAAGGAACATTGAGACTACAGATAGTGGCGATAGGTGCGGACAAAACTCATAAACATATAGAGATAGAAGCGAAGTAATAGTTATAATAAGAGGCACTAGAATCGTTGCAAGCAATAGTATGGTAATTAATGTAGACTGCCATTTGGAGTATTTTGGTTACACCTAAACATAAATGTTAAAGTGTTAGTTATTAATGAATTAAATAGATGTATATATTAACTTATAATAATGTGACTAGTACTAATTTGATTGTTAATACTATATTTATTATTTATTTGTAAATGTTGCTATATATTTGATCTAAATTAGGTAAAGTTATTAATATATAAGATATATTTACTTATAATTATAATTTTCATTTATTAGTTACTATTTATTTATAACTATTTGTTTTAAATAAATGTAATATATTTAGTTTAAATAAATAAGTAAATAAATAAAATAGTAATAGTTATAACGAAATGAAAATCTACTAATATATTAACACATTTATTGATTTATGAATAGATAATGCTTATTCTTAATTATAAACTTTTCAAACTTTAGTTCACAGCTCCCCTAAAACTTACCCAATAGATGTTTAATTAAGTTTCAATCTAAACTACCAACATTATCATATTAACCGTTAAGTTGTTTAAGTTGTTTCTTACTAAAATCTAATTTATGTTTTAACTAATTTATGCCTTAATTTACTTATCTTTACAGAACTTCAAACTTATCTCACTTTCGATAACCAATTGATTCATTGATCCATTGATCCATTGATTCATTGATCCATTGATTCATTGATTGTCACAAAACTTATTGGAGGCAAACGTAAAACATAAAAATGAATGGCAAAACATGAAAATAATTACTTGTTTTAAATGATTTTAGAGCAGTGTTCAAACGTTTAAACTAACAAAATGACAATTGTTTTGTGAATGAAACCATAGTGAACAAAAAGGATGGCATTTCTATTCACTATAGAACAAATTGAATTAGTTCGTCGTCTTCGGAAGACTGGTTTGACTAAAGAGCAGGTGTGGAGAGCGTACGAAGAGATGGACAGACTGGACGCTGAGCTCAACGCAAATGAGAACATAGGAAATCACAATAATTCTACTATTAATAAAAATAGTGTTGTTTCTAATCCTCAAATCAATATAACGACTATTAATCACAACAATTCCAATGTTTTCCAATCCAATCAAGTCAACTCTAATCCAGAAAATTCTAATAAAAGTTTAGCTGTTTGTTTACCACTTTCTAATTTACCACTTCCTAATTTACCACTTCCTAAAAATTCGCCACAACCATCGCAGTCACAAAATAATTTATTCTCAATTAATCCGGTCGACAAATCGAATCCATTACCATCAATGAGTCAAAGTTTCAATTTATCTAACATGAATGCATCGCATATGGAATTAAGTGATGAGGAGCCGGTCAAAGAGTCGATCACAATCACTCCAATACCAGTTACGCAACAAGAAGTTTCGAATAGTGTTGCTATTTGCAATAGACCTCAACTGAATATTTATTACCCCAATGAAGAACCCTTTGAATTGGTTGAATTCAAGAAAAAGGGCGAAGCAACTATGTTGAACGAGATCAGAAATTTTGTCAATAAGTATAATATAAGACAAATTATGATTGCTGAAATGACTAAAATCTCTCAGGGATATGTCAGTCGTTTCTTTCGAGGCGAAGGACAAGACATGTCTGAAAAGTCTAAGAATTTGATCTATTTGTGGTATATTACTTGTAGGAATAGACCTGAAATTTTGACTCAGTATTGCCCACAAACTATTGGCGAAAGACGTACACAACTGACAGAAACAGGAGATCTGTTGCCTATCCGAAGAGATCGGTTTATATTCAGAAGAGAACATCTCGTTGTATTAGATAAATATTTTAAAGAAAATCCATATCCAGACGCATCCACTAAAGAAATGATTGCTGACGAATGTAATGCTGCCATTGAAAGGATTTCCAAACGATCTCTTAAAGAAAGAGATAAAGTGACCATTTCTGTGGTGAGCAATTGGTTCAACAATAAGAGAAAAGAAGCTAAAAACAAGAAGTTACCTCAAAATCAAAATTATTGTTTGAGTGAATCATTTCATAATCAAATGAATCCATCACTTCCTTATGTGACAGAAACCAGTATTTATTCAAATAATAGTAACACAAGTGTTGAAGAACTTGAGACTCGACCTGATATGTCAATTTTAGCTGAATTAGATAACGAGGAAAGCATTGATTTATCAGACGATGAAACCCAACACCCAATTATCGATCAAACAAACTATTTGGACAAAGAGATTAAACCTAATTTTGTTATTAAACTAGAACCAACTTTTTAATCAAAATCAAATTTTGTTTTTATGATCTAATCTTAATTTAAATTTTAATATAACTATTTTTAAGATTCTATTCAAAAGGTTGTAATATTTTGTGAATTATTATTTATATCTGATTAATATAAACTTAAGTTATTGAGATACTACAATCAAATGTCAACTTAATGAATAATTAAAGTTTCATTAAAGATTCCTAGCCTAAAGTTGATGTTTTTCAGTTACACATCTCAATGTTGAGACATCACTTGGTTTGAGGATTCGTACCAATCCGAACTATTGAATGTTTTCGTGGTCACTATCAGTACGTTTAAAGTAACAAATATACGATAATAATTAAACTAATTAAAGTGAAAACTTGAATCTTTTCAAGTGATATATGACATAAATATATTTAGTATGATTTAAAATGAATTACATTAAGTTTTGGTAAATATGATATGAAATGTTTATTATAATATACATTTAAATATTGAACATTAAAAATGAAAACTTTAAAATGAACATGTAAGCAAGAATAGAATGTAATTTATTAATAGAAACACCATCACTGTCATCTCCACTGTCATTATCGTCATCCTTATCATCATCTTCTTGTTCACTTTCATCACTATTTTCCTCAGATTCAGATTCTTTAAGTAGTTTTTGGACTTTAGAAAAGGTTCCGTTATTTGGCTTTGGTTTAATATCAATTAAATGACAGAGAAGGTTATAGTGATCAACTTGTTCCAAAGGTTTTGAAACATAATCTTTCCTAAAAGCAGGTCCAAATCCATACATAATAGCGCGCATTTCTTCCACGTGATCCGGATCGTAGCCATGAAATCCTTTGTCGTTTCCAAAATCGCTTTCGGGATAAACTTTTGCTTTTATGTTGGGCTACAAATTCAGAATGAATTCAGAATTTATTCGGAATTTATTGAGTAAAAATAAGTTTATTTCTTGAAAATTGGTGCAAAATAAATATATAATAACCGGTTTTATTAGGAATCCTTTGTCAGCAGTAATCAGAATTGGTAAAACGTTCTTATTATTCTTGTAATGAAACCTTTCGGGTATATTCTCTTTCTTATAAACATTAAGTCCTTTGATTTGTGCTTGTCTTAACTGCTGGTATACCTAATAATAAAAATTGATTATTAGTTCTCAATGTTGAGAATTATGATCACAAAACAGTTTAGTTCTGTAAGTGATTGAGGAGATAGTAATTAGTTTAAGGCTAAGCTCAAAACGTTGAACACATTTAGCCGAAAATAGAAAACTAAAAGATTGATTGACTAAAAACAAACTAAACTTTTGGTCTTCAATCACACCCTGTTTGCAGAAACATTAATTTTGAGTTATTGGCTAATAATTAATCTCTAAAGCTTAAAATGACAGTTCAGATGACTAAAAGTTTGCTTTGAGTTATTGGTGTTGAAAAGGATGAAAAGTTGAAAAACATCCGTTATTAGATCCTTAATTCTAAGTGATATTTAATTTGAGATAAAGTGAAACATTAATTAATGAAGAGTAAATAGTAATTGAAACTAGTTTGTCGTTTCATTTTGCAACACATTATCTTATTATTAAGATATTATTGAACTTTAAAGTTGAAACAAACATCAAATTCAATATTGTGTTACTGAACAGTAATTTCATAGATTTTTCTAACTCTTATCTCAAAATGAACTGATTTATAAAAAATTGTTTGATGTCTGATATCAATGCTTCTGCTGTAAGGCTTGAAAAATTTGAAATTGATTTGAATTTAAGAGCTAATTTACGGAGCCATAAGTATTCCAAAGCTACTGAACACAAAATAATTAAGCTTAAAAACAGATGCAAAACAGTCTAAGAAGATAATAATAAATTAGAAACCTCTTCCTCTTTGCCAGCCTCTGGTAAAATTTGTGCAATAGATCCTTTACCAAGAAATACTTCGACATCATTAAAGTCAAGTATGTGTTCAATTTGAATGATGTTGCTGTGATCAACTTGTAGCATACCATGATCCGATACGACAACAACATTCATATCTTCTAATTGTCGTTTAACTATGGAGTCCTGTAAATCATATAGGATGTCATCGATATCTTTTACGGCTTGTTTTGTTTTGCGAGAACGAGGACCATACAGATGGCCTATAAGAAGAAGTACTGGTATGAGTATTAGTTTGAGTACTAGTATGAATAGTACACTGAATAATGAGTTTTAGAGCATCCAATTTGTTATAAGCTATAGCTAGTGACATATGACATTCTCTACTATTTATGTTATTTGATAGGCAAAATGGAATATTTTCTATTTCTAGTAACTCGTAATGATTACTATATGTTAAACTAGTGTAACACTTGAAAAGTTGAACGCTCTATAAGTTGCAGCTTCTGTATAGTCAGTGAAGAGGTCTCGAACTCTTCTTTTTGTAAATAAACACTTAGATCAACAAATTGATTAATGTTGTTGATTAACTTAAATAATTATTGAGATATACTATAGTTAGTCGTGAAAACTTGTACTAAAGTAAATAAATAGCTGCACGTGTTCTCAATTATTAACATGTAATAAATCAAAATTTCGTCTTGCTTAATAGCTCACTAAAAATCTCTAAAAGAGTATCTAAAAGAATCTAAGAGTATCTAGTAGAAATGCTTCATACTCATAATGAGCTCTAGACAGATTATAGGCAATAAGTAATGGCAAAAGTTCAACATTTAAAGTTAGAATAAGAAAATGTTAGAAACAACAAATTAGAAACAAGAAATCATAAATAAGAAATTAGAAACAAGAAATTAGAAACAAGAAATTAGAAACAAGAAATCATAAATAAGAAGTTAGAAACAAATGATAAACAAGAAGTGACAAACTAATACTGATAAACAAAATGAAGCAGTGACAGACGAACCTGTATAATCAACAAATTCATAATAAAGTAAAGCAAGTCTATATTTATGATTAGAGAAGTGATCCAAAATTTTTTCAATATAATGTCTAGTTTGGTTGTTGGCAGTGACGCTATCATACAAAGACTTATACTCGACACAAACAGTTGGTTTTCTTCCTCTTATCTTCACTTGGCATCCATCCCATAAATAAAGAGCAGCCTTTACTCCGTTCTTCTCAGCGGTGATCCAAATCGGTTCTGACTTATCCCACCAGTGACTGTGTGATACGTTCGGATTTGGTGCCATCAAAAAGAAATCATTTCTCTCCGAGTCATATATATAATTTTGAATCATTCCGTGGCTCTCACCATAAAGTCCAGTCACTATTGAATACCAGTTGGGATAAGAATTTGATGGAAATATTGGTTTGACATATTCTGCTCGAACGCCACTTTTGGCTATTCGATTAAATCCCCTCAGAGACTTATCACGAGAAACATAATCATAACGAAAGCCATCGACTAATATAACCAACAATTTGCTTCCATCTTGACTTTCATCGGATTCGATCGGTTTGGAAGAATTATCATCTTCTGTATCCTCATCCTTATCATTGTTATCATTTTGACCTGGCTTTGACTTGTCTTCAATGTCAGTCGTGTCATCTTCAGTTTTATCGTCATTGTCTTCTTCGTCATCTTCGTTTTGAAGATCAGTTGGACTTCTTGGGCTTCTATTAACTAATGAATAATCACTTAGAGGACTAGCATAAACTAAATAGTGAGTGAATAATAAGAAAATTAAACAAATTTTTAATATGTTAGCCATAATGAGAATAGTGATTTAGTTGTGTATAAGATTGGGTTAATATAAGCTTTAGTTAATATAAGCTTTAGTGAGAGATTCTAAAACTAAAATGAATTATAAGTCACTTTGAAATAGTGAGTCAAGTATTTTTGGCACTACTCCTAACTTTTAAGCACTTCCTTTGTCTCCGCCTTCTTTTGTAAAGTTATTCAATTTGGCACATTGCTAAGTGTATGATTCTATAGATAACTTCATTATAACAACTAATATATCATATTGTAATAATAAAAAATAAATATGTTTTGCTTTTAAATACGAGCAAGCTAAACAAATATGTGTATTATAACGATAATAGTATTATCAAAAATTAACCTTGCATTAACTATTTGATTTATATAATGCAATTGTATTTAATCGGCACGATCCGTGGCTACACAGTTATTTTTCAAAATGAATCTTTTCCTCCTTATTTGTTTCAACCTAATTATTTTCAAATAAATATTTTCTAAATCTAAGTAAACTAAGTGATATACAAACTTCCGAAAAAGTAAAGTTTTGAACATATAGAAAGGCGACTACAAAATTGCAATAACAATTCTAATACTTTGTGATAGTAAATTAATTTTTACAGCAGTAATTTATATTTTTAGATAATCACATTAACTTAATGGCAAAAAGTTTGACTTATTAAACTGAATTGCGCTTGTTTTTGTCAATAAACATACCCCAGGGAATTAAGTATAAAGATCAATGAGTAAACTGTTTGTTTATACTTTAATTTAAAATTTAAATCCTTTGTTAAGTTTCTTGAAAATGTGTAAATAACTTAGTTTGAAAGTATAGATTTGAAAAACAGATTTTGAAAAAAATCCACTCTGAAATTTTTTATTTTTAAGATATTTCTTTTGAAAAAAGTTTAGTATGCGTGAAAACGCAGGTACATTGCAGTTACTAAGTTATGGTGACTAACGAACAGAATAAACAGAAAAAACAGCAATATTTGAGTAGTAAAACAGTAAAACCAGCAAATTTTAATGAAGTTTTAAAATTAACAAACATACTCTTCAATTTTTTTAACTCAATCCTGATTTAGGACACTCATAAAGTTATACTACATTTTGTTAATTTTCTGAAATCGATTTTTAATTTTAGCTGAAGTTGTTTTAAAAAATAAAGTATTTCAAAAGCATATGATGTGATAGTCTTTACTTTTAACTATTGACTACTTTGTGTTTTAATAATATAGATTATTTTCATTTGTCTCGAAATTGTTTCAGTAAAACTAATCCCTTCTAAGAATAAAGTTAATCATAACTACTGACTTATATCTGCAATTTGGTAACAAACTATTTTCACACAATCATGTTCTTTAAAAAGTTGAAAATTAAACATTTATTGATTTCATTGATGGTGATATTTGTTTTAAGCATTTTACTAATTTTTGAGCGAAGTTTATTCATATATATCAAACATGATTTGGCCGAATACAACGAATATCAAGCCTACTCAGAAAAGGTAAAACTAAACCACAATATATATGATGATTTGATATTCGGGGATAATATTACTGGATTTGCGCATCATATAGTCCCAAATATAGTTCATTATGTTTTGTTCAATATTAATCAAATAGAATTTGGACACTTTATATCAATATTATCTGTTTTACGTAACCAAAAACCAGATCAAATTATCATCCATTGTGATTCTTGTGATTTGGTTGGAGTTTATTATGAACATATTCTCAAGATAATACCAAACACAAGAACCAAATTTACAATTAGGACAATAGAAAAACCAATAGAAATATTTTGTAAACCTTTGAATAAAGGATGGATTAATTGGCACGCAAGTGATATAACCAGAATAAAAGTGTTGAGAGAGTTCGGAGGAATATATCTCGATAGAGATGTTTATGTTGTCAAGTCTTTGGATAAATTTCGCAAATATGAGATGACTCTTAATTGGGATGAGGGACAGTATTTGGGATCTCAAGTACTAATCGGTCATAAAAATTCCAGATTTCTGAAGTTATATTATGAATCATATCGTTATTATGACTCAACTCAATGGTACTATAACGCTGGAGAATTTCCAACAAAATCAATACTTTATAAAAGTCCACAATTAGTACATCGAGTGAAAGTTGAATTTGGAGTAGATGCACCTGTTGCTTGTCCGAAAGTGTATCGTATTTATTACCCAGATTGGCAAAAAGAGTTTTATACAATTCATTTAGTTCTTCGTGGGAATGAAATTTCATTCAAACGTTGGTGTTTCGGTAACGATGAACCTGCTGTTATGAAATTTGATGAACAAATAGTAAAGAATCTTAGCGTTACTTTTGGTGAAATGGTTCGTTTATTGTTTGATACTTATGAAAAGTTTTACCTAAATGCATAATCGATAAGACTTTATATAGAAATTTGACTTCAACAGAAAGTCATTGAGTATATTTTGCATCAATGAAGTTTATGTAACATTTACTAAAATATTAAACATTTATTAAAGTGAAAATTCATAGAAAATCAATTATATTTACATAAAAATTCAGTTGTATTAATATTAGCATTTGAAGTGTAGATTTTGCTCTTTCAAACATATTAAACCTGTTGGTAATGAGTCCTCTTTATAGCTAAAACAATATTTTGTTTTCTCACTCGCATTTACGCAATCAAAATGATTTCTTTATAGAAAATATAAATTATTAGTCCCGACAGAGTCTCTACACCGAAGTTTTACTGTAATTGAAATAAAAATTTTTTCTAAACAAAACTCGATTTCTTATACAATATAATGTTATAATCGTTCACAAATAATTGTCTATAATTACTTGATTTGAATCTTATGGTTCAACTGAATGGATGACTCAATAAAAACAAAATTTGTCACTTTTATACTAAAACTTTATTAGTTGAAAATTTCTCAATAATCTTATTATTAGAGAGGTGATTTTTCGAAGAAAACCGTTTTTTCCTTTACTTTTTTCTTAGGTAATCATCAAAATTAGTTCAGGTTGTCTTTTAGACTTTAAATAAAGACTTCTATTCGACTGGTTTTTACCGATTTTCTAGTTTGCCACCGGATATAACCAATTTTGAACTCAAGAGTCCATTTGACTGTTTTATATCTATTTCGTACTAGTTTTGATAGAGTCTGGCTTTGCTCACCGACGGCCTGTTTACCGACATCTTAAAAACTGATAAAACGCCTTTATTAGTAATCAAACCTAACCTAATAATACGATTGAAATCGAGATAAATGGAAAATTTGATGAGTTTTATTATAAAGACTTGTCGCTAAACGTATGCAACTAGTTTTGATAAACTTTTATACCACAATTCTGAGAAAGCATTGAGGGAATAGTTTGCAGCTATTCATAATCTCATTTATATAAATGTTAATGCTTTCACTTTATCAGCATTTTATTTCATCTCAAAAGTAAATCAAGATATAGAATGAAAAATTTATATCATGTAAATGTCGACTTCCAAAATAACGACCCTTCACTCAATATGAGCCTAAGAATTAAGTTAACTAACATTAGAGTAAAACGGCTCATATTTTCGTTTATTGTTTGTTGTTTTTGTTGCAATAAAAAAGTTAAAGTTATAAGTGTTTTAAAAGCATTATATCTCACGAGTCATTACTCCAAAAATCATTTTATGTATGCGTCTTTAGTCTCAGTTGACATCGAAAGATCATCCTCGCGATTTAAAAATATTTTAAGCGATCGAAGACAAAGTTTATTACCAGAAGACATTGTATTGCTTAATATTGTAACGCTATCGCGATTTTTGTTGCCAAACGCAAGCGGTATTCCGTCTGTAAACGTTTGGTTGTAACAACCGGGAGCACTTCTCGTGAGAGGAGTAAATGCCAAAAGACGACTGCAATGAAAGTGTTTGGAGACACTTCTTATGTGTAGTTTTCAGAGCTGCATACATTCAGTGTCAACAAAGTTCAGTTCAGAAAGTGAATTTCGCTGCAATGAGTGAGTAGCAACTACAAGGAAAACTCACTACAACGAACACCAACTCTCTGCTCAACAATATTATAAAATACAAATCTTTTCTCAATGAAAACTAATGCATTTTATAAGTCATTGTATGTCATATCACTTTAATTTAGGCTATTTTACATTCCAAATAAAGACCGATTCTACTGCCGATTTGGCTGCTTCTTATCGCCAAACAGTCACAGCTTTAACAACAATATAAACCGATATTAAAATTCGTTCAAAATATCAAGTATCTATTGTATAAGTTTCACATAAATACAAATATTCACTTTTCTGATTAAAATATCGTCGTTTTGGAGATTTTACTGCACACACAAAATCGCACTTATCTAAAGTTAATTTCCATTAAAGTCTATTAAATTTGCAGAGACAAAAGGGTTAGCTTAAAAGCAAGTTAACTAACTCCTAAAACAGTTTAAGCTTCCGGTTAAAATACATTGATGTAGAAGCAAGTTTGATAGCTTAAAGATAAGAGAAAGTAAAGGACTAAAAATAATTTTTTAAAAATCCTAGGAAGTCGTGAAAATTAAGTTTGTATTGCCAAACATTTTCGTTTACACTTATGTAGAGTTTGCCCCCTTCTGCTTCAATGCGAACATCATCTTCGAGGCATCGCTTGACTGAAACGCCAATGTCTGTAACAAACTTAGCATTTTCAACAAAGTAATCTATGCTTAATTCCCCTTGTGGACGGGTGACAACACAAAGGGCGTATCTTTGCCATTCTCGAGACGCTGTTTTTCCTTGAAGCCTACTCATCCTCACAGAGGATCTCGAAGGCAATATACTCTTTACTTCAATATAGTACTTCTTCGCATTTGCTGGTAATTCTATTGTAAAATCCTTACCATGATCTGTAACACTGAGGATATATTCTGGTGCATAACGTCTAAAGCTCTCTTTTAAAGCATCTTCTGCTGGTTTTCCTAATTCGCTTTCCTGAAAATCAAATTCTCTTTCCTGAAAATCAAAATCCCGAAAATCAATATGTTGAAAATTAAAATTCTGAAAATCAGATGAAGTATGTTTTTGTGAATATTCCAAAATTCCAGAATTTTCAAAAAAGGACTTCACTACATCGAAGCCACTGTCTTGAATCATTTTGTCAATTACTTTTAACTCTTTAGGGTTAGACTTCAGTTCTGTTAAAATTAATATTTCTTGCGTTGGTTTCCCGCAATTAAGTATGTCAATAATGTCTCTACTTTTTTCTGGATCGAAAGCGATAACATATAGCTGAGGTTTCTTTGAATCAAAAATTGGAAATAATGTCTTAGCTTTCGATTTATTTTTATAACACCAATCATTCAGCTCATGAAACAGTTTATTGTAAGGTCCTCCGTCTTTAACTTTATCATACGATTCAGGGAGTAAAAAGAGATTATCAATTTCTTTGGTTATAGATGTTGGTTCAATAGTTTTTATGAATTCACAAACTATTTTGTTGTCAACCAAAAGATCTCGAATATCTCCTTCATTAACAAAGTCGCGATAAAGATCTTTCAAGATGTCCTCACATTCTTCTCCAATTTTCTCCCGAAATACATCATATCCATACTTTATCAAATTTCCATTTTGATTAGGAATGATTTTAAAATTTGTTGTGTTAACTTTGGGCTTCTCAAATATAAAAGAAAGGAATGCATTAAACCATTTATAAAAGTTTTGGTAATTCCCATTAAAGTGTCCTCGACATAAGTTTTCAACATTTTCAAGATCTTGTATCAAATGGCAGACATATCTAATAGTCCAAGAAACCGTTTCTACTGGAGCTTCCTTAATAATTGGGGAGAAGCATTTTTCTAAAACTAAATTTGGCAAAAATTCTTTGCATAAAGTATGCCACAGCTGTCCCTCTATGGTTTCAACTTCTGGACTCATGCACATTAAACCAAAAATGGCCTTTATCTCTTCGTGTTTTGCTTGTGATAGTTCAACATTGGAAATGCGACGATTAATATACTCTACGAATATATTTACATTCAATATTTGCATAGAATCGTTATTCTCTATTGAATTATGCAATAGTTCTGCATAGATATTTCTCCCCAATACTTGCGAAATTTTCTTCAAACTTTCATCAAGTCCAGGATCAATCGATAATTCATATCGTTGTCTTAACTCTCCCAATTGGTTAGGATATACTGAATAAACATCAGATTTGCTTATTTTGTGCAGATAATTTATGAGATCATTAATCCACTTTAATATAGGGATTATTCGAAGAAAGTGTTTTTCCTAATGTACCTATCAACTCATCTATTCCATACACTTTAGCAACTGACCATTCGTATTGGTCTTGGCCGATGATGTTCTGCCAATCCTTGTAACTAACTTCGTTTGGGCATTCATTAGGTCTAATCCTAGATAGAAGAGAATAAAATTCATCTCCACAATACTGATTGTCAATGAATATAGCCTCAGGAATTTTTATTAATGTTCCTTTAACAGTTTCAACAATTCTAAATCTTGAAAGATGCTTTCTTATTTGTCTTTGTATTTCTCTTTGAAACCATTCAACTCCCAGATAATGTCGACCATTTTCTGGTAAACCACTTTCTGCAAGTAAATGCAGGTTTCTTACAGTAAACCAGCCGAAGCTCAGTTCTTTAATAAACGACACCATCATATCTCTGTATTCCTTCAGCGCTTCTCTGTTTGCATCTGCATTTATCTGGAATATTTTCTCTTTCCTTTCTTGTCCGTATTCCATCCCTGGGTTCACTTGGTTCAAATTTATTGTGTTGTATATAAACAGGACAGTTAAACTTTTCCGTACCTATGAGAGGAAATTCTTTGTATAGCTTTGACTGATCCTGTTTTATTTTTTGCAAAATCCACGTATAATTTTCCTGTACGGCAGTAATTCCAATTATTGCTTCTTTAGATTGCATGAACAGTAAGCCATTCTGAAAACCATCAAGCTTTGCGAACTTTATATCACCAAATACGGGAAACTCCTTCAGGCGAAACACTTTTTCTTATCATTCTGATTAGTTTTATATTCTATTGTAATCGACTCTATCTTACTGTGGTTTGCTAGTAATGTAAAACTACAATTTCTCTCAAGGTCTTGAAGACCATTTTTCGCTATATTAAATGAATTATCATCAAGATTATAAACGAATCTCGAGCACTCATACTCCGAACTGGGAGGAGTTTGATTTATGTTATCAACTTTTTCATAAAAACTGCTTAATTCGCCTTTTAAGGAATTAACTGTATTGTGATCACGATTGATTTCCAAACTAAATGGTCGGGAACCAGACTGATTTCTTAATAAACCAGAAACAGTTACAGTTTTGCTCAATACATGAGTTGTAATAAAGCCAGTTCCAAACTTTCCTGTGTTTCCTTCTTCTCCATCTAATGGTTTGGAAGAAGTCATGCGAATAAACGCCAAAAGGTTCTCAACTTCAAATGGTTCGCCGTTGTGTTCAAATATTAATTGACTTGTTGCATTGACCTGGCTTAATACGTAACGAATTTTAATCCTTTCTTTTGAAGAACAGTCCTTTGCATTTTGCATCAATTCCCAAACCCATCGAGATTTTGCTTCTGGAGATAATGAATTCAATCTTTCCAAACCCTGCAAAATATTTCTTGCTTCTGTTTCTTCTCGTATAGAATTGAGTATAGAATTAACTAAAGTCTGTGTAATACAAATAATTTTAAAATTAAAATATATTTAAAAGATTTTGTCATACCATTTTAAACAAGGTTATTTCTTTCTGTCTGTTGTACTTGTAAGACGTGTAATACGGTGAATGTAATCTTAGTTATCGTCAGTATAAAACAATTATAGTTCTTGGCAATAATGCTGATTATTGTCATAGATTTTAATTATGAGTGTAAAGCAGTTTCTTAATTTTGAATGGTGCACAGTAGCTAAAAGTTAAACGAAGAACTCATAAAATGCATACTTTTCTGATGACTATTAATGCTTATCGAATAAAAAATATAGCAATCATAAATGGACAAGAGATTTCCATATTAATGAAGGTACGTCATTAGTCAAAAAGTCGGCATTCAAGGATATTATACTTAAGTAACTTGTGAAAATATAGTTTGGCTTTATTTATCGTGCTCCGCCCATGTTGTAGTTCCTAGGGCGGTACCACCTATATATCGACTCGTTTAGACATTCTGAGTTCATTGATACGCCACTCGGGACATTAGGGCCTAGCTACTAAAACGCTTGGCTTGGTCCCTAAGGACCGGGCATAGGTCTATCATATTTGACATGTGAACTCTACTCAATATCCTAATCATGCCGATAGCTCACGCATTGTTCTAGACTCAGTCCTTATGACACTTATGACATTGACGATTATCCGATAGAAATTCCATTCCATTCCTGTTACATTTAAGCGCGTTCATGTGCGAAATATCTTGCCAAACATAGGTTATTATGTTTTGTTCAATATTAATCAAATAGAATTTGGACACTTTATACCAATATTATCTATATTACGTAACCAAAAACCAGAACAAATTATCATTCATTGTGATTGCGATCAAATGGTTGAAAATTATTACCACATGTATTCCCGAGTTCGTATAGAAAGCTAAAACCAAATCTACCATCAGAAGGTAGAGAAACCAACACAAAAATTTGGTAAACCTTTGAGTAAAAGATGGATTAATTGAAACGCGAGTGACATAATCAGAATATAGGTGCTGTTAGAATTCGGAGGAATATATCTCGATACAGATGTTTATTTTGTCAAGTCTTTGGGTAAATTTCGTAAATACGAGATGACTCTTAGCTGGGATAAGGGACGAAATTTGGAAAATCAAGTACTGATCGGTTATAAAAATTCTAGATATCTGAAATTATATTATGAATCATATCGTTATTATGACTCAACGCAATGGTATTATAACGGCGGAGAACTTCCAACTGAATCCGTATCTAATAAAATACCAGAATTAGTGCGTAGAGTGAAAGTTGAATTCGGTGCCAACGGATCTGAGATATGTCCAAAAGTCTATAGTGTTTATCACCCAAATTGGCAAAAAGAGTTCTATACAGTATATTTATTACTTCGCGGGAATGAGATTCCTTATTCACATCTAAATTGGTGTTTCAGAAAAAGTAAACCATCGGTCACTAATTTCAGTGAATATGTCTTGAAAAATCTTAATGTCACATTTAGTGAAATGTTTCGAATATTGTTTGATGAGTACAGCATGAAACTTGAGAATTCAACGAACTTATGAATAATTAAATCTAAATTATTGATGGATCAGTTGATTTTAGATATTTTTATTTCAGTTCAATAGTTAAAAGAATTATTATTTGTATTTGAAGTTTTGAGAGTTTGATAATGATGGTTATTCTCATCAAGAGATATTATTTTCATTTCTCAAAGACATATTAATAATAAGTTCGCTTTCATTAATGCAACTAAATTAATGAGAGATTAAAAACTAGTCAAATTATGTAAAGTATAGATATTAGAAGATGGTTTATGCTTTGTCGAGCCAAAACCAATGCCCAAGAAGCAAATTCGCAATGGTTTGCTTATACGTCTACGCAATCAATCATAAGAATTTAGATTAAAAATTTTGATTGTATAATGCTTGATTTTGATATAAAAACGATCTAATAGCCATTTAATGTCTTAACTGTCCCTACCATTTTATATTTTAATTTATTAGAACAGAGGCCCTTAAAATTTTTCTCGCGGACCACTGAACATCTAAAAAATTCTCGGGACCCATTATGACAACCTTTGCATTTAAACATTTTCATTCAATTAAAACCATATAATTGTTAATTACTGCAAATCTCATTAATATTAGGGACAATTTTAGTCAATAAAGACTTGAATCACTTTCTATTAATACTTTCAATTTAGATCTATATTTATTTTTTAGATAAATTAGATTAGAGAAATCACTTTCACACAAATACGTTAAAGAAAAATGTATTAATTAATAGCGATTTCAGCTAATTTTGAGTATTGTTTCTCAACGCCAATCAAGAAAGTTAGTTTTACATTATGAAATTCATTCTCAAACTTTGTTGCATTTTAGTTAAATTAATTCGTCTTTCAATTCAATAATTAATTGACTTATTTATGCATTCTTTTTGTTAGAAATATTCAGAATTTTGCCAATGAAAATCTCTTGATTGTGGTTCTTATCGTTTGGATGTTTAGTTTCTAAATGTCTTTTCAGTTTCGATAGTTTCAAAGATTCATTCTATGGCTTTTCAAAGCATTAAATGCATACCGCTTGAGAGATATCACTTCGATCATGAATGAATCCTAATTTTAGATATGAATCTAAATATTTTCTATAAATTTTCTTACTATTTGTTTCATTAAATGAATCGTTCGTTCTCTTATTAGTTTTAATCAAACATTTATCCATTTTTATGAATACTAAATAATTATTGAGGAATACTAATTATTTATTTATTTTGTTTTCCTCAAGCATTAAAGTCATAACATCTCTTAATCTAATTTTCTTGTTCAAAAACAATGTACTGATTCAGTACTAAGTCGTTCACAATTCTCTACAAAAAATTAACTCAAATTATTTTTATACATTATTATGTATTTTCAGTACTGGTGTTTAACGTTTACATACCTTTAATTTTTGATGGACAAGCTCTACAACTTTAGTTTCAGACTCAAAAAGTCGTCAAACGCCACTGTAGATATTGAACCTTTTAATACTGATTGTCAATCTCTGGGGATAATGGTTTATAAGCAGATGATAGAAAAATCTTATCAAAATCTTTAAAACTTTCTCATAGTTTATAATACATGTATTGATATATCAATTTTAAAGAATAGCAGTTTTCAGAGTTTAATTCATTGCAATCATTTATTTTTAGACTCAGATAAATCACAGGAACTGCTTGTTATTTAGTTGATTAGCAATAAATGTATGCAACACATGATTATTACATGACTAATTCAGTTTTATCGATATGATTTGAAACGAAGTTGTTCCTCAATTGTAAATTATCAGTTGAGCTTTACTGTATATAATGAGATGTAATTCTTAGCAAATTTGATTTCATACTTAATTTATTGCTTAGTTTCATGTTCATTATTGGTTCGTTCAGTTTCCTTTTGATTATTTTATAATTGACTACAACATCAGAAATTTTTTTGACTTGACATAGTCGGATGTTGTAGTCAATTATAAAATAATCAAAAGGAAACTGAACGAACCAATAATGAACATGAAACTAAGCAATAAATTAAGTATGAAATCAAATTTGCTAAGAATTACATCTCATTATATACAGTAAAGCTCAACTGATAATTTACAATTGAGGAACAACTTCGTTTCAAATCATATCGATAAAACTGAATTAGTCATGTAATAATCATGTGTTGCATACATTTATTGCTAATCAACTAAATAAGTTGTTCTAACCTTTACAATGTTAAGGCAAACGCATAGTAAGTTAAATTTTCCAATGAAAAATTCAAGCAAAAATCATATTTTCATATTAAAAAGAAATTGTCAACAGTGTACGCGAACCCGATCTTATTCTACTAGTGGTCATTACACTAACCACTAGTCCACTTAAGTTAAATAATCAACGCTTTTAAACTTATAGATTGAGCAGCTTTATCACTTTATTTATATTCTATAAAATAACTTACTTTAAGTCAAATAAAACAAAAATCAAAAGTTACATTAACCCTAGCCATAGGGGGTCTACGGGTCAGTGTTAGACTTTTTGGCGCTCAACTCATCAAAAATTTGATTTCTTTAATCATAGTAGCGTTTGCCAGAAAAGTGCATTTATTGCGAATAAACCTAAATCTGATTCGATATAACTTTTGTCAAACTTTAACATAGGGTGAGGTAAAATTCATTAATCCTTAGTACATACAAAGTGAGCCAAAAGTGTGGCTTCGACTCTGCAGAGAGCTTTAACTCTTTTCTTACCTATTTCAATGATATGGGCCTACAATTCATTCGGTGTTTGACGACTTTTTGAGTCTGAAACTAAAATTATGTAATTTTGTATACATATTCAGGTATTCAAATGGTGATAATGGACTAAATCTCAAGAATGTAACACCACAAAATTTTGGATTACGTCATCTTAATTAAAACATGTCATTTCAATAGAAAAGCAGTATGAAATTTTGTCAATTTCCTTCCGGCTTTGGAAGCTTCAAATTTATTCCTATATTATTGTGTACAATATTTGACTTCAATACATTGCAATATGAGTCTAATCGAAAATCTTAAGTTAAACATATGCCTAAAAATAAGGGGTTTATGACACATTTTATCGAATTTGATAATAAAACTCAGAATTTCGTGACGCATTCATGAAGTTTAGTCCATGATCAGCATTTGAATACCTGAATATGTATACAAAATTACATAATTGTAGAGCTTGTCCATCAAAAATTGAAGGTACGTAAACGTTAATCGCCAGTACTGCAGTTTACAGTTCGCTGTATTCAAATTTACAACACTTTAAATACTTTCTATAATTTATGTTTGATAAAGTGTTAAATGTGCCTTTTAAGAAACCAAGCGCGGCGACCAACTTCCAGTAGTTTTTCAAAATAATTCTGTGTCCTATAAGTAAAGTTTCGCGACCCACCGTTTGAGAACCCCTACTACATATCATATTATTATAATAAAATATAATATACTTTTTCTTAGAAATACAGGAAAGTAAAACAAATATGTGTATTATGACTATAATATTATTTTGAAAAATTAAACTTGCATTAACTATTTGATTTATGTCTCTTAATGATGCAGTTGTGTTTAATTTGTTAATCCATACGTTATCAAATCTGCTTCACAGCTTTGTGTAGTCGACAGCCGTCCCAACTTTCAATTATTTCAATTCAATACAAAACAAATATTGTAAGAGTAAAGTTAATTTGTTTTCGTGAAACCCGAGTACATTAAAGTTACTAAATCTCAAAGTTTTTCTGACTAACAAATAGCAGAAACGGCAATATTTGAAAAGCAAAACAATAGATTTGAAGTTTTAAAATTAAGAAAAGTGCTCTTCAAAACTTTTCCACACAATCCTTATTTAGAACAATCACCAAGTTGTACATTTTGTCAGTTCTTCACAAATTCACCTTTAAATTTGAGTTTAATTTATTTAAAAATAAATATCTTAAAATCATATACTGTGGTGGTTATCTCTGTCAACTGTTTATTTGTGTTCAAATAAAAATTTTTTTCATTTAATTGCTATTAGATCTTAATTAAACGCATCAAATAACTTTAAGTAGTGTGGTACCGACGATTATAAAACACTGTAAAATAATATTATAAACTCTTATCTCGAAATTGATTCAGTAAAACTAATCCCTTCTAAAAAAGAAAGTGATATCATAACTATTAAATTAAATCTGCAACTTGGTAACTATTTACATAAAATCATGTTTTTAAAACAATTTAATACTAAACGTTTATTGATTTCATTAATAGTGATATTTGTTTTATGCATTTTACTAATTTTTGGACGAAATTTATTCATATATATCAAACATGATTTGGTCGAATACAAACAATCTCAATCTTGTTCAGAAAAGATAAAATTAAACAACAATATATATGATCATTTGATATTCGGTGATAATATTACTGGATTTTCTTATAATATAGTCCCAAATATAGTTCACTATGTTTTGTTCAATATTAATCAAATAGAATTTGGACACTTTATATCAATACTATCTGTATTACGCAACCAAAAACCAGATCAAATCATCATTCATTGCGATTGCGATCAATTGGTTGGAAATTATTACACACGTGTTCTCGAAATCGTACAAAAAACTAAAACCAAATTTACCATCAGAAGAATAGAAAAACCATCACAAATATTTGGCAAACCTATGAGTAAAAAGTGGATCAATTGGCACGCAAGTGACATAACCAGAATAAAAGTGTTGATAGAGTTCGGAGGAATATATCTCGATAGAGATGTTTATGTTGTCAAGTCTTTGGATAAATTTCGTAAATATGAAATGACTCTTAACTGGGATGAGGATAAGGGACACTCTTTGGCAAACCAAGTACTGATCGGTCATAAAAATTCTAGATTTTTAAAACTATATCTCGAAACTTATCATTTTTATGACTCCTCGAAATGGTATTATAACGCCGGAGAACTTCCAACCAAATCCATACTTTTTAAAACCCAGAATTAGTGCATAGAGTGAAAGTTGAATTCGGTGCCAACGGACCTAAGATATGTTCGAAAATCTATAACGTTTATTACCCAAATTGGCAAAAAGAGTTCTATACAATACATCTATTACTTCGCGGGAATGAAATTCCTCGTTCACATCAAATTTGGTGTTTTAAAAAAGACAAACCATCGGTCACTAAATTCAACGAATATATCTTAAAAAATCTTAATGTCACATTTGGTGAAATGTTTCGAATATTGTTTGACCAAGAGAATCGTGATACGGAGTTTAAAAATTCTGTGAACTGATGAAAATTTAAATCTAAATTATTGATAGATCAATCGATTTTAGGTATTTTTATTTTTTATTTCATTTCAATAGTCAAAAGAATCATCGTTTGTATTTGAAGTTTTGAGAGTCTAGTAATGTAAATTGTTTTTATCAAGAGATGTGATTCTCATTTCTAAAAGATATATTAATATAGTAAAAGTCTTTAAATATTTTAATTAGTACAACTAAATTAATGCGAGATTAAAAAATTATGTAAGTCATGTAATTATATGTATAATGAGCCAAAACTAATTCCCAAGAAGTAAATTCTCAATTGTTTGCTTATATGTCTACGCAATCAATCGTATGAATTTATATTAAAAATTTTGATTGCATAATGCTTGATCTTGATATTGAAACGATCCAATAGCTTAACTGTTTTTGCATTAGGAATTAACGCGATTGCTTTTGCGAATAACTTTAACGGCTCGACCGTCGCCCGCAAATTTTAACGTTTTGCCTAATTAATTTATGAGATGCAGAATTAATGTGGATTTATATTAATGTTATAGTTTTAGTTTTATAATTCAGATTTGATTTGTATTCATATTTAGTTAAATTTGCAAATTTTGTAAACATTTAACAGTTATACAGTCTGTCCTTTTATCTTCTAAACTCAGATCAAGCAGTTAAAGCGTTTTATATTCGAATATTTTAATCAGATGTCAAATAAATTACTCATCGATTCAAAATTTGATACTTTGGAACAAACTTTTAATAATCAATTCGAATATAATAGAATTAGTGTTTAGAAATAGCAATTCGATACTTTATAACATGTGATGAAAGTGTTGTCCGTTATTTTCTAAACAAAGTCTAACTCTTTTAATCATATTGTCTGAAACTTTTAATAAAGTTTCAGGAGTTATTTTTCGAATTTCATTTTATAAATACGTTTTATAAATAAAAACTCTCTCTTTTATTGTAAACACCATTTCGGACACTAAAAGTGTGTTTTAAACAAATATAATGATTAAGAAATAATGTTTCAAAAATTTATTTCAAACTTTATTCATAAGTGCATCTGATCGATGCGTAATTTTAAAGAAAAATTGTACTCAATATTTGAGTTTAGAAGATAAAAGGACAGACTGTATATAACTACCAATAAGTTAATATTAAGTAAAGTCCGTTTTCGCACTTTTATTATTAGACTTGAATGTCCACCAATAATGCAAGTCAATTTTTTATCTAGAAAATGACTTTTTTCTCAAGTTCCATAAACTTGAGCACGATTTTTCCTCTAAAACCCTGACTTTACTATAAATAAGTTCATTATCACGATGCATTATTGTAGCCTAAACTGAAAGCTCTATTTTTGAGTTCCATTTCTAGTTCTGGTTATAGCTATTTTGCTAACTTTGAATTCAATAGTTTAGATTCCGATGAAAAATTGTCTTATTTCAACCAGATTCACATCATCAAAGCATTATTACATATTTGATCGGCAAATGTACTATATAGTATTGACAATCATTCAGGTTAGCACCTATAAAATCATTTCTGAATTCATCAAGTCTATTCATTTTTACTTAAGAGTAGAATTGTAAAAATAACTAAATTTTGGAGAATGTTTTAAAACAATTATTCTTTCATAGACGCTAATGTTAAATTTTTAGAAAATGTTTTAATTTGGCGGAAAGATTGTTTTAAAACAAATTTTGCGACCATACTTAAGAGGCAACAAGGTTGAAGAGTTATCGTTCGATAAAATCATATTCAATTTGATATCTTTTTAGACATACAAATTAAGTTATTTGTTTTACAAAATCAGATGAAAGACAATTTTTCGTTCACTTTTGTTTTTACTAGTCTAGTTAATCTTTTGTTTTATATTAAATAAATATCACTTTAAACTAAGGATTGAATATGAGATTTGATGCAAGTCTTCAAATAGATTTCAATTTTGACCTTAAGTTGTAAAATAAAAACTTTAAAGTGTTATAAATCTGGATGATATGAAGCAACTTTCAATAAACTGAGTTGTCTCAACTGAGTTGTCTCTTTGAGAGCTAATCTTTAAAAATAAATTACTTGTAATAGAACATGCTGAAAATTCAGATCAAAATGTTTGCCTAGTTTTATTCAAAACTAAAATTATAGTTCGTTTTTAGTCAATCAATATTTTATTTCATTTGTTTATTCATGATTTATCACTTTTCACACATTATATGAATGTTTACAAATTTCTTATACTCTTCAAGTAAATTATATTTAAATATTCGATATCAACTATTATTGTTTAAAAGGCATATAAAGATTTTTAAATATCGAGACGTGAACTACAAGTCATGCGCACTAAACATGACTTGTAATCTCTAAAAACACGTTGTCTTTCATTTGTGTTAAACATTAGGTCTAGGTTGCAACTTAAACCTATTTCAGTTAATAATAAAATTCATTTTTAATAGATTTCAAAATGAATTAAACTGTAATTTTAATAAATTCAGTCTATTAAATTAATGTTTTTACAAAATTAAGTTAAAAACAATTGAATTTTGAGTTAAGTATTATTTAAGGTGTTATTCATTAGTCGTAAGCCGCACGACATAAGCCGTAAGCCATGTCTCGCTACAACTTTAAGAATATAACAGTCGTTCCGACTACCAAAGACTTCATTGATATTGTATTGTCGAAAACACAACGAAAGACACCAACTGTTATTCACCGACAATACAAGATATCAAGAATCAGACAGTTTTATATGAGAAAAGTTAAATTCACTCAACAAAGTTTTAGAGACAAATTAGATGCAATCGTCAGTGAATTTCCCAAAATGGAGGTATTTCTGCCTTTCTTCATTCATTTACTATTGATTTTCAATTGATTTTTAACTCATTTCATTCAGTTTAAGGCACATTTAATTCAACATATTTTCTGCAATTATTTCATTGTTTGGTTAATATGTTTGCAACGATGTGCCATAGCATTAGGTTTATTATCTCTTGAATATCAATCATTTTAAAACTGAAAAACAATTCACTTTTAAACCTGATTTTCATACAATCGTTTAGGAAATTCATCCGTTTTTCGCTGACCTCATGAACGTTCTGTACGACAAAGACCACTACAAGTTAGCTTTAGGGCAATTGAACACATGCAAGCATTTAATCGATAAGTAAGTAATGGTTAACTAAATTAAAACGCAAGTCTAGTGCACATTTAAAGTGTTTGAAAGTTTTATCATGGCGTTCGAACCCCGTTAGTGTGCGATAGTAAATGTATAATTGATAATTAGCTTAGAACTGTCTTCAAAATGATTTCTAAGTTCAGTCTCTTTTATTACAACTTAGTATTGCTCGTGATTACGTTCGACTTTTAAAGTATGGCGATTCTCTCTATCGATGCAAACAGTTAAAGAGAGCCGCTTTGGGAAGAATGGCAACTATTATGAAGAGACAAAAAGAGAACCTTTCGTATCTGGAACAGGTGCGACAGCACTTGTCTCGTTTACCATCGATTGATCCCAACACCAGAACTCTATTGATATGCGGTTTTCCAAATGTGGGCAAATCGAGTTTTATAAATAAGATAACTCGAGCTGACGTTGAGGTGCAGCCTTATGCTTTCACCACCAAATCGTTATATGTCGGGCACACTGACTACAAGTACTTACGATGGCAAGTGATCGATACGCCTGGAATTCTTGATCATTCTCTCGAAGAACGAAATACTATTGAAATGCAATCAATTACAGCACTGGCACATCTTCGTGCTTGTGTTATATACCTAATGGATCTCTCTGAACAGTGTGGACATTCAATTGAAGAACAGTTTGCACTTTTCAATAATATTAAACCACTTTTTGCTAATAAACCGATTTTAGTTGTCGTTAATAAGATTGATATCGTTAAGATTGAAGATCTACCTGAAGAAAAACGAAAACTGTTTGACGAACTGAAAGAAAGTAATATTTTAGT
Source organism: Archegozetes longisetosus (assembly GCA_018873245.2). Taxonomy (NCBI): domain Eukaryota; kingdom Metazoa; phylum Arthropoda; class Arachnida; order Sarcoptiformes; family Trhypochthoniidae; genus Archegozetes; species Archegozetes longisetosus. Next base: position 15,208,322 of record JAEMBT020000001.1, on the reverse strand, counting down.
GCATCAAATGAGTACTGTTAATAATGAAGGTGTGGCTGAATTGAGAAACGAAGCCTGCGATTTATTACTAGCACATAGAGTTGAAAATAAAGTGAAGACTAAAAAGGCTAATTCTATTTTGAATCGATTACATGTAGCGATTCCTACACCAAGGGATGATAAGGTATTTATATTACCAACTTAATCGTATTTAGTATTATGTGATGATTGGAGATCCAACTCTTATAGCTGTGAGGATAATTAATACCATTTAGACTGATAACTATTAGCTATTTTTTGGTATTTTTCACTGGTTTTGTGGTTTTTAATTTGACTTGTTTGAATTGTTTAGGAGAGACTTCCTTTTATTCCTGAATCCGTTATTCGTAAGCGACAAGCGATGGAGGCCGATAATCGAAAGAAAAAACTCGAACGTGATATTGAAATAGAAATGGGTGATGATTACATGCTCGATTTGAAGAAAAATTATGACATAGAAGGAGATCAAAAGTATGATGTCATTCCTGAAATATGGAACGGACATAATATTGCCGACTTTATCGATCCCGATATTCTTAACAAATTGGAAGCTTTGGAAAGAGAAGAAGAAGCCAGAATCAATTCTGGTTTTTATGATGATGACGAACAATCTGAAGATGAAGAAACTCGAGAGATGAGAGGACTCGCAAAGAGAATCAGAGAGAGAAAAGCTATTATGAAAGTCGAACAACGCATGAATCAGACAAATAAACCTAAATTACCCCGAAATCCAAGAAAGGTATTTAACTCTTAATTGTTTTTACTCATTAAGCAATTTGATATCTGATGAAACTAAAATACCAAAAAACTTTCACTGAAATCTAGTGTGGATTCAGTTCTGCTACTGATGTTATATTATAACTATTATTAATGGAGGTTTTAATTTCAACTCTTATTAATGAAATCTATTTTTTCCAATTTAGAGGGAAAGAAGTGTTAGTGGACTTCGAACACAAATGCGTGGATTAGGTGTAGATATATCAAGTGATGAAGAAGTAAGTGATTGGTCAATAGTTAATAGTAATAGATATGTATTGTATGTATTTAATGATGAATAGTCCACCAACTTGTAGATCATTCAAAAGAATGATTAGTGACAGTATTATTGGCTTTGCACCACTCTGAGCATTACAATACTCGTTATTACTATTAATTTATTATCTTGTTGTCAATATTTAACCCATTCTTATCTTCTTGTAGGGACTCAATTATGATGAGGCTGTTGTCGAAAAACGAAATTCGAGACCTATTAAGAGGAAACGCGAAGATAGCGAAGGAAGAGTTCGAAGCAGTTCCAAAGTGCCTCGCGATCAGTCTGGTATCAGAGATGTTAAAGTGAGTTATTTTGAAGGACATAAAAATAAGTTTATCAGATTTTCTGCCAATTTGTGATGATTACAATATTTCTAACTTATAAGTCATGATGAATTAAAGTGAGCTTTTTAACCAAATGAACATTCATTCCAAAACTGATATCTCTATTTTGGAAGATTGATTTGTCACTAAACGTATTGCTTTTTATCCCTGTAACAGGTGCGCAAGAAGGTCCGCTTTGTTGCCAAGAAAGCTCAGACAGCAATGAATAGAAATGCCCGTAAAGGAGAAGCTGACAGAAAGATTCTTAATGTCAAACCTAAACATTTATTCGCCGGTAAACGAAAACTTGGAAAGACTCAAAGACGTTAAAATCGGAATAATTTATATTATCATAAGAGGTAATTAAATGATTGAATAGTTTAAAATGTTAGACATGATGAATAGAAAACCAGTTCTGATTCACTGAAAGTCCATTCGGTCACATGTGGTCCAGTTCTGCTTCTGATATTTATCTATAAAATTATATTTATTGAACTTTAAATTCACATTTACTAATCATATTTTGTATTTGTTTAGTCAAATCATTTGAGCCATCGATGAAGTATTCGGATCGAATGTTTGTCGTTATTTTTCAAATGCGAAATATAAAAGATTGTATTATTAACTGTAAAACTATTTAACTAATTGACCACAAATGTTGATTGAAAATAAATATCTAAAGAGTTGACTCATTTGTAATTTAGATTTTGTCTTTATTTTGGTACATAAGAACTTGATTAATAAATGAGAATGTATTGAATATGAGAAATAATTTTATTCGATAATGGAGTATAGGATGATTAACAGTGTGTTTAGTTTAAAGTTTAGACTTCTGGTAATCATAGGTAGAGTCCACTAATTGATCGGATTTCGCTTTAAGAAAATAAATTTGAATAACATTAGTTAAGAATGAATTTATTGCCATAGATATTTATTACTTTTGTAGGTGAACTTTGTCCTCTTCCGACATATTTTCAGCTATGACTTCCAGCGCGAAACTATTCAAACAATGACAAGATTAAGAATAATTATGACACCAGTTTTTAAAACAATTTGTATAAAAATAATTGCTAATGAAAAACACCTTAAAAATTCTCTTTTCCTTTCAGTTGTTGTTTCAGTTAACAAATAATTCATATCTTCTTTGACCCTGTGAAAGGTATCGATATATTTGACGATTGCATTAGCATTCATACTATCATTGCTCAGTTTTGTTCTTCTTCTAACAACAGAATGGTGTTTAATATTTGGAACTTCAGACTCGAACACTAGTGGATTGATTCTAACTTGCTGTTCAATAGGTTCAGACTCTCTTACGACTAGTGTAGACTCATTATCATCTTCAACGTGTTGGATCCCTAGAAGTTGTGAGGTATGAGCTCTAAACGACAAGTCACTCTTAAGCAATCGGTTCATTTGCTTAGCGTTGATATCTTGCTCAAATCTTCGTCTCACACTAGTTGGTGCTTTATTGCAATTTATGGTATGTTTTTTACACTTGGGCGCATTTCTCAGTTGTTCGTGTGACTTACAGTATTTACATTCGACTCTTTCTTTCTTGCCATCGTCCGAAGCTACTGTCACTGTCCAATGATTCCAAATTGGATCTGACATTGTTTTCGGCATTACTATTTCTCTTTATTCATGCAGATAATAAGTTGGAGGAAGTGTCAATGCCTTACTGATCAAAGCTATTTATGGCGCCGACTCTGTGGGAGTCAATTATGGGAGTCTATGCTAAAACTACTCCTTTAAACTTCTTATTTCAAATATATTTCGTCTTTCTTAACGGTCTAAGCTTACCAAACTTTGTTTTTTTAAACTTTCGATCACCTTCTTATTGCCTGTTTAGTTTTAGGTTTTGATTTGATCAAATAAGTCTAGAAAACTTCTCAAAAGTTTAGTATTTTTCTCAAGGAATTTATGGAGAGACTAATGGAGTCTGAGCCCTATTGAAACTGCTTAGCTACCCAAACCTTACAAATAACGCTTGTAACACTTTTTATTCATTAATTGATCCCTTAGTAAATAGTTTGAACTAGCGGTATTTTTGTTCAGATATTTGTTATGTTTTATTTTTATATTTCAACCTTTAAATCATGAGTAACATTAAAAATTATTCCCAATTTCATTCAAATCAATTGGTCAAACAGTTAAGTAAACAGTTGTCCAATAGTTCGCGAGAGTTGCAATTGAGTCAACAAATTAATAATGAGTTGGAGAAGATTCGCTTGATTTCCACCAAAATTAACCACATATTGAATCAATTACTCTATCAAACCGGAGACTTGACTCAAGACCAATTACAAGATTTGCATCAGAAGGAACACGAAGCAAAGATTGAACTGAAGAAACTTGAAAATAGATATGAGATGTTGAAAGCTATCCAAAACAATCGATGTTTGCTCAATATTGAACCCATTGCTATCCAATCAAACGATAATGAAACAGTTCCTATTCAACACTTTGATCACAATACAGATCAAGAGACTATTGATAGTGATAGCAATGGTTCTGAGGCTGATCAACGTGGAACAAGTTTGACTTTGAATCAGAGTGAAGCCTCTAACTGTTTTCATCAGACACTCGGTCCTCGAAAACGAATTATTCCCCAAAGATTTGAATCATTTCCGAGTAAAAACAAATCAAAATCACTCAATGGTATGCCATAAGAGAGTAATGGTTAGGCTTTTTTGACAAAAGGTCAAAAAATTAATATATCTGAGCCCTTCTTCTCAACAGTAAATTATTTTATAATTATTTTATAGTTATTTTAAGTTTATTTGATTGTCTAACGTTTGCATTTTTTGTTAGGAAGCGTTCGTTATTTGGCTCTAAGTTTGGCTTTTGGGCTATTGTTTTATTTCATAGCACTTTACTTTCCAAGCTATTCATTTCAAACTGAAAAACTATGAGTTTACTTGAGTTTTATTCTCTGATTTGTCCACAAAGTCATGTTTTTATTATTCTTGCTATAATGTGTTTGATTGCTACTTAATCGTCATATTTTCAATCAATTAGTTATTTTTCTATTAAGTTAAAGTTTCTCAAACTTAGAAGTTTGATGTGTTGGATTATATATAATGTTGTCTTTTACGTTGTTTAGCTCAATTTAAAACCATTACAAATCGATCGTAAAATAGTTTTATAAATGTTCATATTTTGTATTATATTAATCATTGTAACTGTTTTGTTAAATTTTATAAATCTTTTCTATGTCTTAAATGTGATTTCGGATTAAAACGCAATCCAAACAATCGTCATCTATTGACGATGATAAGAATAACAACACTATGAGTGAGTTTCATTGGAAGAGCAATACTTGCAACTCAGATTTACTCCTATCAGTAATTCCACCGGTAATCAAATGATAATTAATTATGATGCATAGCCTTGAAAAGTGTACCTCTACTTTATATCATTTTTTACTATTGTGTCCATGTGTTTAGTTTTGATCTCCTTTCCTTTCATTTGTTCGATATTTCTATGTTAGTTTTTCATCAGTATTATTATGACAGTTGGAACCGATTCATTAATAAATAGATAGACATTCGGTCGATTCAAATAATAGTCAAATTGAATGAAGCAAACGGTTCTTCATTAAGTCAATAATTGCTTTAAATTGTTTGTGAAAAATTAAATAACAAACTGAAGTGCTATTAATAAAATAAGTTTTTAAAAGGATTTAACGTGCAATTTATTGGGAAATAGTGAGTATTACTGGGAGAAAAAGTCAGTATTTTATTAAGGAAAGGAAACCAAAAGTTAAGTTGTTTGCTATTCAACGGAAACAATTTAATTTGAAAGCGTACTTTATGAACGGCCCACAGATATTGTAAGACAGGAAGCATTGGATTGAGTGCTCCCATACGAGACATCACTATTTAAGTGACTGTCGAATAGTGAAGATTATACAACATAAACACTAAATGTTGTGCAACTATAAATAAGAAGTGGTTTTGTACTGATTTTTGTCATTCAAATCTGTTCAAATTTGCTCATTTTGTGATATTTTATCTCAAATTTTCCCCAACTTCATTCTCACTGTCATTTTGGCTTAAATTAAGTTAAATATTATTGTTTTTAAGTTAATATTATTGTTTTTATTTGATTTTTATGCCAAATAATTGCGCAGAAAATGATAAAAGTATTAACTCTTATGAATAAGTGTTCCAATAATTGATTAAAAGGAAAAGTCAAACGAATTTCAGGTGAATTTTGTCAAACGATTGGTTTGCAATTATATTGAGAACTATTTGAAAATTGGTTTTGTGTGTATTATATTATCGATAATTGTTATGATTACCCAATCAGTGATCAAAACGCCTTTTTTTGCTTCACATTATTAGTTACGACAATCGACCACTTCATTGACAGATAAAATGAATTTATTCAATACTTAAATCTGAAATACGTTGAAAATTGGTTGAAAAACTTTCATTAATTATTGACATTTTCAGATAGCAGTTCTACTAATTGATCATTAAGTTAATTGTGTTTTCGATTGCAATAATTACTGCCATTATTGAAACTTATAATAGAATTGGCGTTAGAAAACTTGTGGTAATTATTGAAAATGAGCGATAAAGTGAAAGTAGCGATTCGTGTGCGACCTTTCAATCGAAGAGGTATTTAAGCATTAATGATATTCAGATGAAATGGCATTTATTTTTAGCTCATATTTAATCTAAAAACCATTCTTTAATATCAGAGATTGAATTGAATACACAAAATGTGGTCGAAGTGCACAACGATCAGACAACTCTTCATCACATAAGTGGTATTAAAGGAGATAAAGGGGTCCGTCAGCCGAAAGTGAGTTCTCTTTTCTCTCATATGACATATAGTAGTCAGTGATCAATAAGTTTGTTGGATTTTTTGTTATAACATTTTTTACGCCTGATGTCTAGAGTCATAAAAAGCTGTTTGAGATGTGTTCTCTAAGAAAGGCATGTCAGCAAAATCTCAAATTATATGAATCATTGTTTCTCAAAACTTATCGCTCATTCAAATTGAAATTGAAATTGATTCAGAATGACAAATAATTCTCTATTTTATCTGAAAGCTTGTCATGATTGGAGTGATAGGAGTCCTATTTTAAACTGATATTTCTATATGATTTCATTTTAGAGATGTATTAAAAGTTCTAATTTAGATAACAAGTACTCAATTGAACAGAAAAAAGCATTTGATATAATTAACCACATTATATGCGATAATTAGTTAATTGGATTAATTAATATCTGCTTTTCTCATAATTGTTTGATAATTGCATAAATTGTAATTAATTCTCTCAAACTTGTCTATCTTTAATTTAAATGAATTTTTAATAAGAGCTTAAGAGCACAAAAGTTAAATTAGTTGGTATGAGATGAAAACTGATTGCATGTTATAAAAGTGGGTCCTGTCCTAAGATTAAAGTTAGCAAACAATAGGAACTGCTATTAAATATTGAATAAAAGATATTTTCGAAACTCTAGAAAAGTGTGTCATTGGTAAGAATTATCGGCAAAAACGAAAAATGAATTAAAAACAGACTGTTTGACTAATTAACATTTATATATACTGTCTGTTATGGAATTGAATGTAACAAAAGTATTAGTTTTTCTCATTTATTCTATTTCTGGTCATTGGGTTTATTCATGTGAGAAAATAGTTGGCATAAAATCCAAAACATATGATTTTAAAAATAATATAATCACAATTCTTATACAATAAGTTTCTAAACAAGTTCTAGACTTAGATTTGGTAGCCTTACTCAAAGTTGACATATGTATTACTAAAGGTAATGATGTGCTGAAAGCCTTAGGTTTTTACGCTACAGTTAACGGTTAATCACAAGTTTACTATTATTTTTCAATGCATCACAAACTTTTGACTAAAATTCTATTTTCTTAACTCATAAACGTGATTTCTTGTATTTTAGTTATGCAGATTAGGTTTGAATGATTCTTAATTTTATAACTGTTCCGTATGGAGAGATTATTTTTGTCAAAATTCAATGAACTTGTCTAAATGATATTATTTAGTTTTTCTCCTCCAGCCAAACTAACCAAACCATTGCCTAATAATCAGTAAAAAGTTGACAAAAAATGTGCTCTTTTTCTTCTCTCTTCTGTATATAATCGATCAAATGAAACAATGTTAATAACTGAAAAAGTGTTCAAACAAAATCAATAGACAGTATTTTATTGAAAACATTTCAAACATTAATTTAATGTCAACAAATCAAAGCCACATAAAGCTTTATTCCAAACTGAAAAACACTTTAAGCAAATTTGTTTGGACATGATTTTATCGAACCATTCATTCTGTGATAATTAAGAACAAATTGTGTTCTTAGACACGGATTCATACAATTAATCAGATGTTATCCGCATAAGTCGAGACACTTCATGCTATACGAGATAACAATAGAATAGGTTTTGAAGAAAAAACTGAAGGAATTTCAAGATTTATGTTAATTGCTTTTAGAGAGCACCTAAATTGTTAATTTCTCGCAATAGTTTCGGGAATCAATGCCAATTGCTGAGCTGAAGGTCATACCATTGGCTCAACTATACAGGGTAACTCTACTCTTACAAATCATGTTAATTACAGTCTCTGTATCTCATAATAATATGCTTTCATACAGCTTCACTCATACTTTCTTTAACTATTCAACTGTATTTACCTTCGTTTGAACCGTTTGAACTAAAATATAATCACTAAATAATGATTTCCATAATCACTTTGTTGTTTACTCGAACCACTCTCTTATAAAGTTGCAGTTATTTGCTTCTCTCCATTTAATCAAAAAAGTAATGCTTTTTCTATTTTTTTATTAGTCGTTTTTGTTTAGATATTTCAGATAAAGACTTTTTCAAATAGTTTCTTAATTCAAACTGGAGACTGTTTTTTGAAAATGATTTTTTAGTTGCAGCAAAATTACTAGAAAATGACAATTATTTGCTGCTTGTAAAGAGATTAAATCAAAAATTGATTAGTAGAACAAAAGTGTAGCAAACAATTTTTGGGTATTTTTTACTATTATTGTGAAGTTTAGTAGAAAAAAATTTGATAAGTTGAAAGTCAAGCTCTAGATCTCACGAAATGTCTGACTGATTTGACCAAACATTCTCAGGATTTGTTCAATAGCTTTCAATCATATTTGATTTGCATTTTGTTGGTTTATTTAACTAAATAACTATTATTTAACTGATAAATTCCATAATAATTGTTTGAATAAAAGCGATTAGTAGCTATGACTAGAATGCCATTAATAGAAACATAAGCAGGAATTTCGAGTCAATAATTTACAGCAATTGGCGGAAGCATGAACTGAGAAATATTTAGAAGTACTTACAATTTTCTACAACACCAGCTAATAGACACTATAATTATCTCTAAATGTGATCGTATCTTTATTTACTTTTTATGTTCAAATAAGGCTCAACTTATTATTATTATTATTGCTTTCTTGTATTGATTTTAGTGCCTTTTAGATCAATCACTGCTTAAGGCTGTGATAATTATAGTCTAGATTAGAAAAGATCTGAATAAGTATAGCAATCAATTAGTTTAACAGCAAATTAATTAATAGATATGATAGGGGAGAGAGAGAGAGAGAGAGAGAGAGAGAGAGAAAGAAAGAAAGAGCAATATGTAATTAATTTGATCGATGATTGGTTATGTTAGTTTAACAATAGTTCGATACGTGATAATCGAAATATTTGCATATTTTACAACAATCTGTTAAACACTATATTGAATATCTCATTAACATTATATCAATAATTCTACTCAATGGTCACATATTTGAATGCTTATATTCTCTTTGCTTTTATTGATTTTTCTCTTTGCAATTCAGGTCTTATATTAAATTCGAAGCAACGTTTGCATTAGAGTCTGTCAGACACTAACACTTATATCAATATAACTGTAAAAAAACTTGAAATCTGTTCAATCGTTTTCTTTAAGTGTGAGATATATTTTATCCTAAGCTGGCTTTAGTCTGACAATACTCTTAGATTGGATTGCTGTGTGTATATATCAATAAGTATTGGAGGTAATGTCATCTTATATTAATAAGAAAATAACATATTGGTAAACAATTATTTGTCAATATAGATTGTTTCGTTAATATCTCATGTTATTTTCAAACAATCTGATTAATACTTACAGATATTGAATTAAGCTCTCCCTACAGAAATTAGTTCGTCAGTATCATTCCATTCAGACTACAAGACCCGTGTTTTTATCTTCATATCCATGTCTATTCTAGATCTCTATTCCTCTATGTGATGTGAATATAATTGACTTATTCTCCGATTTTCTCTCTCAATAATACAGTTTTATATGAGTAGAGACATTAAGCAATTGTTCTGATGCTAGGATTGATGCACAAAAATGAGTGCATTTGATAGATGATCACTACATTAAAATAGTGCTGACATATAGCAGTAATGATACGACAAAAGTTTAGTACTACTAGTCTTCTGATGGCATGAAAAGCTTGAAAAAAGTACAGCTCTCTATATTATGCTAAGAATCTAATAGAAGCCAACTCTGTGGGAGGCTAACATTTCTGTCTTAATATACCCGAAAAAGAGTGAGTAAATTATAAATGGTTCACACTATCGCATATTTTCCTCTCTTCAAATTATGATACATTTGCCGAGAATAATGCGATCGTTCGGTTTTTGAGCATTCGGCTTCTCAACTAAAATAAATCTTAATAAGCATCACCAAACGATAGTCTTAAATCAAACTTGTGTCTAATCAAATTGTCATATGTGTTTCGAAATTTATGTGTAAATATTGTTGTCTTCTATCAAAGTGTAGTTGTGCTAACGTTAAACTGAACCTAAATAAATAAAACAAATTTTATGAGATAGACCTCACAACAAACCGATAACAAAAGCACTCTATATCTGAACTTCTAGATTCTGTGGATTTGAGAAAGATTTAGAGACTCATAAAACGAATCATATGATGTTCGTCTTATGCTATTGAATGTAAGATGTTTTGTATAAGCTGTAGTAGTAGTTGTTGTTATATCTTATAAGGTCTCTCATATAAAGCATATATTTCTCCAGAGAAAACACGCTTTAAAGTACTGTAAGGCTTCATTTTACCCAATAATAAATTATATGAAATACAAAACACCGTTGGATAAAGTTTTGGATAAAGTTTTGGATAAAGTTTTCTAAACAAAATTTCGAGAAAGGCAATTGTCCGATAAGGGAATTTGGGGTAAAAAACGTATTAGTCTTGTTACTGTTTATTTAAGTGAAAAACTTATTGAATTGCTCAAAAACATAAATGATTAACTAGAGAACTGTGTTGTCGACAATGCTTGTTTTGTAGAGCATCTCATACTGAAAGTGCGGAAATGGATTCGCATTTTCATGGATAACGTTTTCCAATACATTGCCGTCAATTGATGTGATGTGCCGTCTGTTTAGCCTATACTGTATTAGTAGTGCACGCGATTGTTTATTGAACCAGTAATGGCTTTATCGACGCACAAATCCTTTTATCTGTTACTTATTGAATTATTTTCTAAGTTTTACATTGTTTCCAATTGCTTATTCAAATAATTGTCTGTCTTCACACTTAATGGTTAGTTCATGTAGTAGTGATTGAATTTTTTACAATCAAAATTGAACAGATAGCTATTTAATGATTACTTTTAGTGTTGTTTCGTGGCTCAGATAGTAGACTAAAACATAATTGATTACACAATAAGTCATTATAGCCATAAAAATCATATTCTCCACACTTATTATTATTATTATATCACTATTATTTAGTATTTCGTATTTTATTGTCAACCCTGTTATTGCATTTCATTATTGATTCGGTTTGTAAGAAGTTATAATATTTAATATAGTTTGTAGAGCAGAACCTGATACTGACGACATCAAACTAGAGTCGAGTCGACTCGACTCGACGAGGCTGTTCAACGAACAGGACAAACATTTTATTTATCACCACTTTTGTTGCATTAACTTGACTTTGGATTTAAGTTTATTACACAGTTTGCCAGCTAACCATAGAGACATGAAGTGTTGCATGAGAGGTTATATGATTGAACAATGAGCCAAGTAATGTTTACCATCTATTTTTCTGATAAGGCTAGATTAAATGTGCGAAGGTGCATTTTTGTAATTGCATAACGCCATTATTAACATATTCTTTCCATTATAGTTGTTTCTTTCTTACTGTCATTATTTGACAAATAAGTTATATATATATCTCTGTTATAAATGAGAGCAATGTAACAAATATGAGTTGAAATTCATTTTTTGGTTACTTTTTCTATTTGATTGTTAGCATTTTTTAAGATCTACTCTGAATAATGCTATAATGGTTAGGGAAACCAAACATTAAATATTCATATTCTCAGGGCTAGACAACTACTTCTTAGCCAAAATATTAATATTTCATCAGAGAAAATGCTAATATTGATGCATTCCTTATTTTCATATACACGTTATACTTAATACCACATTTAGTTTTCTACCTCATGTTGGCTTTTAATGCATTTTAGTTTTTTCTTGCCCTTTAGTGACTTCAATTTGACTGTTTTCCTACTCTTTTCCTACTTATAGTTAACTTTAATGCATATTGTTTGAGATGTGATGCGTTTAATGACAAAAGTTAACTTAAGCGTAACATAAGTTTCGTGACTGTTTTTCATAAGCATTTTCATGATGACTCCAAGAAAGTACTATGAGTTAGCAGATAGGCATAAAAACCATATTAGAAAATATGCAAATAATTGCGTGTAATTCAGTCTCTCGTGTCCATTCACGCCCCTGTTATTAACAATTGTTAAAAATAGTATTGTTTTGTCGGTAATCGTATTTTATTGTCCGATAGGTTTTCGCGTTCGATAACTGCTTTTGGTCGTTCAAAGAAACTGATCCACACTTTGCCAGTCAAGATGTTGTTTTCAAGGAGTTGGGTATTCCAGTGATTCAGTCCTCGTTTGAAGGCTACAATGCATGCATTTTCGCATACGGACAGACTGGTAGTGGAAAATCCTACACGATGATGGGAACACCTAAGGATAAAGGATTGATACCACGACTTTGTGATGCAATTTTTGAAAGAATAGCCTTAAATAATGACCCGAACTTTAATTTCAAAATAGAAGTGTCATATATGGAAATATACAATGAAAAAGTGCATGACTTGCTCGACCCAAAAGGTACAAAACAGAACTTAAAAGTGCGCGAACACAACATATTAGGCCCTTATGTAGATGGATTGTCTACTTTAGCTGTTAGTTCTTTTGAAGAAATTGATAATTTAATGACTGAGGGAAATAAGTCTCGAACTGTTGCTGCGACTAACATGAACTCAGAGTCCAGTCGGTCGCATGCAGTCTTCACAATAACGCTAACGTGTTCTGTGTTTGACTCGAGTGTTGGTGTGACTGGGGAGAAGGTCTCGAAAATGAGCTTAGTCGACTTGGCAGGTAGTGAACGGGCGGTGAAGACGGGCGCAGTCGGAGAACGACTTAAGGAAGGCTCGAATATAAATAAGTCGTTAACGACTCTGGGTTTAGTCATTTCAAAGTTGGCCGATCAGGCCTCAGGCAAAACAAAGGAACAGTTCGTTCCATATCGTGATTCAGTACTGACTTGGCTGCTGAAAGACAATCTCGGAGGCAATTCGAAGACCGTTATGGTGGCAACTATAAGTCCCGCTGCAGACAACTATGAGGAAACGTTGTCGACTCTACGCTATGCTGACAGAGCGAAACGTATCGTTAATCATGCAGTCATTAATGAAGATCCAAATAATAGAATTATTAGAGAGTTGAGGAAAGAAGTCGAACAGCTTAGAGAACAACTGATGAACGCCACACAACAAACCGATCTTCAGGAGAGATTAATTGAATCGGAAAAATTGATTCAAGAAATGGAACAGACGTGGGAAGAGAAACTTAGAAAAACTGAAATCATTCATCAAGAAAGACAGCAGGCATTAGAGAAGATGGGCATATCTGTCCAGGGATCCGGCATTAGAGTAGAGAAAGGAAAATATTATTTGGTTAACTTGAACGCCGATCCATCCCTTAATGAATTATTAGTCTATTATCTCAAAGAGCGAACTCTGATCGGTCGAAGCGATGCTCCCGTTGAACAAGACATACAGCTATCTGGCATTGGAATAATGCCCGAGCATTGCATTATCGAGATCAATAAATCTAACAATGAATTATTTATCATTCCTCTTGAGGGGGCGCGAACCTGTGTCAATGGATCTGTTATTAAAGAAAAGATACTACTGAAACATGGCGACCGTATATTATGGGGTAATAATCATTTTTTTAGATTGAATTGTCCCAAAAATACTACTGCTACTGATCAACAACAACAATCGCTCGACAGACCCATGGATTATGAGTTTGCCAGAGAAGAGTTTATGTTGAAAGAAATGATTAACGATCCAATTCAGGGCGCTATGAAAGCATTGGAAATGCAGCACGAGTTAGATAAGAATAATGCACTTGAGGAACAAAAACAGATGTATGAAAAGCAATTGAAAAAGTTAGCCAGTTTTCTGTCGCCGGGTACTCCTTATGCTCCCTATAGTTTTGCTAATGTATTTGATCCGTACGGAAATAGTAGATTTGGTGGTTCTACAAGTAATTTACAGAGTCCAAATAGTGTTACCTCAAAAATGGAGAAATGGGCACAAGAACGTGACGAACTTTTCAAAAAGAGCTTAACTAAATTACGTGAAGATATAGTGCACGCCAATACATTGGCTTATGAGGCCAACCTAATAGCTGATGAAATGGAAAAGTGGACGGAATTCAAAGTGACTCTGCAAATACCAGCTGCCAATTTGAGTCCTAATAGAAGGCGTGGAGCCTTTGTTTCAGAACCTGCTATTCTAGTGAAGCGTAAGAACAGAGCCTCTCAGATCTGGTCAATGGAAAAGTTTGAAAACAATTTGATCGAAATGCGAGAACTGTACCAGGAGTGGAAAGAGAGAGGACAAGAATCGGCTGATAATAACGTTAATGGCGATGATTTATCACCACTGAATGATCCGTTCTATGAACTACAAGAAAATCATCATTTAATAGGTGTCGCTAACATTTTCTTAGAAGTTTTGGTACATGACGTTATGCTCGACTATCACGTACCCATAATTAGTCAACAGGGTGAGGTTGCTGGACGACTACACATTGAGTTTGGACGAATTGCTGGTCATATTGGAGAGCGAATAGCTGATGCCTCTCAGGAGACTATGAGTCAGTGTAGCGCTAATGAGAATAACACTGATAGTGAAAGCTCTTCAGCTAGAAATCAAGTTGTAGTTCGAGTTTCGATAAAGACTGCACGTGGACTTCCATTGTCTCTGTCGAACTTCGTTTTCTGTCAGTACTCGTTGTGGGGCTTTCAGGACTCGATTGTGGTTCCGTCATATGTTGATAATGATCATCCAAATAATAGGCGGACCACCAGTAATATTAATGATGAGAAAGAGGAGTTAATTTTTCATTTTGATCATCAAAAAGATTTTCCAATTCCAATCACTGAAGAGTTTTTAGAGCATTGTTCTGACGGCGCGCTTTCGATTGAAGTTTGGGGACATCGGGTTTCGGGCATTAGTCCGTCAAAGCCTGGATGGGGTGTTGCCGACGCACAACTCAAAATGTGTCGATCATTGGCTGACCGTTGGGCCGAACTTAAGCGCAAAATTGAGCTGTGGGTTGAGATTCAAGAACTTAACGAGCAGGGAGAGTACAGTTCGGTGGAAGTTCAGCAAAAATCTGATATTGAAACGGGAGGTATTTATCAGTTAAGACAAGGGCAACAGAGAAGAATAGCCGTGAGAGTAGTTCCGGTTCAAGACTCTGGAACATTACCAGTGATTTGTGAATCTATTAAGTCATTAGCGATCGGATGTGTTTGTGTCAGGTCTAAATTACAGAAACCTCTGGATTCTTATCAAGAAGAAGACTTGACCACTTTGAGAGAGAAATGGTCGG
This sequence comes from Archegozetes longisetosus, assembly GCA_018873245.2. Lineage (NCBI taxonomy): Eukaryota > Metazoa > Arthropoda > Arachnida > Sarcoptiformes > Trhypochthoniidae > Archegozetes > Archegozetes longisetosus. The sequence continues at coordinate 15,192,949 of JAEMBT020000001.1, read as the reverse complement.
AGGCGCTCTCACGAAGAAGAGAGTATTTGGACGATCAGATCAAAAAGTTAATTAATAAACAAAATAAGTCTAAAGAAGATAATGAACGTGAACAGAGTCTTATTGATCAGTGGGTCAGTTTGACTGAAGAGAGAAATGCAGTGAACTGTCCAGCTCCAGGATCTGAGATTCCAGGCGCGCCAGCAGATTGGGATCCACCACCAGGAATGGAAAGTCATATACCAGTCATTTTTCTAGATCTCAATAGTAAGCACAAGTTATTTGTCTTTATTATTTACAAGTTATGTATTTTTAGTCAAGCATTTATCAACAATCTAATCACAATTTTCGATAAATTGTTTTCATTCTATATGTTGTTTGTTTAGCGATTTATTATTTTTCGAAATGTAGAGGCAACGCATCAATAATTCATTATTTTAGCGCAAGTTTTTGATAAATAGCTTCCACTCGAGTTTTCTATCGATTTTTTACTATAACTGACAGCTGACTGATAAAGATAGCGAACAAACTTAAACTATTGTCAATCTTTCACTGTATAAACTTAGAATTGAATCGTTAGTGCATTTAATCTAATTATAGCTATTACTCAGTTTGACTTTCAGTCGAAAGCTTTCGTTTGGATGGTTTAATAAATTAAAAACTATTAAATTAATAGCGTTAAAGGTTATAGAAAAGTAAAGCGATTGTGTAGAAAGCATTAATCGATTTTATGGTACCAATCGTTGCATTGAATTCTGTCTGAAAAGGCCTAATTGTCATGTAATATGTTAGACATGTATTGACTACTAATTTTTTAAAACTCTGTTCGTTTATTTATTGTGAAAACAATCTACACTCTGTGTTTGCTGTCTCATTTATATCTACTGCTTAAGCTATAATTGTAACTTATTGTATTCTCTATTCTGTTAATATTCTGTTAATATTCTGGATATCAAATAAGTTATATCCAAGTCTACCTTTAGTTGAAAGTAGATTTTCCAAATCTAAAGTTTACTTATCATTTTATTGATCGATAGACCTTATTAATATTTAAGTAAAGTCTATTGAGGTAACTTTCATGAAAAATATATCAACTGAGGGATTTTAAGTTAGAGGTTTTATTGTACTCAGTCTATGAGTAGATGTTTTTCACTTTTCTCTAATATAAACTGTGTTGAGCTGAGACAATCTAATCGTTGTACGATTTATAGCTTGGTTTCTATCGAAGCTTAGCATATTTAGACATGTCTTACATTTAATTGAGCCAAGGCTTTGCATTGAAATACTGTCGCACTACTTTCGTCATTAGAATAGAATTTCATGTTTTCTCTACCAGTGCTCACTTTTATGCTTCTCATACATTAAATTGTTTTTTACTTCAATCTAAAACACATTTCTCATGAGAAATGTGTGAAACATTCAATGCTAATCACTCTAAACTTGAGAAATACAATCAAATTATATATTGATTATGTGTTATTTGCCAGTCACTCAATGATTGACCTTTTGGGACAACAATTACTTTCAACCAGTTCTCATTTGTCATGCCTTTCAGTTCACGACAAGACAAACAAAAATCAGTTTCACTACGCATTTTTGTTTTTCCACAATTCTAATCATGTCTAATTGAAACTCTGTCTCTTATTTCTGAAAGTTTCCTATTTTTTAAACTAACGTTTTGCTTAACGTTGTTTTCTCGAAGTGATCATTTGTCTGAAGTTAATACGAAAATAATTGAAGCCATTTCACAATTGCATAATAGGCTTTAGATTCAACTATAATAGTTATTATGAAAATAGGAAGCAAATCATCACTAGTACGAATAACTTGTCATTTTGTTTCACTTTTATCTCATTATTTCGGTCATAGCAACAATAGCTTTGTTCGTAGTATTATTTCGACTAAAAAATCAATGCATCAGATTGAGAGCAGCCATAAAATTGTCATTATTTTTGTTTAAATAAGCATTTACCAGAATTTAGACTGTTCTTAAAATGTTATTCTTTAAAATAGCGCACATTCTCAACAAAAGACCTGCTTTCAATTAAAACTTACAACAAATTTAGCCTTAATAATAAATTTGAATTAAACGTTAGAATAGTTTTACAAGTTGCTCAGCTTTTGTTAGAATTGATGACAATTTGATTTAATTTGTATATTTAGCTGACGACATGAGCATTTCGAGCACTCGAGAGAACGAGATCGCGGGCAGTAATTCAATACTGCCAAAAGAGCACAACGGAAGTCAATTTTTCAATTTGCCAATAGTTAGCTATTGTGAAAAGGACGTCAGTGCTGTAGCCCTTTGGGACTCATCGATGCACGACTCGGTCTATCTCAATCGAGTCACTCCACAGAATGAACGCATTTATTTGATTCTTAAAGTATCCGTACGTCTCAGTCATCCCGCAGTCATGGAGCTGATACTAAGAAAAAGACTATCAATCAATGTATATAAAAAGCAATCATTAACGGGGCGATTGTTCAAGAGAATTGGACGCGCAGACTGCTTGACAGCTAGTGGTGTCACTTATGAGATTGTTTCGTGCATTCCTAAAGCCAGTGAAGATCCTGAGGATCGCGAAACACTGGCATTAATGGCAGCTTCTGATGCAGACTTAACTACTTGTGATGGAGAATCTTATATTGAGAAATACACTAAAGGTGTGTCTGCTGTCGAGAGCATTCTAGCACTCGATCGACTTCGACAAGAAGTTGCAGCTAAAGAGCTATTGGCACGGAAAGGAAAACTGAACACCAGTATGAGTCAGGAAGCCTTGATTCGCAAGACTGCGAGTGTGCCCAACATGGCAAATATGGCTTTCTTTAGTTCTCCAATTGGTGGCAGTTCCACCAAATTAGAAAAGTCCGACTCTTCTTTCGATTTGTCTTATATAACATCTACTGCTTACGAAGGATTTGATAGGATTAGACAAAAGGCTAATTCTTTGTTAGGTGGAGGTGTATCAAGTACGGGAACACTAACTCCGACTGATGTCCAACAGCGACCACAGAGCAGTTCAACGCCTACATCTAAAGCGACGACACCGGCTGATACATTGCCTCCAATCAGGAACTCAACCACAGGTATGCATTATTTAGGTTTCATTCACCTTTCTTTTTCTGCCAAATACCTCTAATGTATTATTTGAGCTCAACTTATTTGTCATAACTCTGTCTCTTTCGCTGTATTAATGCAGCCAATCGTCCGAATTTCTTGAACCTCAACTTCAATCTGAATCTAGCGTTGAGGCAAACGTCTGGTAAAAGTATGCAAATTTCAATCTAATTGTTGCTTTAATTTGCGTTTTTATGTATCGCTCTTTGGTTTCTAATCATTTAATAAGACCATTGTATCTCATTGTGTCTCAAGCATTCAAAGTGATGCTTGAGTTGACAGACATTCTATTCCTATCGTTCAATTAGTTGCAATCTAGACATTAAGTCTTCAAATTTGAATGGTCTTATCATGAGGCAGTTTTCTAATTTGTAAAGTCTAATCATTATCGATTGAATTGTTTAATATAACTATTTTACTGCACTGATAGCTTCACCACTCGCTGTTATAAGTCCTCATTCATCAAAACAAGTCAAACCTATGAAAACATTACTTGAAGAACAATCGAGTAGAGAAGATCAACATTTATCAGAAGAAAGTGAAAGCGAAGAAAATTTTAACCACCAGAACGATGTTATAGTCGAAGTAGATGACATAAATGTTGATATGAACGAATCAGACATCCATGAATCAAATCAAACAGATATTAATGACAAAGAGAAAGATGATTATAGTGTAAAAGTAGATAACAATAATGTCGAGACATTCGATGAAGAAATTTCAGTAACCAAAACTGAATCATTAGTGAAAGATCAAGTAAAAGAGTCGACAACAACCGATAGTTTAGTAGAATTAGGAGCACAAACAAAGACCAATATAGCGGGAACGCCAAGTGTTTTGTCGAGTGGTTATGGTTCACAAGCGTTGACGAGTACACCAGCTTCTAGTGAGGACTCGATTTCTTTGCATTCGGGAAACGCTAGTTATGACGAAACAACTGCAAGTAATAATGATGTTTCAGTTATCGAAACCTTGCCAAACAATGAGAACGTCCAGACAAATCTAGATAGCAATGGCTGTGGTGCCAAAAGTGACAGCCAAACCAATAGTAAATTAGAAGATAATAATAATATAGAGCAAGTTATTAATAAGTCAGATAAAAATAGTGAAATTTCATCAGAAGTGCTTCAAGTGCCTAATAATTCATTAACAGTCGAGTCTACCAGTGATATCGATAATGATAGCATTAGTTCATATGATAGTAGGACTGATAACAATTTGATCACTGATTCGCAACAAATGGCCTCAGTTCCTGAATGGCTCGTTGTGGGTGAAAGTGTTCGAATCAGTCCCGAATCTAAGGTTGGTGTCGTGGCATATATCGGTAAAACACATTTTGCTTCTGGTATTTGGGTTGGCGTTGAATTAGACGCACCGACTGGAAAGAATGACGGATCAGTAAATGGAACCGTTTATTTCACGTGTAAACCTAAATATGGTATTTTTGTAAAGCCTGAAAAGCTGAAAATCGATCAACGCGGACGACTTCTCAGAGCTTCAAAAGCTTCTTATAATGATGGTATTTATCATTTGGTTTTATTATAGTTTTTATAGTTTATTAATCATTATATCGATTTGTCTTTAGAAACGTCTCCGATTGGGAACAATATCATAAACCAAAGTCAACCCAAACTTTATAAAGCCTCGAATGCGAAGTCTGCCAAAAGAATATAAATAATTACAGTAATAAAATAGGTATAAATAATGCTCAGAGTCTTATTGAGACTGAGAAGTCACAAGTCTTTTGCTTGATTTCAGCACAAAAACAAGACATCAATTTATTTAATCAGTCATACAATTGATTTAAGCGATGTTTGACTTATTTGATCCCTTTGTCGACATGTGTAAAGAAAAAGTTCCTCAAAAGCAGCTCATTATATTATTTAGATGTCAGCTAATTAATTAAATTATTACTCATTTCATTATCGTTTCGATTATCAGATGAATAGCAGTCGTTATGATTAATAGTTTTATGAGTTGAGAGCGATTTTCTGCATCACATCTTATGAAAATGAATGAATCACTTGGCTCTCAATTGTTGTCAAATCGACAGAAATCATGACTTCCGTCAACACATTCTTCCACATTGTTGTCAAAAATTCATTTATAACGAAGAAATCCTTTGAGGACGTGATATCTAAATGAAGATTAAATAACATTCCATTAAAGTTCTCGAAAAATGATGGCATTATGTGATAGTTATGATTATAACCTCTTTAAGTCTACTCTATATTTAAATGATGTGCGTTTCAAACAAATTTTTGATTTTATTTAAACTACAAACGAGTTTTGTTTCTTTCCATACCTCATAACAATTTTTATATAATTTTTTCTAAAGTTTATAATTTAGTCTATTTTATTCGGTAATGATTTAGAGCACAATCCAAATGAGAGACCATTTGTTTGGATTTGATTCAAACAATTTGTTTTGTTTATGAATTTTTAAAAATTATAAAATATTATTTTGTTTATTAGTTTAATTTGTTTTAAGAGAGAATAAGAGAGATGTTTTAATTGTAATATATATTGAACATGTTTTTGATTTTACTGTTTATTCCGTTTAAAGTTTTCAAATGTTTTAACCAAAACCAATCAAATCATATGAGTAAAAGTGATTTGTGTTATATATTAAACGCAATAAATTTGACTAAACAAGAATGTAATAAACGATTGATGCAAATTCACTGAAACCATTCGAAGCTCTAATTATTGTACACATTATAGTATTCATACCAAGTGCTCAACTAATTAATTGTATTTATTACATAAGTATATTGATTATTAAAAATTTATAAATCGCTTATCGTATTGTTTATTATTATCACATTTTATGCAATCTTACTGTTTGCATGTTATCTAAAGTATTTATCTAAAGTTTCTCATAACTTTTTCAGCTTCCAAGTGAAGCCAAAGCTTTTGAAAACTTTTGAAAATTTGAACAAGCTTTGTGAGAATTTCAATAAGCCGCTAAACTTTTGTTTTACTCCTAACTTACTAGCAACAATTCTAAACTTCCTATACACTAATAAATAGCTCTTAAGTGTTGAAAAACTCACTTATTTAAGAGTAATGACCGAATTTTGTTCGAAATGTTTAAAACCTCAATGAATGCAATCTAAACTGAATTACGTCCGAAATAAAAGGAGAAATCTTGTTTTAATAGTTCACTGCAAACATGAAATAATCATAAAAGTTTTTCTAACTTTTTGCGCAACAAAAGTAGCATCATTAATAGCGGTGTTTGTGAAAGGTTAATTGCTTCTGCGTGCTTCTGCGGTCTTTATCATTACAAGACATTAGCTGATGTGTTAATAAAGACAGTGGAAATAGTTGAAACCGTTGACAAAAAATCAGTATTTATGGGCTGATTTGATGATGCATAGAGTAAAAAAGCTTTATTTTATTCGACAGTCAACTGATAAGGGTTTAACTCAAACAATTAGAAAGACTGTAAAATAAGAGAACGTCATTTATGTATTAGTAGTAACGCCACGTGTGTGTGACTTAGATCTTCCTTTTCCGATACAAAACAATGGCGAAAGCAATCAGCAAAAAGCGTAAAGTAATTCAATTGAATCAAAAATATAATTAACTATCAATTAATTGAATCAATTTGTTATACAGTTTGTGAGCGATGGTGTCTTCAAAGCAGAATTGGACGAATTTCTGCGAAGAGAGTTAGCCGAAGATGGATACAGTGGTGTTGAGGTTAGGATGAGTCCGACTAGGACTGAAATCATAATTTTGGCCACGAGAACACAATCGGTCTTAGGAGAAAAGGGAAGACGTATCCGAGAACTGACTTCAGTCGTACAGAAGAGGTTCAATTTTCAAGAAGGAACAGTTGAGGTATAGCTCAGTACAATACCCATAAAGACATTCATTGAACCCTTGTTTCAATCCTTATCCAATTATCAATAATTCAATTGTATTTATTTCATTTGACGACCAGATGTACGCCGAAAAGGTATCCGATAGAGGTCTTTGTGCTATCGCTCAGTGCGAATCACTTCGATACAAACTAATCGGAGGTCTAGCTGTTCGCCGCGCCTGTTATGGTGTCTTGCGATTCATCATGGAATCAGGCGCTAAAGGATGTGAAGTTGTGGTCAGCGGCAAATTGAGAGGACAGAGAGCTAAGAGCATGAAGTTCGTAGACGGATGGATGATTCACTCCGGAGAGCCCACTAATGACTACGTTGACACTGCTGTCAGACATGTCCTCCTCAGACAAGGAGTCCTCGGTATTAAGGTTAGCATTCATTTCATATTTATCTTGAATTTTGATTTGAGTTTTGCTAGATTTTGATTGTATTTGTATTGTATTCGTTCGTGTTTCTGTTGCATTTATTTGTATTTCAATTATGTTTACTCATATTTCTATTGTATTTGTGCTCTATTTTAGGTCAAAATTATGCTGCCGTGGGATTTGACCGGAAAGAAAGGACCAAAACTTCCACTTCCAGACCACGTGAATATTGTGGAGCCTAAAGAAGAAGCGATTCCATCTCAACCATACTCGGAATCAAAAGAAAACGTTAAACCAGCAGTTCCTTTGATAACTGCTTAGATTTGAATGAAATACATGTTTTGTTTAATCTATATTCAAACTAACATAAATGAATAAAAATGTCCTGATTTAATGAAGTGCTTGTTTCTCATTTTTATCTGCTTTATTACTGTTTTAGTTCGATTTCAATTTTTGCAAAATGTCTTCATTTTTGTCAATGATTGCTATAAGCTTTGAATAGCTGTTGACTTCATTTCTAACGTTTTGATAGTTTCAAAATGATCAATATTTTGAAACTGACTTTCACTTCAATCATATTATAAATGGTTCTTAATTTATGTACTGGAAATGAGTTATTTAGTAAATTAGAGTTTGATACTAATTTGTAACATGCTTAAAAGTTGACATGCAGTTCAGAGAAGTTGCGCTTTCAAGTTGCATACAAAGCAACGTTTCTGTAGAAGAGTGACATCTGTTTGTAGTTATCCATAATTCATATAATGCACTCATATCTCAAATCAAAACAAGAAAAGACTCCAATTTTCAAAATATATGTAAATCAAAACAATTGAAACAATGAGTTTCTCATCAGACGAGGTATGAAAAGAATAATTAATTAAATAAAATTGCAAAAAAATAAAAATAAATATGAAATAAAGAAAAGTAAATGAAATTGAGTTTGAATTGAATTTCAGGTGAATTTTCTTGTATACCGGTATTTACAAGAGTCGGGTTTCAGTCATTCAGCGTTTGTGTTTGGAGTAGAGTCACATATCGCGCAGTCAAACATAAATGGAGGACTAGTACCACCAGCAGCTCTCCTGTCAATCATTCAAAAAGGACTTCAGTTTACCGAAGCAGAGATCAGTATTGGGGAAGACGGTACCGAACGCAACATCGAATCGCTGTCACTGATTGATGCAGTCATGCCTGATGTTGTCATGACTAGACAGAGGGACACCAATAGAAATAATGCCAACGCTGACAACAAAAATGACATCTTAATGGAAGATAACTCAACTAAACCTATGGATGAAGGCAATGCTTCCAACGCTACCACAACTCCAACGACTACTTCACAGTCTTCACTTGTAGCCAACAATGTAGTTCAAGACAACAGTAGTATTGAAATACCAGCTTCCAGAGCCACTGTTCTTCGTGGTCACGAGAGCGAGGTTTTCATCTGCGCTTGGAATCCAGCTTCTGATTTGTTGGCTTCTGGTTCAGGAGACTCGACAGCTAGGATTTGGAATATGAGTGAATCGTCACAAAGTACTCAACAGTTGGTTTTAAGACATTGCATACAAAAAGGGTATGAATTGTAGTTATATCTAGTTATTAATCACTAGTTTTTCAATTGACTGCCATTGAAGTTTTGTCTGATTGTTCTAGTGGTACGGAAGTTCCTTCTAATAAAGACGTCACTTCACTTGACTGGAACTCTGATGGAACTCTTTTGGCAACTGGCAGTTACGATGGTTTCGCTCGTATTTGGACCACTGATGGCCGACTGGCCTCTACTTTAGGCCAACATAAGGGACCAATTTTTGCACTTAAATGGAACAAAAAAGGAAACTATATATTGAGCGCTGGAGTTGACAAAACGGTATAAATTCTCGCAGATATTAAGAGCAATACAATAATTATGATAATGCAACACAATACCGATTTTTGATTTTCAACTTAACTTTTCAGACTATCATTTGGGACGCATCGACTGGACAGTGCACTCAACAGGTATAGAGCTTTTAATAATTTATTTAAACCAAATCGCACATGTAGTCAATTTTAAATCTTTTTCTAATCAAATAGTTTGCATTTCATTGCGCACCCGCTCTAGATGTCGATTGGCAGGTATTTTATTTATATTTTTATTATTTCAACTGAAATCTAATCAGTTGTTTGCAATTACATCAAGACAAATGTTTCATTTGCCTCGTGTTCAACCGATCAATGCATACACGTTTGCAAATTGGGTGCAGAGAAACCAATCAAAACATTTACGGGTCATTCGAATGAAGTCAATGCAATCAAATGGTGTCCATCAGGAAGTCTTCTGGCGTCATGTTCTGATGACATGACTTTAAAAATATGGTCAATGAAACAGGACTCATGTGTTCACGACCTTCAGGCACACCAAAAGGAGATATACACAATAAAGTGGTCGCCGACGGGACCCAACACTCATAATCCGAATCTACCATTGATCTTAGCATCGGCTTCGTTCGATTCGACCGTTCGTTTGTGGGAAGTCGAAAGAGGAACTTGTATCTACACATTAACGCGTCATTCGGAACCCGTGTATTCGGTAGCCTTCAGTCCTGACGGACGATTCCTGGCTTCCGGCAGTTTTGATAAATGTGTACACATTTGGTCGACACAAAGCGGACAGTTAGTTCATTCGTATAAAGGGACTGGAGGTATATTTGAAGTTTGTTGGAATGCCAGAGGAGACAAAGTCGGCGCATCTGCTTCTGATGGATCGGTAATTATTAAACAAATCACTCTTTCAATCAATTAATTGATTTAATTGTTTTTTATAGGTTTTTGTGTTGGATTTGCGAAAATAATCATTTGATGACCACTTCATTTTAATTCTTTTGTAAATAATATTCAGAACTGTTTTGATAGAAAACATTTTTAAGCAATGGTTCTCTTAATCTGGTGTATTATTTGATTAATTTTGCTACAATTTTTAAGATCTATTTATTCAAACTAATAATGATTGCCATTAAGTTTTACAGAGAAGTACAATAAGTACTTCTAAATTTCATATTGTTTCAAATTTGGAAACTTCTTGTAAAAGTTGTCAATCGCTTAATGACTTGTCAAAATTTTATTTATTCAGCTTTCCTCAAGTTGTTTTATCGCATTAAACATTATTTCAATCATAGATTTCAAACTTGCCCGTTACTTTAGTTTAAAAAATTAGTTATAACCAGAGTTGGGCAAAATAACTGAAAAAAAGTTTACTAATATAATTGTGAAACAAACCTTAATATTAAACTTTGAATTTTATTATGAAAACTTGATCCAATAATTAGAGTATTGTCAATGATTCATTGTTTTAAAATATCTTTTAGTACATGACTTATGTTTCAATACATATACTTATCTTATTGAAATATGAATCATATATTAAAAGTCAATATTTGAGAGTAAAATTCACTGTTCAATATTAGGTTTGTTTCACAATTATATTGATCAACTATTTTTTCAACTATTTTGCCCAACTCTGGTTATAATCTACATATCTCATGTTTGTCTATCTTTGTTTTATAAATTAATTTTAAAGTCGAATGTGGCTACATTACAAGATTTTGATATTTTTGCATTCAAGTCTGAAGACTTATCAGACTATAAAAACACTCCTGGAACCAGAACTGGATCCACTAGGTTCAGGTGTACGATACTATGTAGTTACTGTACTTTTACAGGGACACGTTGCGCGGTTGCAGATTTTCCTCAATAATTTAGACAAATAAATGGTTGTTATTGTCAAAATTTTGAGCTTTTAAAACTTATATTTTTGGCATGTAAGAATTAAAAGTAAAAAATAAATACTGAGTCGATGATTACCAGAATGAGTAAAAAGTTGTATAAAAATACTGTTCTTTAGAGTAAAAAAATCAAACGATTTTTCATTAAAGATTAGCATTTGACGATTGAATGAGTTTTTCGAGTATAGTAAGAATCTACTCTATTCGATTCTCCTGACTTCAAGGATCATGAATATATAATTCTTTTTAAAAGTTAGTTTCTGCAATTCGAGATTTTCGATCTCAATGTTCGGAGTTAATTATACCGATATAATTAGATATCTATATAAAACTAGGTTCTACAAAATGAAAAATTTTTGAAAATGTTTTAAACATTTGTTTTAAATTAGAATTGAGTTTATTATCTTTGAAGAAAATAAGTAAACTTCGGCTCATTCCAGGCCACGGGGTGTCCCGCTTCATACTTTGTCGGGACACGAGACAAATCTCTTTATTCCAAGACTATTTCAGCGAAACCGGGACGGGTGGCATTCTTAGTCGGCGACCATTTTATTGTGTAATTCTCCTTTTGATGTACCTGAATATTATGAGTCCTGTTTCATTGATAACATTTTTAGAATCATGTCATCAGAACATGACGCAAAGACTCTCCGATGGAAACCATTTATTTGCATTGACTTCGTTTGAATGACCCGTAAATGTTTTGATTTTCTCTGCATCCAGCATCCAATTTGCAGACTGTATGCATTGACTGGTTGAACAAGAAAGGGAATGAGACATTTGCCTTAATGTGATTGCAAACAATTGATAAAATCCATTGATCTGCTCATAATTAATTCGATCCAATATTAATTTAGATCTTTAAAACATACACCTATGGACAACCAGAAGTTCCGTCGGAAAATCGCTATAACTTTTTTATCTTGCTGAATATTCAAATTTCCTTCAAATCATAGAAATTACATTTATTCTACGTTAATTTGGTGAACAAATTTTGAAAATCGGATTAAAAAGTCAAAAGTTATAAAGATTTTGCGAGTCAACGTGGCAAGTGATTTGCAACATAAATTATGTTGACTCGCAAAATCTTTATAACTTTTGACTTTGTAATCCGATTCTCAAAATTTGTTCACCAAATTAACGTAGAATAAATGTAATTTCTATGATTTGAAGGAAATTTGAAAATTCAGCAAGATAAAAAAGTTATAGTGGTTTGAAAAAATTAAATCACATTTACATTACATTTTAAGAAACTACATTTATTCTTGGTTAATTTGGTGTAAAAATTATTTAAATCGATCAAGCCAATCAAAAGTTATAGCGATTTTCCAACGGAACTTCTGGTTGTCCATAGGTGTATATAAGCTCATTCTTTTAAAAAAAATATTTAAATTTTTATAAAAATTAATTTGACTTAAACTAATTTACCGAACATTTCTATAGTTTAGGACATGCTTCACTTTACTATATGAGAAAATTATTTATAAACGTGTTTGAAAACATTTAAATCGCCTGTGGGTACGGTCAATCACTGAACATATTAAATATATTTTATTGCAATACATTGACTGCATTTCATTCAGTGTTATTCATTTTAATATAACAAATACTTAAAATCGAATATATTTTTAAACTGATTCATTATTAAACAACAAAAGTTAAAAATGAATTCAAAACAGAAGAAAAAATCGATTGAAGATCGGTCGAAAATTTAGTTTTTAAAAAAATAAACAATCGATTCTGAATTGAATTAAACAAAACTAAACCAAAGAATAGTACAAATTATTTCTTTTCATTTCGTTTTTATGTTCTTTAATTATAATTTATTTAGCCTCAGCTGCTTCTCCAAAATCAGCTCCGAGTCCAACGCAATCAGAATTCAGCTCTTTATCTTCAACATTTATTGAAACAGGTTCACCGTTACTTTCAACTCCTTCGATATCGAGAACGTCTATATCACCGAAATCAACTTCATACTTACCTTGTTCATGTTCTTCTCTGATAGCAACATCGCACCCTATTCACTCTTCGACAGTGGATTCGTTAATGTAAATGCATTATACCTCTAAACAGTCTATCCAGCTTATAGAAAATCGTGCTATAGTAAACTCTTCTAGCTTCACCGACATGTTCAATATAAATAAGTAGTGTTAGACATCAGCTCAGCTAAATGGTACTTTTGAGCTAATAAAATCAGCTCAGCTCAGCTCAATTGGCAATAGTTGAATTTGTTAGTTTACTATTTCTTAGACTATTAATCCAAATAGAAATTTGATACTTTCTGTGAAAAAGCTATGACTAATTTGCTGTATAGACCAATTAGGTTTAGTTTAAACAAAATACTTTGCAATAGCTCTTATAATACGATTTTAAAACGTCTTGATTTCAAGATAGAATAGATGTCAATTAATTCAGTTCAAAAGAAGTTTCGATAGCGTAAAATTAAAATCTATATTTGATATATTTGTGAGTAAATTTGAAAAATGTCCTCAATTAGTACAGAAGTAGATAAAGAGGACATTAATTTAAAAATTGAACAATTGAGTGAAAATGAAGACTTTGAAACACGTAAAAAGTGGAACAAAAAAGACTATTTTACCGAAGTAGGCGATAGTCTTAAATGTAATAAATGTGAATCAAAGTATAAGAAATCTGTTTCGACTAATACTTTGAGAAAACACGTCAAAAATTTTCATACGGAGTCAAAATCTAAAATCACAGATTATTACAAGAAAATAGAGAAACAAAATATAAATGATATTAGAGAATGTTTGATGAGATTTGTCGTTATGGGAGGACATGCATTCTCTATCATTGATGAGCCAGATTTTATTACTTTATTGAAGTCTTTATCACCAAATATACAAATACCTTCTGGGAAGACAATACAGAGAGATATCTTCGAAAATTTTAACGCAAAGAAGTCAAGACTAATTCAAACGTTTAGTGAACTCAGTTTCAAAATTGCTATTACGACAGACATCTGGACATCAATAGCAAACAGGCCATATCTTGCAATAACGGCTCATTTCATTGATGCGAAACTTAAGGCAAATTTTAATTTATTTCTGTAATATCCCACATCCACACGGAGGAGAACAAGTAAAAAATGCTTTGATTGAAACTTTAAATGAGTGTAATATTCTTACCAAAGTTATTGCAATAACTTCTGATAATGCAATGAATAACATAAAAGGTCTCAATCTTTTGAATGAATATTTGGAATCAAACTTAGAAATTGAGAGTGTGTGCCATTTTCCTTGTTTTGCGCATATATTAAACTTAAGTATAAACGATGGTATTAAGGACTTCGCTAATGTTTAATTAAGAAAATTGGCGCTGTTATGAAAAGCTCTTCAAGTAAGGCTCAAGCATTTGAAGAAACAGCAAAAGCTAATAATCATGAATATGTTAAGCTTAAACGAGATTTATATATCAGATGGAATTCAACATATGATATGATCGAGAGGGCTATAAAAATGAAACGAGTCATTCAAATTATGTGCATTAATGATGATGAATATAATCAGTATTCTATCTCAGAAGAAGAATGGAAGAATTTGGAGACAATTTCGAAATTTTTGAAACCATTCTATGAAGGCGACTACTATTCTTTCTGGACAGAAATTTCGAGTATTAATTTTGTATTGCCTTTGCTTAAGGCCTTAAAAGATCATTCAAAGCTTGTTTCAAGTAAATCATTGCTTAGGAAATGTTCAGAAATGATTCTCATTAAGCTTGAAAAATATTAAACGCGTTGGAAAAAAGACTTGAGTCTATTTGCTGCCATTTTAGATCCACGTCTTAATTTTGATTATTTAAAATTGATCCTAAAACCAGAAGAATATGAGAGCATAACAAAAAAGTTCAATGAAAAATTTAGCGATTATTTTAAAAAATATTCAACTACAACAATATAATGGCAGGTCCTTCAATACTGCACTCTATATATAAGAAACGGCGGTTCGATAATACAGAAGAAGTGGAGAATTATTCTAAAATATCACAAGAAGATTCTAGCATAAATCCAATCGAATGGTAGAAAATGCATAAATCCACATATTTTTGCCTTTCAGAATTCGCCTTTGATGTTCTTTGCATTCCTGCCACCAGTGTCCCCAGCGAACAAGTCTTCTCTAAAGCTGGTGTTATTATTTCTCAAAGGAGAAATAGATTATCAGATACTTCAATAAGAAGTTTAATGTGCTTGAATTCAATGTTTAAATACTTTGATTCGGAATAAGCATTAATCTAATCATTTGATATTTTAATTACTTAACTTTAAGCAACAAAATATCATTGAAATCTAGATCATTTAATTCTAAGACTAATTTTTCTTATTTTGTAACTGTTTTAGAGTATTAATAGTGAATATTAAAATTTTTCGCAAATAATCTCAATTTATCAATTTAATTGGATCAGTTCAGCTCACGGCTCAGCTCAGCTCAGCTCACAGCTCAGCTCAAGCTCAGAGCTGATGTCTATCACTATAAATAAGATTGTATATATTATAGAGAATATAAGCATTATCTTTAAATAGAAACGAACACATGCTGAGTTCTAAATTTTAAATTTTATCTGCCACGATAATCAGAACGTTAGGCCCGACAAATTCTGGAAAAATTGATAAGACAATGTAGGCGGAAAACTTCAGAAAAATGCCTCATTTAGGTCATAAAAATCATTTTAGACTTTTAAATAATACGTTTTGTTATTGATAATGCAAAAGCGTGTCCGTTTATTTCTGTCTTTGTTGCCTTCAAAAGTCCAGCTAATTGGATATTATAAAATAGATATTTATTTTTTAATTGAAAAGTTAATGAATGAATGAATTATTTATTTGTAAAACAATTTTAAGATAAACAGCAGCATTTTAAGCTAATATTTATGTTATATTTTTTGTAATATGATGATATTATAAATGATTGATATTTCTAAATATTTTATCAAATTAGAAAACATTTGGCATTCATTGGGTTTGCTTCCAATTTAAGATCTATTTGTAGTTTTATGAGAATAATTTTGATTAAAAGATCAATTTTAACTTACTTTTATACAAATGAAATTGATATAAAATTTTTGTTTATGATTTTCTTATTTTGAAAGGGGTCACAATATAAAAATTTAATTATAGGCTGTTCGCTAACTGAAAGCACTCTTAATTATGAATAACTTTTATTCTAATTGACTTTTATGTTCATTGATTTAATTACTATTATTAGAAAGCAAAGGAAGATTCGATGGCCCCATAGAAAATTCCCCTGAAACACCGATTTCTTTGAAAATTTTTATTCCAAAGAACACTAAAAAAGAATATATGTTTGTGCTTATCACTTTGAGATTGGATGCGTCTGAGCGCTGCAAAAATTCCAGAAGTTTGAATTTTCAAATTTTTATTGTAAGAAAACCGTTAGAGATATTTTGAAAATTTTTTCACCAAAACTTAAAGTTTGAATACAAGTTTATGAGGGAAAAAATCATCATAAAGTTTTCATTATTAAGAAAGTTATAAAGACAATAAAATTTCAAAAATTTATTTATACATGTTACCCCTAAAGGGCTAGCTTGGGAATTTTTCCTAAAAAACAACTTTATCTAAAGAAGCTTTGTTTAAAAGGAAAAGCTAGCCCTTTTGGGGTAACATGTTGAAAAAATACAAAAACCAGAAATTCAATTTTTATTCATTTTCAAATTATTTTGAATATGTTTAAAATAGTTAATGTTAAAAATTTTAAATTTCATCATTTATAATAATTATGGAATTTTTATTGAGTTTTGAAATCATATTTATTACATACTGCTTGAATAAACTTTAGTCAGGTTCTCAAATAAAACATTAAATGAAAATTTAAGGTTTATCAGTCAAGAGTGTCAACTTTGCAATGAAAGATCCTGAGTTTGAAACTACTTTTCATAAATATTTTTCAAACTTATTAATCTTTTCATTAATTAAAATTTTTTCATTTGCAAAAAATCATATTCTTTTCCATTTTATTCAGCTAAAATTCGATTTTTCACATCTATTTTGTTAATGTTTTCAAAACAAATTGCACAAAAACAACTATAAATACGATAAAATTCAATTTTTTGCATTATAAATGAATTAGATTGGTTTTTTCCCCATGTTTTAAAAAAATTATTTTATCCAGTTTTGAGGGGAAGGGCCAATGTTATAATGGAATCCTTCTTTGTACATTTTACTTATTACTATAATTAAATAAAAATGAATTTGTTCTAATAAAATAATTTCAAAGTTATTTTACTCTTGTTAATTTTACTTGGAATGCATTTATCAAAAATTTTAAAACATAATTTTTGTGTAAAATTTTATATGGCGACATTTTTTGTACAGCGACATTATTGTAGGTGACATTATTATAGGCAATATTTTTTACTGTCTACATTATTTACGGCGACATTATTGGCGGCGACATTTTGACGTAGAAGCAAAGTAACTGTTCATGAAAATAATGAATAGAAAATTGAACATACACGTGACTCGATATTATTAAGATTAATTATTACTTAATTTCCTAGACAATTTTATGATAAGTTTTAAGATTAAAATTAACTTATTTCTCAAAGTTGAATTTGTCGAATAAATCTATAAATATTTTAAATGTTTTATTTTCTAATTAATTTTTCTCACTAACTTGATGTTTTCCATCCATTATCATGAATAGTTACTTTATTGACAAAATTTTTATCATTTGAATTTGAATATTTGAGCAAATGATTTTTTAGGAAAAACCTTTACATGTTTTAATTTGTTACCAGTATCAAGATATTTGAGCTCATAATCGAAAATTTCTGCTCAATTAAAAATTTTTATTTTAAAGTTCAATGCGCTATAACTCTGAAGATGAGAGATTTTCAGTCAAACCAAAATACACGTACTCAGTCATTTTTAAATAGTTTCTATTTCATTCATCACAATTAAAAATATTCGTTGATTACTTCTGTCTGAATTGACGCTATATATGGACAGAGTCACGGGAGGCGAAGTACGCCACTTTGTAAACAAAATGTTCGCGACCCATAGTCTCTCAAAAAGTGTTTCATTCAAATTAAGTTATGTTTAGATATATAGAATGCTCAAAAACCGAGCCTCGGTTTTAATGACTGTACATAGATGGGTTAATAAGTTTCAGAGAGAGAGAGAGAGAGAGAGAGAGAGAGAGAGAGAGAGAGACCTGAATTAGATGCAGAACTTGTTTGCCCACCCTTGTAATTTGTGACACTAAAGTAATAAACGCAAATAAGATAGAAATTTTATAAGCAGGACGAGTGTTGATCTCCTTGTCACCTCTAATGTTATCAATTACAGTTTAATGATAATAAGAGCGTTTGAAAATCTATTTTCTAAAAGGTATGAATTATATAGGAAAGGGTGTTAGAGTCGAATGTGACAAACGTGTTTCACAGAGAGGAATGAACTCTTAAAAGTTCCATATTTACATTAAGTATTGTATCTCTTTATCTGAAATCAGCTTTAGTAGAATGTTGTGTTATTTCAAAAGATGTCACTAGTTAGGTAGATTTTAATAAAAATGAAATTTTTATTCTTGATTCCAAAAATAAAAATGGTTGATAAAAAATATTTATTATCTATAATACTTTAACGCTATATTGATAGAGATTAAAAACATATTAGTACAGAGATTAGTCCAAATAAATTGTAAACAAAACACTCAAGTTTAATCAGGTGAAGTGTATTAACGCAAGGATAGTATTACGGAATTGACATTATGAAGTTTTGATAAAATATTTACTTATATTTTGATTGATAACTTAAGAACTCAATATGAAAATATTAATGTGGTAAATTATCACTTTAATTTATGTAGATTTCATTATTATGTCGCTATAATGAGAAGGGTACTTGTTTATATATGTTTATAAGAAAATATAATTTACATGTGTATAATTTATTTGAGATTAGTGATAAATGAACAACTATGGTTACCATAGATGTAACTAATCGATGCACTGAAAACTTCGATACAGTTAGTCTCAATACTTTTTGAAAACTGATAAAATTCAAGTGTCGGCTAAGTATCATTTTTACAAAGATTTTCTTAGAAATTAAAAGAATTTCACACTCGAAGGTTAACAATAAATCAGATAGTGATTTACGATTAAATGCAATAACAAGAATCTATGGCATTATATGGATCTTATATATGAAAAAATAGGTTTAATGTAAAGTTAATAGAGATTCAATTATTCAAACATCTGTTTTGTACAATCATTTTTAAAATGGAACATTAGTGAACAGTTCAATTATCCTATGTTGCACTTAATATCTGACTGAAAAATCAAATTTATGAATTTTTCTTAAAATAGCTTATTTTGAATTCATATAATCTTATTTCAAAATCTTTTAACTAAACGAAAAGTCCTATTCGAATCTTAGGAAGTCTGATTCGAGTTATTAGGATACTAATTTTGAAATTGTATTAGTTTTATATTCGAAATCTGACCTATTACATCTTTTACATAAATAGACTTATAGCGCCTTCGTGCTAGGTCAAAACGTGAAATGAATTATTACTCTATGAGACCTAGAGCCAAGTATCCAAGAAACGGAGTCGGATTTTTTCTACATGTAGCTATAGTAAAACATTTCAAATGGTGAAATTTTCAGGAATAACATTTTCGCATTCAGAAGAAACATCGAGAAAGTTATATTTTAATGAATATATGAAACTCCGCCGAATAATTCAGTTTAAAGGATAAGGTAAAAGTTATTTGTATTGAGTGTGAGCTTAATCATTTTAACATTATGTTAATTTGAGTATATTGAAATAAAAATATTTAAAGTAATTTGTTAGAGTCAAGGAATGAGTTTATTCAAGTGTTATTCAGAGAAAATATTAGGTTGTAAACAAAGTTTTTTCGTTTTTTTAAAACGAAATTTATGAAAAAACGAAAAAACTTTGTTTACAACCTAATACATCAAATTGGTTGCTTTGAGTCTCTCAATACAAATAGGCATAACTTCACGTCTTAAC
This sequence comes from Archegozetes longisetosus, assembly GCA_018873245.2. Taxonomy (NCBI): domain Eukaryota; kingdom Metazoa; phylum Arthropoda; class Arachnida; order Sarcoptiformes; family Trhypochthoniidae; genus Archegozetes; species Archegozetes longisetosus. The sequence goes on along the minus strand of JAEMBT020000001.1, from coordinate 15,172,828 downwards.
GGAACTTAATAACTTATATTGCACTTAACATTCAGTCTCCTACTAAACAAATCCTTTTATCTAAAGCTTGAGTTGTAGAAATTGCCAATATATTTAATGCAACCTTTGAGGTAATTGATAACATATTGACAAATATTTTATTCTTCAAAAATTGAATTGCGTTTAGCTTCTCATTATTTTCCTTTAAACTATTCAGCAAATTTTTACAATATCCCCTTCTACATAGCAGCACCAAACGATGTACAGATAGCACTAGAGTAGAGCAAAAAATATACTAGAAATATTCGCTGCGAATTAAATGAGCCAAAGTTACAAGCTTTTAAAAAGTGCGAGTAATTAAGCATAAATAGTTTATAAACAAGTTCTATATACACTTTCAGGGTAAGTATCTTTGCTGGTTAGTGCGTTAGTAGTATGTTTAGGTTTAGTCATACAAGCTTGTTAGGTTGGACGGCCCTCAAGAAGTTACTAGAGGAAATGACAAGATATTTGTATAGTCCCTCACAAATTACTTCCTGTGAAGAGTCACTGTCAAAATCGAGTCAACTGACTACTATTGATGAGAACTACAATAGAGTTGAACGATTGGGACAGTGGTTTAAATGGTTAGATTATAGTAATAGTGCAGAGCCAAAGTAGGCGGAGTTACAGACATACTATATATAACTAGACTCCACCGACTGAGTAAATTTTATGATCCCACCCCATAGGTGGCCACGCTCCCTTTTCAGAAATGTTCACATAACTCAATAACGGATTGGTGGAAGCCTACGGGGCTTGGCTCAATAGACTCAGAATTAAATGTTACGTAAGGAGGTATATATAGGACACCCCATCTGCATGCCAAATCTTTAATTTTCAAAAGCTATATTTCTTAAATATTTGTCACACTATTACAACAGTTCGTGATGATATGAGAGGTGCTATAGCCACGTGATATATATTGTTGAACCTAACTTAAAGAGTTATGTTAAGTCCACGCATCACTTTTGAGGCCACGCCCACTCTCTAAGAATTGCTTATATCTTCGAAACGAGTAGGCGTGGCTTTGCAAGAGCAGGCTCTTTCGACTTCTCATTACATTCTATGATATAATAATCGCAAATGTGGTACCTCATCTTCACATAAAATGCAATGAGTAGTCGGAGGAACCTGCTCTTGCAAAGCTATGCCTTTTCGTTTCGAAGATGTAACCAGTTCTTAGAAAGTCAGTGTGACCTCAAAAGTGCTGCGTGAACTGAGCATAACTCTTTAAGTTAGATTCAACGACATATATAATGTGACTATAGCACCTCTAATGTTGTCATGAACCATTTCAATAGGCTAACGAATATTTAAGAAATATATAATTTTTGAAAATTAAAAAAATTTGACATGTAGTTGGGGATGGTCTATGTATACCTCCTTATGTAACATATAATTCTGAATCGATTGAGCCAAGCTCCATAAGCTTTCACCAATCCTTTACTGAGTTATGTGAACACTTCTGAAAATGGGGCGTGGCCACCCATGGAATGGGGTCATAAACTTTACTCAATCGGTGAGTCTAATCATATATATAGTATACCTGTAACCCCGCCTACTTTGGCCCTGCACTATTAATATAATCTAACTACTGAAATTTCTAGAAATATTTAAATTTAATTAAATTTATAATTAGCTAATTTTTAAATTAACATTCATAGAGTTCATCAATTTAATGAACTTTGTCAAAGTTGACTGTGATCAAATTTCTGTTGTCATAGTTTAATCTAAATGAGTTCTCAAATTTTAATGAATCAACCCACTCAAAGGCGAACGTCACGCGAATTTCATACAATTGGGTATGCTTAGCTAACTAGTGAGTGTGGCACTTCGATTCGCCTACTCGAGATCTATCGACTTAACTTTTCTGCTGATTTCCTCCTTCCGGAAATTAGGGTCACGTGAAATTTGTAAAACTGAGCGTATCTCATGAATGGATCGACATGGCCCGACCTAACTTATTTATTTCTACTTGTTTTGTCTGTGTAGAAATATAATAGTACATAATTATTATATTTTGAGAACAATCAATTATATAACTTTAATTATGAAATCAAAACATAGTTATTTCATGTAGTGATTGATATGGATTAGAAAGTATAAAAATTGATGATGCTTCATTAAGTATCGAGTATATTAATCTCAGAAAAATTGTATATATGTAATTTCGACAGAGCTTGGCCTATGTATATCGAAGTGAATTCTCAAGACCCTTTATCTTCGCTGTATCAAAGTTCACTGTATATTTATGCATGTTTGTGAGACGTAACGAAATTGAGAGGTCTTTAAACTTCAATCTTGTAATTATTCCAAAATAACTTTCCAAAAGAAGGCTTTTCATTCAAAATCAAGTTGAGAAATCACATAAAAATACTCTAATTTTTATAATACATTTTCTACTTTCCACAAATCAGAGATAAATTTTAGTCTTTCTAAGAAATAAAAATAGATTAGATAACAACATTCTAAGGGACTTACATGAACGATGTCGAGAAACTCAACAATACATGTCCAAATAGCATGAAAAAATTAACGTTTCTTTTCAAAAAGTTTACGTTTGATTTTAACTATTGACACCCATTAAACTGGAAATAATTTTTTGGATAAAATTTAATGACATTCCACAGATTTATGATGTCACCCTGAGAGCATTGTATAAGCAGCTCTATTCGTATATTTCACGTCATTTTTAAACGAAAATGTACATGATTCATGATAAAAACTTAATACAAGGCAGTTCGTCGATTTAAACAATAAAGTTTTGGTATATTGTGAGCAACTCTAAAAATAATAATGGCCAGAAGTATTTCTGAGTTTCAAATTTTTAATAATCAGACTAATGTTATCAAGGAATCTATTAAACTATTCTATATTTTTGAGGATAGAGATGAAAAAACTTATACTATAAATGATTATTTTAATGTTATAATAGTAACTGGTAAAGATGAGATCAAGGCTTTTGGTCGAAATAGTTATGGATGCTTAGGATTCACACATAACAAAGCTGTTGGATCTGCAACCCTTCATAAATATTTATTCGGAAAAAGGCTAATAAAATTCTACAATGGATTTTTTCATGTCTTGGCTAAAAATGACCAAAATGAACTTTTCTATTGGGGCTATAACAATGTTGGTCAATTAGGAATAGAAGCAGATAATCAAAGATTTTTTGCGCCACAAAAACACGAAATTTTGAGTAATAAAGATATCGTTGATATAAGTTGTGGTCCCTGGCATTCATTGGCTATGACAAGTAATGGAGAAGTATATGCGTGGGGTGATAATAAATTTGGTCAAATTGGAAATGGACTTAATGTTCCTTATGTTACTAAGCCTTTCCGATTGCATGGCTCAAACGCATTTTTAGGACATAAGATCATTGCAATTTCATGCGGGAGTAAACACTCACTTGCTCTGTCGCAAGATTATCGTGTTTTCAGTTGGGGATCGAATGAGTCTGGGCAGTTGGGCCATCAGAAATCTAAAATCTCCAACAAACCAACTCTCATTGAAATCTATGATGTGAATTTCGTTAAAATATGCTGTGGTCTTAATGTAAGTTATTTTTTGACTTCCGATGGATATATTTATGTATATGGTAAGAGCAGCATTGATGAAGGGAAAAAGTATCAGAAGGTTAAGGGTGAATATCACATATCACATATATCCTTCAAGGAAATCGCCTCGGAGAGAAATAGAGAATATTTAATAGCTATTTCTGAAGATGAACGTTGTTATGAAGTTCTGAAAAGAGAGGCGCCTACAACAGGAGAATTTTATGAAGAAACAGAATATGAATCATTTGTTGACTATTACGCAGAAGTATATAAGATCACTTATAAAACAATAGAAAACGCTGATTATAAGGGTAATGATCCTACTGCAAGTAGTATCGAACAATTGGAAAATTCAAAAGTAACTACTTCAAATACCTTGAGTTCAAGATTAATAGACAACCAGAAAGCTGAAACACTTCCTTCTGTTGATACTAATAAAGGCATGAATTTATTGAAAGAAAATCCAATTCTTGATAGTATTCAAACCTCACTTTCAACAAATTCGAATCGAGCTCTTAATAGTAGCTTTGAGAAAACCTCATCTTATGGTCAATATTTTAAGAATTGGGAATTAATAGGTAAAGGAGGATTTGGATCAGTATATAAAGTTTTGCATAAGATGGACGAACAAATATATGCTGTGAAGAAAATAACACCTGAAGGTAATTAGCACTTTAATTAAATAATTAACCAAAAAATATTTGATAATTTCATTATCATCTTATAAGTGAGAATTTTCGAAACGTTTCTTAGATATTCAAACAATAAGATAGTAAAAAATAATTTTGAATAGTTCGATTTCATTAAAATTATATTAATCTTTTCAAATAGTAGGAGCTTTATAGAAGGCACAATTGATTAAGTATACATTACCTTAAAGATTTACGCTTCTATTGATTAATAATAAATTAAAATATTTTAAAAAATTGAGTGGAGTTTAAAAGATGCTACTTTGTTTGAATGTTTTAATTGTTTATTCAAGATTTGGAAATGCTTTCCGAAGTTAACATAAGAGACTTTGTTAATTCGAAATTTAGCAAAGAATTGAGATTATTAGCAAAACTCAAAAGCAATTTCATCGTGCAATACAAATGTTGTTGGATAGAGGATAATGCGATTTTCATTCAAATGGAATACTGTTTAAGTTCTTTGGATAAGATCATTCAACTAAAGCCAAAACAATTCAAACGAAACGATTCTGAACTGATGAGTAAAGCAGAGTATTTCATTAGTTGTGAATTCTTTAAAGAAATACTAGAAGGAATCAACTACTTGCATAAGCAAGATCCTCCTATAATTCATAGAGACCTAAAACCGACAAATATTCTTATATCAGATGGAAGTGATGGATCATTTGTTAAGATAGCAGATTTTGGTTTAGCGACCTTTCACAAGGAAGAAGATCAGACACACACAAAATATCTTGGCACTAAAAACTATCAAGCGCCTGATGTAAAGAATAAAAGTTATGATACAAAAGCCGATATATGGAGCTTGGGATTGGTCACACAGGAAATATTTGATATTGACATAAATTCGTGAGTAGATTCTCCAATTTCATTAAACATCTCTATATTTTGCTTATATTTCATGATGAGATAAAAAGCTGATCGAAAGTCTAACTAAGATGATTTCTGGGTAAAGAAAATCTTTAGTAATTCGATAATCTTGATTTATCAAGTGCTGAAGCATTTGTAGCTGCATAATTCATTGATATAAATAAGAGCATAGCACTTTAGAAATGATAAAGTTCAATCTTGAATGTTTACTATCGTAAGTTTGTTCGTAAGTAAAGATCTGTCCCTTTACCTCAATGTTAATCAATTTAAACATTGTTTTAGTCATCTTTTATTTCGAATTTATCAAGTTAGATTCATTTTCATTTAAGTAGAGTTTTTAAGTAATTGAACTACTAATATATCAAATTGAGATACAAAGGTTTATAAATTACTTGGTTAACAATGAAAAAATTTACTTACTTTTTCTAGCCTCAAGCGCTGCAAATCTTAACACAATTTCTGATTCAATTATATCTTGAATAATTTTATTGATCAACCTTTAGTATTAGTCGCGAATATCTAACAGCTAACTCAATGAATTAGAACAAAAAAGTTTTGACTTGTCTTTATTTATCTTTAGTATAAATCTAGATTCGTTTATGTAAGATATAGTCCTTATTATACACTGTGTTTATTATTTTAATTATATGACTCCTTTTACTTCACCACTAAAATTGAGTAAACCGAATATATACGATTATCATTATAAATATTATTAGTTCAACTCTCTGTTGGACAACCGTATATGAATTCGAAATTATTTAAATATAAACAATATCTCTATTGTAAATTGAATGTTTCATGAAATAGGTCAAAGCTTCCTGCTTTAATCAAAAACTCAGAGTTGAAGTATGAATATGGCTCTATATCAGACTTGATCGAAAAAATGATGTCACCAAGAACAACTTCAAGGCCAACATGTGAACAAATTTTATCAGACCATATGGGATGGAATCTGAATAAACAAGATTTGAAGAATGACTCTAAATTTATTCAAATGAGTAAAATGTTCTCACAAAAAGTCACGATGGAAGAAGGATTTTTTATATATTTCCTTCGAGTCAAATTAGGTTGATGAATATAATAAAAGGTGTTGAATGAAATAGACTTGAAGTTATAAAATCAATGGGAAAATCGTAAAATTATTACAAGTTGACTAACAAATGTATTGCAGGGCTTTAGAATAAAATTTCTACTCAATTTTTTGTTTGGAAATAAACAATGAAACTTTATTATTTGTTGAAAAATCTTACTCAACCTTCAATATTTATTAAAATTTCATGGAGATTAAATAATTATGACACTTTAAATAAGTAATTTTAGTTTCAGACTCAAAAAGTCGTCAAACGCCACAGTAGATATTGGACCTTCTAATATCAATCACTGGTTATCAATCTCCGGGGGGAAAGGTTTATAAAGAGATGATAGAAAAATCTGATCAAAATCTTTAAAACTTTCTCATACTTTATAATACATGTATCAGTATATATCTATTTAAAAGAATAGCAGTTTCTAGAGTTTAATTCATTGGAATGACTTATTTTTACACTCAGATAAATCAGAGGAACTGTTTATGTTATATTTAGCTGATTAGCAATAAATGTATACAATACATGATTATTACATGATTAATTCAATTTGATTTATATGATTTGAAACGAAGTTGTTTCTCAATTCTACGTTATCAGTTCAGCTTTACTGCATATGATGAGCTGTAGTTCTTAGTAAATTTGATTTCTTACTTAATTTATTGTTTATTTTCATGTTCATTATTGGTTTTGTTGAATTTACTTTTGATTATAATTGGCCATAACATCCGACTATGTCAAGTCAAAAGATTTTTGATGTTATAGTCAATTATAAAAGTAAACTCAACGAAACCAATAATGAACATGAAAACAAGCAATAAATTAAATAAGAAATCGAATTTACTAAGAATTACAGCTCATTATGTGTAGTAAAGCTGAGCTGATAATGTAGAATTGAGAAACAACTTCGTTTCAAATCACACAAATCGAATTGAATTAATCATGTGATAATCATTTATTGCATACATTTATTACTAATCAGCTAAATGAATTGTTTTAATCTTTACAATGTTAAGGCAAGCGTGTAGTAAGTCAAGTTTTTTTCAATGAAAAGTTCAAGCAAAAATCATATTTAGATATTAAAAAATTGTCAACAATATACGCGAACCCGACCCTATTCTATTCAGGATTTTCAATAATAATTTCCTCAATAATTGATAGTATTACATTTAAAATTTTGTCAAATTCTATTAAATAAAGCTCTATTATTAGAAAATCTCAATAGAATACAATTTAATATTTGATGAACTCTAACAAAAATATGACAAAATAAAATACAATTTTTTGACGAAAACAAAAATCTAAAATATAATGCATTCAATTAATTCAATATTAATATATTTTAGATTTTTGTTTTTTGTCAAAAAATTGTATTTTATTTTGTCATATTTTTGTTAGAGTTCATCAAATATTAAATTGTGTTCAGTTTTAATTTTATTAGATATGTTTCCAGCAGTGTTAAAACTTAAAATTTACCAGTTATTAAATGTACAGTCGGCGGAAAAAAGTTATGCATAGATCCCGGATCAATCTCTGATGCGTTTGGATAAGATAAGAGGGACGAAACAGAAATTGAAACTAATTTTATAGCGTCAAATTATAGCATTACTTAGTAATTAAACATAATATGAGCAATAATCTTATTCGTAGCTGAAGTCAGTTTATTTGATATTCATAAGTTATAGAATGAAAGTTACTGATAAGGTACATCAAACTATTTCAATCAAAATAGTTCAACAGTCAACTGTGATTCAATTTAAATAATTTTAATGATGAGTCGGACCGTTCTCTCGAGCTATCACTTTTTGTAACAGATGTGGCATTGACTCAACTAACTTAATACAAAGATGAGTCAAAGTCTGTTTTATCAAAGTTCCAAACTAATTTTTTAAGTATTCATTTATTGATTAATATCACTAAACGCAATACAGATATCAATGAGTTGTTGAACCCCTAGGTTTATCAACTTTTCTGCATCTTTTTAGTGATGATAAATACATAACTTTTATCTGTCGACGGTACTTTCGTATTAATAACTGAACTCAGTGCCATTTGTTGTCGCTCAAAAATGTGACGCCAACCAAATGAAATTGTATGTAGTATACTATTATACTTGCCTTACATAAAGTATATAGGCTTAATTTGAAATTTTACCAACAACTTTTCAAAGAAACTCGTTCATATTTAGTAAAATGAAACAAATCATGAAGAGAACTCAGCCTTTATGAACACTCTTCTTATTGGGACTAATACTTGTATTATTGCGATATCTATACTTGAGTAATTGATTTTGGTTATTTGATTGAATCATAAGCTTACTTTGGAATTTAGCACAAAAGTACGAATCTAATAAGGTCAAAGAAGTGATAATCTTATTTCTCTATCAAAAACGGATAGCACTTCAAGTGTTAGTTTTGCAATATTGAATTGAATAGAGTTACTAATTTCATAAAGGTCAATAGGAGTAGTTATATATGAATTCGGTGTCGTCGAAAATTGCAAGGTCCAGTATTCTTCAATAGGAGCTTTCTACAGAAAATAAGATACAATTTTAAAATACAATATAATTTGTATTAATATTTCACGAAATTTTATTAACAAGGAAATAAACGTTTAATTCATGAAAAAGATGTTTTACAGTTCGATTGGTTATTTTTCAGATGTCTTTCAGTAGTTTTAGATTGGACTTGGGTAGTGTTTTCTGATTGTCTTTAAGTACTTGGTTATATTTTCAGTTAATTGCTAAAGGCTAAAATTGCTAAAAGGCTAAAGTTGATACACGATTATTACTAGGTGTAAATATTGGTGAAGCTGAAGTATTAAGAAGATTTTGTTGCTTTAAGTCATAAATATTTTACAGGAGGTAAAATATTTGGGGTACTATTTAGAATATGTCCTGAGTGATCTAAAAGTCCATATATCCTGATGTAGTGTGATTTCTAAAGCTAACAAATACAATATTGGGTGATGTGGCTTTTTACTTTTTTTGAGCTAGATACAAACGAAATTTAAAGTTCTTATTTGAATATCTCTCGTAAAACTTGAGCTGCAAAGGCAAAGGTAGAATTAAAGCACAAGTTTATCACAGTAAACATAGACAAAGTTTTACAGGTCTAGTTGGCTTTGTTGCTGAGTTACGATGAACGTGATATTTTGTTCTGTTTAAAATTTCGTCCATGGTATGGTTTAGTGCCTTGTAATGGTTGAACTTGACTTTCTCGAGTCGTAAGCCAGACAAGATGACATTGAACTAACCTATCATTTTTTAGTTTACGATAGATTTGATAGGGTTAAGACTTGATGAAGACAAGTTCAACCATTTTCGGGTAAGTTAGATCTTGGTAAGACATATAGGTTAGGTTAGACTTCAAGTAGTTGTATGCAAGGGTGCTGTGCGGAGTTTTATTTATTCACTATTTTAAGTTCAATTATATAGTACAGCTTTCTGATCACAGTTTCGAATTTTCGCCCTATAAAAAATTCTTGAAAAAGTTTCGGATTAATAGTTGAACGTTTAGTTGATTATCCCGGAAATCCATTTAGCTACAGGTGCCAAGTTTCATGCTTAAGTTCAGAGAGTTTTTGCTTGTGACTTAACGTATGTGCAGATTTTCCTAATGGCCTCTAGTGAGGAAGGAAAAATGATAAAACTCGGTTCAGATATTTTTCGGCAGTACTTTCGAATCGATAGATCTTATCACTCAATGTTGCATATGTTGCCTCTAATGTTTAACCAAATTTGAATATATGGGTATCACAACTGAGCCACTCTGATGATATAATAAAGAACATCATTACTTGGGAAAATCTGAACCTAGTTGATCATGAATACTTTACAGAAGATCAAGTATTTCAAAAATCTGTTACCTTAAAATCATCAATATTTTGGAGAAAAAAATTAGAGCATCCGTTGCCTTCTTGGAATTCAATCCAAATACAGATTGAGAAATGAGAGACTTTGTTATCATTACGATATTTCGAAAATAAATTGAGGATAGACAGTCTTAGATAATCGGACTTTTCAGTATGGATAAAAATAAAAATAAAGCTATTGGCAAACTCAATATCAAGTTAATAACAAATGAAAAAATTCCATTGAATACACAATAAAACATTAAGTGATATCTTAGATAAACACATCGTATAAGTACTTCTTATTTTTGGTTTCTTTAATTGTCTTATCGCAAGAAATAATAGCAGTTCGTTCTGATTTATTGTAGCTTTCTGTTAGAAATATAACTAACTGACCTAAATCTCAACGGTATCTTAAGTCGATTTGCAATTTATTTTGAAACGAGAAACGAAAAACAATTAGTAAGTGATTATTATAGTATGCATATCGTCACCTCAGTGCTATAATGTGCTAACTCGAATATTTTGACAAAATGAATTAATGCCACTTTAAAAGTAAGATATCAAACCTCTATAAATTGCTCGAATTGAATCTCAAAACTTTCAAATAGACTTTGAAATATATCATAAAGAGCACAGCTCTAATAGCGTCTTCGAATTATAATTCTAAACATTAAATTCAAATTTTTCCATAGTAGACTTTTCTAAGTAGGCGCATTATAGCAGTGAGGTGCGATATACATATTTGAATGTGGGCGCGTGTATGTATACATGTATATGTGTATTTTTTATCCTTAACGTAAGCTGTTGTTCCTTTGCAGCTTTGTATTCCTTTAACTATATAACTTTCAACCAGTGATGTCTTTTATCTTATATGTTATTTTAAGATTAATTTAAGTTTTAACGCCCGAGTCTGGAGTACGGCTTTACAAGCTTTATAACACTGCAAGCTATACTCGAGCTTGAAGTGATTTTCAGAGGCTTTAGAGGTCAGAAACTTTTATTTATTATTGCTATTAAAAATTGTTCACTATAATTTAGTACGGTAGGCTGCAATTCTTTGACAAATCAGAACTCACCTATACAATAATTTGAAAATTCAAAAAATAACGAAAATTAAACTTTAACTTTATAAATATTGTATCGTGAAATTAATAATTTGACTAAATATAGTGATAAAATTCGGTACAGAGTTTTAATTGAAAATTTTTATAGTGATTACTTTGAAATAGTCACTTACATGGAAATTAGGTAGTTTTCAGATTTAAAAAATTTGTTACCAAAGAATATTACACAACAATGTAATAAAAAATCTGGACTCCACTTTAGTTTATGGGGCAACGCCCCAAGGGGGTGTGGGGTATCATTAGATAGGTTGTGAGGAATAGTGTACAGATATGAAGTATGGTATGACTGAGGTCAGAGGTAAGAGTCAGGTTGAAATGTCAACGTCAAAATTACCATAAAATCTATAATATATGAATTATAAGTATACTAACCCTAACCTAATCTAACCTTGAAAGTTATACTTTCTTATTTCAATATAAATAGGTAGTAAACTACTGAATTATCTCGTTACAGTTTGCAAAATTAATATATATAAAGTGGCATAACTCTTTTACTTTTGACTTCAGCCATACCATACTTCATACCTGAACACTACTCTTCGCAACCTATCTAATGATACCCCATAACCCCTTGGGGGCGTTGCCCCATAAACTAAAGTCCTGCCATAATCTGTAAACTGGCTACTAAGATTGAATTCTTCAACAAATAACTTTATTTTAAATTAATTTGTAAAAGGATTATTCCAAAAGAAATAAGTAGAAAAGAGGAAATGAACAGTAATTAAATATAAATACACACTCTGAACATTGAACATGAATTTCACGAGAAACTTGTTTTTGAAGATCAACTTGAAAATTATATACACTTGCCACGGAAATTAGATTGACTCTCAAAGTCTTTATAACTTTTGACTAAATTAACCGATTTAAAAAATTTGTACACCAAATTAATCAAGAATAAATGTATTAAGACGTAACTCATTTTTTGAAGATAAAGTAGTCCGGTTCAAATGAAAAAGTAGAAAAAATCAAGAGAAAAACAAATAATTTATATAATTTAAATGAAAAATTTCAAAATCTTGCGTGACCCTATGTGACAGACAAACAGCCTCGAGTCTGTGAGGCATCGATTCCAATAAATGGGTAAATCCGGGCTAATGGGTCTAAAATGGCTCCCGACCCCCACCTCCAAGTGTGATACATCATTGGATTCAGTTCGTCGGACTGAACTCTTTGATACCACATCTGACCACTTCTGGCCAACCAGATCTAAATCCTTCGAAAATGGATGAACCTGGCTTTGCCAAGTAGTAAAACAAACAAGCCTGATACAAACTAAGGAAGAATAGGTTAAGTCGTGAAGTTTAACTCAAGTCAGATTTGGCTTTGGTTACTACTTGGTAAAACCAGGTTTATCTATTACAAGGTACTAAATCAAACAAAGATGGATATCTCGAGAACTACTTGTGATGATTGGTCAAGTGAGGTATCGAAATGCTCAGTTCGATATTCTAAGTCCAATGATATATCACTTGGCGGGGTCAACCACTTTCGTAGGGAGTTGGCCAGAAGTGATCAGGTTCGGATAAGATCTGGTCGAGTATGGTATCCCAATGTTCAGCTCTACGAACTGAATCTAGGGTAGGCCTGTAGTTTAAGGGGCCCAACAAAACATCAAACCATATATATATTCTGAACCTACTCGAAGGGGGAAGTAATACTAGGGGGGTCGCGGGTCCGCAGAGGCTCGAAAATTCTAGGTCCAGAAAAAACCGATAACACATTTAAATTTCCAAACATTCATGTTTATTGTATTGCCCCTGACCCATCCCAAAATTTCCCAGCCCGAAAAGTACAAAACTGCCCCTAACTTACCCGGTCTGGCTCTCAGCCAAGCACTTTTTAGCACTTGCGAAGGATGCAGGGCGTTCACCTGACCAGACATCGCATCCCATTTGCCTTGCGAAATTGTCAAGGCGTTGATACATGGGGTGGGCAGCCGAAACAGTCCTCCCAAATTCCATCCAAGAGTCTTCTGGGCCAAGTTACGAAGCGGCCGCCCGTCTGAATTTGACTGGAAAAGATAAACCTTACCGCAGGGCACACGCAATTGCAGTAAATAATACTAAATTTAAAGCTAAACATTAACCTAAATTAAACTATAACCAATGCTCGGGAAGAATTTCGAAATCTTGTACACTATTAGGCATTGTAGGAACAAATGGTAGAGGATTAGGAACTATTGGAAGTATAGCTGAATAATGATACTGATGAAAAATAACTCTAACTGGAGTCCTATTTGAAAAAAGTGCATTCCCTGTCACTAAATTCCACCTATAAATTGGCTATTTAGCTGAATTGAAGTTAGATTTCGAGGATATCTAAATTCACCACTAACAAAATTCCTAAATGTGCTATAAATAAAGATAGGTCTACCTATAGATATAGCTGTTGCTACATTTGTAATTTCATTAGCCCGATATAATCCGCTTACTTTATTTCCATAAATAGCTTTTGCCATATCTAATATTTCTCTTGAAGTACCTACTCCTAATATAACATCAATAATATTATGTTCAAACCCTATATTCTGCCTTGCAATCTCTAAAGGAGTCCTATAAGTAAAGAGTATGTAAATTGTGCATAACCTAATCATCGAAGCAAAGGCTTCATCGCCGAATAAACTTATAGCAATAGCATTATACAAACAGTCACCGTTTGGGGTTGTTAGCACCGACAAATAATGGGAAAGAAAAGCAGGGTGCAACTCTCTTCGCACTGTATTATCTACTATAGCCTCATGCTCATGGTAGAGTTGGGGATTGGCGCTACGCAACATTCCTATCATGTTTATAATTTCCGGGCGATATGCATTGAAATTATTTTCTAAAAACTCGATATCACTATATGCTTCAGCTAATGAAATGAAATTTAATATTTACCTTGCTCTATTTGCTACTTGAAGGTTTAACTCTTGGTAAACTCCTTCCCAATCGTAAATACTGGTTGCAGCGCTATCGCCACTCATAGGGCTATTGAGATTACTGTCACTATCATCAATTTCAGGGAAGGTTAATCCTATCCTTCGGGGACCTGGATACACCTCTTTAATATGTCCTAAAAAATTTCAAACCTTTTACCTGGGCTTAGTTTTTTGCTGGAATCATCCTTAAAATATATTTCTCTATATAAATGTTCGGCTAAATATCTATCTACCCCCTCTCCCTGAACACTTTTGACGGACTTTTGATGCTTCTCCATTTTCTCTCTATATTATTAGTGTGAACCGACCTATCCGATGGACATACAAAATACCTTTTATGGCATACAGCCTTGTGTGCTTTAAAACCAAACTGCTCACAATTCTTGTAAACTTGTGCGCTATCACTTACTATTGTACTATTGCTATCAATAAATTTAAGCATTAAAGGGATTAGCATCACTCTATCTCTATGCTGAACTCTAAAAATGGAACATTCTTTTGTTTCTCTGCAAATGGCTCCAAATAACAAAAACTGTTCTGATTTGAAAACCCTTCCTTCTTAATATTTTCTGGTAAAAAGGTGTGCCTCGTCTACTTCTACAATGCAATTGTTTCCCCCTATTTTATTTTGCAAATTGTTTGCTATTCTAATCTCACATCTCTCTACAAAGTATGTACCATTGGATAACAGATTTTAAGGTAATACCTGCGTGCTCACTAGCTAAACCTACTGGGACATCTGATACAAAACAAAATGAAAGTAATAAGATTTGCCTAATATCTAAATGTGAACCTTCGAACCAAGTGTTTTCTAATGGGAACTGGCTGGCTCTACACTTAGATTTATTTGCGCAGCGAAATCGGAATTTACAACCTGAGGTTTCTTGTGATTCAGCGCGCATCTGCTTATGGCAATGCATTATCAAAAAGTCGCGGGAAGGAATTAGGCCTAACTCTTGACAAAATTGAATTGCGTCTAAAATTGAGGGAAACGTAAGTATAAAATTTATTAAAGTAAGTGCAGTAAAGCCTATTTCTAAAAACGCTTCGGGGAATACCATTTTATTATACAATTACTACTACTACTACTACTACTAAAAGTAAAAATAAATAATTTTCTTACATTATAACAAAAAAATGAAGAAATATATATATATATACCACAAAAATATCACAAAGCACTCAATGAAAGCACGTGTTATTCTAGGTTTTAAATGTTTTTATTTTAAAATATATCATATATTGTATAGAAAAATACCTGTTTTTAAACTTTTCAACTATAAGTAAAGCAAACCAAAGTTATGGCAGAGATGTGCTGCCAGCGGATTATAAGGAAACTAAGCCCCATACTAACTCTACTGCTATACAATTACTGCAAAAATTTTATTGCTATATAATACTATAACTTTGGTGTGTTATGGTTATGTGATTTTAGTGTGATATAGCGGGAATAGTCATTTTTGACTACAGAAATAGATAAAGGGAGCAATAGAACCAGTTTTGTATTAAACATTCAGTTTTTGCACATTAAAACACGTGTTCATTACGGTTCATTACTTGCGCTACAAAGTTTTAATACATTTTTTTTGTTATTACTGCCATTATGATTATTGTTACTGTTTTTTTTTATTATTATCGGTTTTTTCTGGACCCAGAATTTTCGCATACCCGAAAATTTTCGTGCCTCTGCGGACCCGCGACCCCCCCCCCCTAGTATTACTTCCCCCTTCGAGTAGGTTCAGAATATATATATGGTTTGATGTTTTGTTGGGCCCCTTAAACTACAGGTCTACCGAGTTTAGTTATGTATCAAATTGGGGGTAGGGATTGGGAACCCCCCTGAGACTTATTGGCCCTGATTGACCCCAATAAATCGATGAAGTAACCCTTATAGGCAGGGGTAGACAGCTTCTCATGTGCTCTATTTAGAGCACCTAACGAATCGCTTTTCGAACTAAATATTGTACACTCATTTTGGACCAGATGCTTCAGAATTTAGGCAACATCCTCAACGGGTTTAAACCAGGAGAAGGACTGATAAATCAATAAATCAGAAAAACCCGACAATTAATAATTCTCAAACATCTTGGATATGGTTAAACAAAATCTTCATTGAAATTTATCGGTAATGGGTACCTTTTCCAGGTACATACTTCTGATGATCGATCCTAATAGTACTCGATGTGAAGAGTCAGAGGATATATTACATGCCTATATTCTGTCCATAAATTAAGTAAAATATTAATTTTTTAAAAATTCAAGAAATAGTTTGGTAATGTGTGCCCTTTGTGGGTACCTACTTTTAATGATAGATCCTAGTAGTACTTGATGTGAGAAGTCTAACGATATATCACATGCCATGTTTTATCCATAAATTAGGTGAGAATTATGAATTTTTATATATTCAGGCACCCACCCGACCATCCCAGATACCTCCTCTCCATTCATCCTTCTCTCAAAGTACCTATTGGCGACTCGTTTAACCTAACCGCCACGAACCCAATTTAACCTAAGTTGAAGATAGCGTCAGACCGCTTTACTCGGAACGCTTCGCGACCTGACGCAATTTTCACTTAGGTTAAATCACGCACGTGGATACTTAATTATTTTACAGAGAATTATCTTATATCGCATTTCGGAGGAGATACCTAGCGATAGAACTATTTTTGAGTTTTAAAATTTTTCATTTTTACCTAATTTATGGATAGAATATGGGCATGTAATATATCATTCGACTCATTACACCGAGTACTATTAGGATCAATCATCAAAAGGATGTGCCCAGAAAAGGCATCATCTACCGATTTATCTAGATTACCAGGCCCATAATCCTCAGAAACCCTCCGTATTCGGTATTCTAAAGTCTTACCTTTTTTATATACTAAATAATTTTTTATTTTACCTCTAAAATGAATAACTTTAACCTATAATAGATGAGCAACATATAAATAATTTTTTCAATTGATTTTAAAAGCAAATTTTTCATGAAATTTACACTCAACATTAAAGAGTATATTTATTACATGTAGCTAATGTTCATTTCCTCTCTATTCTTTTGGTGCATTATTAATTCTTTGAAGAGTAGTGAAATTATTAGTTTTGGGCAAAAAATTCATATTTAGCAAGAATATAGTATTACTCCCCACTTCTGAATTAAGTGATCCAACAATAAAGTTAACGACATATAGGCCCATACAATCAGTTATCGAATGCTACCCAATTATACTGATCCGTCAGTTCGTGACGTATATGCTGAATAGTGCTATCGTATAATATTTTAAGTATGATTTTCTCAGAGTTGAACCATCGGGAGTTTTGAATTATATGTACTTTTCAGTGGATGATTTAAATTCTACGAAAGCATGAATGGTTCACGCCATGTCACCTTTTGCCACGTTTTGAATATGAAGTTAAACAACTTAGTTAAATATTTTAGTTTCATATTACATTTTAGTCATATTTTATTATTCTACCAAGAGATGTTCGAATAACAAACAAGGAGACCTCGCGTCATATGATCTTGGGGTCGAAATGAGTGATTTGCCATTTTAAAGATTAATTAAAGATGTTTGAAAATGTACAACACCTCAGGCTACTTTTGAGTCTTTAAAATAATATTGCATCTTTTAGATTTTAATATTTCTAAATATAAATATAATAATGCTATTTTAGAGTAAAAGAATTATGCTTCCAGTTACAATTTTATCAAAATTTTATAAATAATTAAAGAGTTATTAATCTAACCTAACTCCATGTAGTCAACATGGCATCTGACGAGAGTGCCACGATTTAAGTTGATTGCGAGAAAATGTCATAAATTTTTATTGGGTCTGAATTTAAATGAAAATTTTGGGATTAATCCGAATCTTCCAGGCAGAGAGTCTTAATAAAACTTAACAGACAAAATACAATGAGATGAGTAAGACCTTATGGAACACTTTTAACAGAAATGCTGTTGGAAGATATTAAGAGAAATTTAATTTAATACACTTTAAGCTATTAAAATTCATAAAGAGAATTTATATAACAATTGGCTCAAATCGTTAATATCCTTATTAGGCAAAAGTAGCGCTAACCGGGGTTAATAGGTACAAACTAACCTAACCTAAGTAAATGAACAAACTAAACTAAAACCTACAGACGAAATTATAACTGTGGCTAACTGTGAGGTATCGAAATTCATGATCGCCAGGGTTATAGTAGCCATCTCCAGCAGGAGCTACTATATGTATACCTTGTTGCATTGAAATCTAGGAATTTTTTCATTCCTAGCTTATTTAAATATATTATCGACTGTCAAACCCCACAAACGATATATAGATTTAAAGGTCTTTAAAAGTTCTTTTAAACGATATAAAAAACTTACGACGCATTTAATGCATATTGAGTAAGAGCGCGAAATTCTTGAGTCCAATAACTATGGAATTAGATCGTCGCACACAAGTCTTTTATTTAATGAAATCGGGAATAAAAGATCCCAAAAAACCCATAAGTTGAGAAAAATACCTCTGTCAACAGTTTATAGCATTAAAAATAGAATTGAATCGGGAAAAGGTGTCCAGCGTAAGGCTGGAAGTGGCGCACGTCAAAAGCTATCGGCATCTGATAAAAAGCGTATTTCAAACTTAGCCAATTCTAATCCTAAGTTTTCATGTGCTCGAATTGCCGAAGTTGCCCATGAAAGAGGATCGCCCAAAGTGGACTCATCAACAATTTGGCGCCATTTCAAAAGTGTAGGATATCTTAAGCTAGTCCCTAAAAAAATTCCAATGTGGACAGCTCGGCACCGAAAAAATCGACTGGACTGGTGCCAAAAACATCTTAGAACAGATTGGTCAAAAGTCTTGATTTCGGACGAGAGTATTTTTCAAATGTTCAGACACAAAGCTCGAATGTGGGGGAAAAAGCGCCGTAACATCAAAGCGCCGAGCCGTTCACCACAAGTTATGGTATGGGGTGGCATAAGCTCTCGTGGAGCGACTCCTCTGATTTTTGTCAAAGGCTCGATCGATGCCAAAAAATATATCGAGATTTTGGAAGAAGGGCTTATCTCAAATATGAACTCCTTATATCCTGATGGCTTTATTTACCAACAGGATAATACCCCGAGCCATAGGGCAAAAATCACTAAAAAGTGGCTCGGAGACCATGGCGTGGTCACCATGGATTGGCCAGCGATGTCTCCCGACTTGAGCCCATGAAAATGGAGCAGTGGATTGAAAAAATTAATTACATATGGCAAGGGTTTGGACCTGATTATTTGGCTAAGTTTTTTAATAGTATGAAAGCGCGTCTGCAAAAGTGCATATCTTCCGAAGGGCACACAATTAAATTATGAAATTTCATTTAATCAAATTATAACATTTAATAAACATGTAGACCAAAATTTTCATTATAAGTTCAAAGATAAAAAATTTGTGAACAAAAACTTTTTCTAGGTTTTTATGCAATAAGGTATATAATGATAATTGCAGCTTACGACAAACATCTAATGAATTTTATCAAAATCCGAATACTAAGCGTTTCCGTGGACTTTGATATGGTGTTTCTTTTTTCTTTCATTAAGATCTATCTATGTATTAAATATGAAAAAGGTTCTCCCCCGGGAAGGTTATGAACTACACCTGAAATTTAAATCGTGATATGAAAAAGAACCTTCATTAGTGCTTCAGGAGTCTCAAGGAATTGGTAAAGGCACAATATCTAGAGAGAATAAAGAGACAATCATATAAAAACGAAATTAAAATAAACATTAAGCGTACCATTAAACAACCAAACCAAAGCATTAAGTCAACAAGTAATGAAATTAATGCAAAGATATCAAATAACCTAACAATACTAATTAGACTAAATCAACTTTAAAAGTTAGGATAGAATATGATGTTTTACTTTAGATATGCATTTGTTGCACTTGTTTGATAACATCTGCTAGTATACAATAAAACCACAAAAAACGTAAATTAAAGCTATCTCAAGGGTCAAATTTCTTAAAAAGTGAGGCGTGGATTGAGTATAACTCTTATTGTTAGGTTCAACGGTATATATCATGTAATATAGTCTATCTCCTATTGACATTAACCATTGCAATAGTCTAATATTTAAGAAATGTATAGTTTATAGAAGTTAAAAAATCTAGCATGTAGGTGGGGTTGTTCATGTATACTCCCTCATATAACATTCAATTCTGAGTTGATTGAGCCAAGCTCCGTAAGCTTCCGCCTTCCCATTACCGAGTTATGTAAACATTTTAGGAAAAGGGCGTAGACACCTATGCGGTGGAGTCATGAACTTTACTCAGTGGGTGGACACTAACCATATATATAATGTCTATAACCCCGTCCACGTTGGCTCTGCACTATTACTATAATGTAAACAAATATTTCGTAAATCATTCTGTACTAAAGCTAGAGTGCAACTAACTGAGTCAAATTTTAGCTATGCATAACTAATTTTTTTGTCCGGTTGTTGTGTTGCTATCGAATTGAGTTTTTTAAAGTTCTCTAAAAATTGTACTTATTTATTCAATTATTCAGTGGCTCAATGTACACGTAGAATAAGACTCATTTATTACCATTTAAAACTACTTTCGATTTAATGAAATATTCACAATTTTTCTAATTTTACATTGGAAAAACAAAGTTGAAATTTTCAAGATCAATTTATTCAAAGAAAAATGAGTGACTAATTCGACTAATTTATTTTAATAAACATCTGAGAACATTCAATTAGATACTAAAAACACGATAATTAAAATAAGATAGAATGAGTAATGCATAATTGAAATTGAGGTATTTTCAATCTTGATACATTCCAGTTTTCGCCAATGCGCGGCCTTCTTAAAACGTAAATATGCCTGTTCACTCGTTTTCCAACCAGTTTTCTTATTTATTGAAATTTTAAAATTTTCTCTGAAATTCTGCGTGAATGTACATATCTTATGGGTACTGGTGAGCGAGTCCTGACCTCAAGACGGCTAAAGACCTGGCACCTGAGGTTCTAAGGTCCGAGTAGAGGTCTCTGATAAAGAACTCAGGTCCTGAACTTGGATTCCCTTTAAAACTCAAATAAAAATTAATATTTCCATTCAAAAATTTTAACTTTTATTGAATCATTGATAGTAAGAACAACAAATATTAATATAATATTAGGTTGTCCAGCTTCTGATTACGGACGTTCAAACTTAAATAACTTCATAAAACGGAAGACTCAACGGTGAAAATTGGTGAAAATTGGTGAAGATGTTTAGTAGTCTTCTTCATTATCGATGGCAGTCCGCCAAATTTCAAGTAGATTCTGGTTCATCAAACCCAGTAATCGGGTGTACTTAACGCAACGTTTTATTTGACTGAACCCATTATAATCACACGACATGAATCCGTGCAATTACAATGGGTTCAGTCAAGTAAAGTGTGGCATTAAGTGCATCCGAATATTGGTTTTGATGAACTGGAATTTTCCTGTGAAGGGACTCGGGTCTTAATGGTCGAGAAGCTCTTACTAGCCTAAGGAATCTTCTTGAAATTTGGCGAACTGTTATCGATAATGACGAAGACTAATAAACATTTTAACCAATTTTCGCCATTGAATCTACCGATTTACCAAGTTATTAAAGTTTGAATGTCCTCAATCAGAAGCGGGGCAACCTAATATTAATTATTTACTTTAAATTGGCATAAAGAGATCCATAATTTGAGACACATGCAATATTTAGCAGGATTAACGCTCAGTAGATTTCTCTTTTTGCTAATTAAACCTCCAGATTTTGAAAAATATATGTTCTGAAGGGACATTGAGTTGAGATGATTCTATTGAGTGATAAGATCCATCTGAATCGAAATTTTCTATGATGTCCATTTCACTCATTTTGGACACAGATAATTAAAATTTACTTATTATGAGATAGGAATAAAACCTAAAAGAATGGCAAATGATCTGTGCTTGAGTTATTTGTTCAGGTAATGTGGTAGTATTTATGCCACGTGTTGACGTTGCTATGCATGAAATGAATTTGTTCATGTTATGATCCTATTTACGGATTTGTTTTGTATCGGAGTCAGGATCTTAAGACCTGAAGACTCGGTCCTGCTCATCAGTACTTATAAGAAAGCGCGTACGGTTACAATCATGTTGATCTCTGGAAGTATTTCGCAAAATGTCATCGCACACTTCATTTTGCAGAAGTGCAACTATGAAAGATACAAAAATTACTATTTTTAAATGTAACTCGTTTCAATGCGTCGAGCGATAGGCTTCTATGACTTGCGTTCATTCATATACATGTATGCAATTTTAACAATATTTGTGAATTAATTGTTCAATAGTAATAGATAAATAAATTGACTTTTTGTGACGTTGCAGTCTAACATCATGACTATAGTGAGCGAAGAAGAAATGATTGAGTCCGTTAGAAAATTTGATGAATTCAAAAAAATTGCCGAAAGCATACAACAAAGCATAAGATTATTATATGTTTTCAAGAATAGAAACCCATATTTCCCATACAAATATGAGAAGGAAAATTACATATACATAAACAAAACTGATGAGGTTCGTATTTTTGGTGAGAACAGTTTGGGTTGCCTGGGAGTGACGAATGGAAGACCTGTAGATATTTCAGAAATGAAACTACACAAAGAGATGACTTCTAAAGGAATTACGAGTATATACAATGGTGCATATCATGTTTTCGCGTGCAATGATATTGATGAAGTTTATTGTTGGGGCTCAAATCGTTACGGCCAATTAGGAATTTGCTATTTTGACGAAAGAATTGTCGAGCCACAAAAACATAGTAGTTTGAGTGGTAAAAGAATAGTTGATATAAGTTGTGGTGATCTGCATTCACTTGCATTAACTGAATCTGGTGAAATATATGCTTGGGGAGACAATAAGTTTGGTCAAGTTGGTATTAAGGGAGAAGAGTTAGTGTTGGAACCGCGTAAGATTAAGTGTTTCAATGTTGAGAAATGGGTTAAAATTGCAGCTGGTGGTATGCATTCAATGGCATTGGATTCTAAAGGACATATCTACTGTTGGGGACATAACAATTGCGGACAGCTAGGTACTGGGAGTAATTCAAACTCGTTTACTCCTTTGAATATCAAATTGGATCCAGGAACTGTGTTCGATAAAATAAGCTGTGGCCAAAAAAGTAGCTTTGCTATCACGAAAGAGGGGGATATCTACATATTTGGTAAAACATATTTCAAAGACAATAATTTCAAAGAGAATCAAGATGTCCCAGAGAAATATCAACTTACTTCATTTAAATTAACTGAAATTGTATCACTTTTATCTTGTAATGTCACTGTAGCTCTTGCAGATAATGATGATTACTATGAATTCGATAAGAAAGGAATTAAACATGCTGTAAAGAGAAAAGATGAGTTTAAAAGTTTCGCTGATTATTTTGCAGTAAATTATAAAGTTACTAACAAGGCTATTCGAACACGATTTCAACGAACTTCAAATCCTCAGTCTATGGAAATTGTAAATTCTAGTTATCCCCAACAAAATATTGAGGACCATGCTTCGTGTTCAACTCAAATTTCGTTCATTTGGAAAGAAATTAATGAATTGAAGAATTTTATTAACCAAAATTTGAAAAGACCTGATACTGAGATGATTTCAATTAATAATGAGTTTGCTAATCGGCTCGAAAGTCTTAATGAAGCGTCACAACAATCGGATAATTAGACAAACTAAACACCAAGGACAGGGCAATATTAATGATAAATCTTTAAACTTAAATTAGAGCTAACTGTCTTTAAGTAGATTTTTGTACTTGATAGTGGTATATAATGTCTAGATTTGAAGAAAAATTATTAGTAAAATGATAATTAGAGTTACTCAAGTCAGCGTTTTAAAAACAATCTTATTTGCATCAAATAAAATGTTATAAAGCAAACAAACATCTAAAGAGAACTTTCAAAAATCATTTTAAAAGCTTTAGTTCATCAAGAGAACTGAAAGCTTTAATATAAATTGAAGTTTTTCAATAGCACGCATAAACATTAACTGATATTGAACACTGTTATGAGCAATGATGAGCAGTGCTCGAGCATTCGGTGCTCGGTGGCGAGCACGAGCACTGAGCACTTCAATTTTGCCGAGCATGAGCGCGTGCTCGAGCACTTTACCCTCGAGCACCGAGCACAAGCACCGAGCACTTAGTCCTAATATCAAAACTAATAAAAACGATGTCAACTGAATGTAAAAATAAATAATTTTATTGAATAAAACTATGAGAACTGCTATTCTAACAAATCGATATAGTAATACATGTATTATAAAGTATGAGAAAGTTTTAAAGATTTTAATCAGATTTTTCTGTCATTTGATTATAAACCTCTACCCCGGAGATTTACAATCAGTATTAAAGGGTTCAATATTTACTGACGACCTTTTGAGCCTGAAACTAAAGTTAGAATTTAATATAAATATCAAATCTAAACAAATTTTGATTTTATTTAAAGTTAACGTCCAAAAATTATTTTCGTCCTTTTATAAATAGTTCGCTTATTTTATTGCAAAATGACATCAGTTTTTATCGTTAAGCATATACTTGAACGGTATTTGATCTTACTTTTGACGTTTTGAATGTGTTTTGCATTACATATGTTTAGGATTAAAGCTTTCAATAGACATAAAGTTTGGACATAGTGCTCAGTTGGTGCTCGGTACTCGAGCACCTTCAAAATACGAGCACCGAGCACTTCGATTTTGCCGAGCACGAGCGCGAGCACTGAGCACCAAATTTTGTTTGAGCACGAGCACGAGCACCGAGCACGCTCATCATTGGTTATGAGTAAACATCCCAAGTTGGTGAGAATCACTGAACTAAAACTCATGCTTAGTTAGTACTTTCTTGAATATATTCCAAGTGAATATAATTAGTAAGACAAAGCTAAACAATATTAGAACGATTATTCATTAAAAATAATATTTTTCACAATTTTATTAAAAGTAGACTATCATTATATCGAAGCAATTTTTAATTAGGTCACGTATAAATGCTAAGGACATGTTAAGGATAGTAGAATTTTTATACATCACTGTCAAAAGTGTACATTTTAATATTCAAATGAAAATAGGATTTTCCTGAATCTGTAGCTCGAAAACTAGACTGCACAGTAGAAATCTGGAAAGGTGGTCACCCTTAGTCAACGTCAGAAATTTTTATAAAAATTTAATCCTATTACTGTAGTATTTCTAGGGACGTTAAAGTGTCATAGAGGAATTTTACGTTAAATTTAATCTACTTTTACTATTAAATATAATTTCTTTGAATAATTTTTAAATTATTTTTGTTCAAACCAAAAATACAGTTTTGCCTAAAATTCATAACAGTCTGTTGTACAAATTCGCCTAAATTATGTAGTTTACATGACTTCAAAAACTGAATGCAGATCTCGATCGTTCGTATTGATAATATCAGTTTGACTGGATTATTATTAGAAAATATTTAAAAATACGAATTTCAAGCTTTGTTGCCAGATATTTCGGGTGTCACTCGTTCACTTTTAAATCAAAAATGACACCGAAAAAATATATCAATTAATATTTTTGGTGCACTTCATAAACATTTAAATTTTTCATAATCAACAAACTTTTTAGTAGAATAGAAAAATTACTATGTGCGTATATTTGTACACAAATTTTGTGTATTTATATTTTACTTATAATCCTCCTCGAGGATACATCGTCACCTCAGTGCTGTAATGCTTTAACTCAAAAAAGTATGTTGTGGACAAATTTGAGTTTAAGGTTTAGAACCGAAATTCCAAGAAGCTATGACAGCTGTACAATTCATTATATAACACTCGATATAGATGTAATTAATTCTTCTATTTTTGACGGATATATATATCCTGTAACTCAACTACCCATAATCAGATTTTCGAGTTAGCTCTTTCTGATTCTGAATACTTAATTTTTTGACATCTTATAAAATAACTTCAAATTAAACATTATACTACTTAGGTGATGACATATGATTTGCTACACTACACGTTTATGAATGAATGAAGGCGAGTGAAACAGTTGGTTTTATTAAGTCTATACGCGCGGTCAATAAGATTATATAATGCGAAATATAAAAATATATAATATAGAAAATTTATTTCCTGTTAACTAATTAATAGGGTAATCAGTTCTTGAAATATATCTTAGTGGTTAGTTTCTAAAAGTTTAATATTAACACTTTTTGTAATTAATTCTTAAAAGTTTGAAATTGCTACTTTCTACAATATGACTTATAGTAGTACTTCTGTAATGTGACTCAATAGTTTTCTCTGTGATATGACCCATAATAGCGTTTTCGAAATAATGGTAGCGAATGTGTTAATATAAACGACTGATATTATTCGTTCAAAAAGCAAATGCACAAAAAATTAGAACTAGAGATCTTAGCAAAATATAAGCACTAACTTTAACAACCAATAGAAATTCTTCATTTTATTAAGCAGTAAATTCGAAAAAGTACAATCAGACATATTTACATAATACAACAAATTTTGAAGCTTAACGAAAGTATTTCAATTAAGGAACGAAATTAACGCAATAATTATGTTCATTTAAAATATCATTATTAATTATCTTATCTCTGAACCAAAAGTTCGACTCAATTTTGACTACGTGTCGAATACATTTTTGCCAAAAATTTGATTTAATTTGTTTGAAAGTATTTGAAATTAATTTATAGAATTCCATTGAGTTATTGTTAAAGTTATGCTTCGAAATAATCTTTTTGAGTTCAGCCCAAACTAATTCGATAGGGTTAAGCTAGCAATGATAGGGGGCAAGCGAAGGGGTATATGACCAGCTTTACGAATAATTTTATCGGCAATAAATTTTTTGGCAAAAACGTTTTCTTTGACTAGCTTTATAAGATCACATTTTTTTGAATTATCATTAAATTTAACATTATTTAAAATAAGCCAATTTTTGATTGTATTTTTATTAGCACTTTGTAAAGGGGGCTTATTGTATTGCCTGGAGTTAGTGCTGGCATTGTCTAAAACTATGATTGAATTCGGGGGCAAATAAGGCAATAATTTGTTTTGAAGCCAGTTCTCGAATTTTTGACCATTTATTTCACTATTAATAAATATCTGCTCCGCTCCTTCGACAAAACCATTCTCAGAACCCGCATGAATAATGGAATATCGGGTTCCTTTACCAACTGAAATTTTGAATCTTATTTTTTTCGAATTATTTAGTGGTCTTAAAATTTTATATTTAACGTAATTTTTGCCCACAAAAGTCTCATCGATATAATAGAACACTGAATTTGGATACTTTTTTTCTAATCTCCTTTTTTCGATCAAATAATTAATTCTTTTGTGCTTATTATCTCTTTTATTAATCAATTCAGATTTAATAATTTGTTTCGAATGATGATATTTGTAACCCATTTTTTAAAATAGTCTATAAAAAGTTGTTCGCCCGCAGTTCTTAAATGAAAGGGAGTTTTTATTTTGTGACTTAGACTTTTTGAAAACGTCGTTTATGGATGGAAAGACTTTGTTTTTGTTAAAATTACTAATTATATCATCAATTTTGTCAAAATCGCCATTTTTAAAGTCATATCTAGGTTTAAATACCTTAGTCTTTTTCGGTGAATCACAACTATTATTAATAATATTATAAACGCTTCGCCGCGAGATTCCAGTAAGACCTATTATTACACTAATTACGTCCTTTATTTTCAATTTTGGCACAGTTTCAATCAACTGATTATATGTTCTAATCACAACTTTTTTCAATTGAGAGGTAATGTAAAAGCTTTTTCCACGCTTTTTACTTTTGTTATCACACATTTTAACAGTTTAATCACAATTTAATTATAATTTAATCACAGTT
Source organism: Archegozetes longisetosus (assembly GCA_018873245.2). Classification (NCBI taxonomy): domain Eukaryota; kingdom Metazoa; phylum Arthropoda; class Arachnida; order Sarcoptiformes; family Trhypochthoniidae; genus Archegozetes; species Archegozetes longisetosus. Next base: position 15,144,835 of record JAEMBT020000001.1, on the reverse strand, counting down.
AGTTAATATCACAAAATATTTAGGAATTTTTAATGAAATGTATATAATGTTTTGTTTTTGTTAAGTGCGTTTTTATTGGTTAAAAAGTTTTGTCAAAGTTTTATCATTTGTGAAGACCTCTAGTCTTGATCTTTTTGTGCATTTGCTTTTTGAACGAATAATAAGTGATACTTCAAGTTTAAAATTAGCAAAATTAGGGAAATCGGAAACTATGTGATGTGAGAGGAAGTCAGTATTTAGCTTTACTTTATGACTTATGCCACTAGAATGTTGCCAAATAAAATACTTAAGACGGTTTCGTAATCATTCAATATTGTGAGTGCATAAGATATTTCGCACTCACAAGTTATCGATTATTGATAGGGTTCAATGTCTTCTAAATTTGAAATTGTAGACAAACATTTCTCTGAATTCGGGCTATTTTCGGACTCAGAAATACGTATGTAAACAACTCATTGACCACTTATCAATAAGTGGTCTTTGAGTTCTTTGTAGCTGGTCATGTAGCTGGTCAGTAACAAATGATAAGCGAATATCATCATCAAACTACAGTCGATAAACACGTGATTTTGACCTCAACTCTAAACAATTTGAAGAGTCGTATGAGGAGTTGAGGGGGAGTTCGCGTCCAGTTCATGAATAGCTGACTTCATGTACAATTCTCTTGCGATATTTAATAAAGTATTTGTACCCAAAGCTCTGTTTTGTTTTTTGTAATCGAGTGAGCGAAGGGAGAAGTGCAGTGCACTCCATCGTAAGAGGCTCTTGCACTTACAATATCTTATAACAACTTTAATGAATTTAATCGTCAGAGGTAACTTCTAATACTACAAAATTTTAATATAAAAGCATCCTATGATACTGACAATACTTTGTCGAGTCTGACCAGATTCTTAGATAGAGAAATGGGTGAAGATGATTTGAAATATTATATTGAGGCTCATTGATTAAAATCGACCAACTTGGAAAGCCTACAATACATGAACAACTACACAAACATTTTTTTCATTCTAATTAAGGTGTCGAGTCACATAAATGTGATAATAGGATAGAAATCATATTTTAAATCACAGGTGAAGTGTGTCTAGAATGCATGTAAATTCACCTAAGTTTAGATTAATATTTCAGAGATTCTAATTCTCTAAAATAATCTGATTTGGCAGTATTTTGCTAATAAATTCACTAAATCTTCTAACTATTATCAATTACTTATTATTCATAACAAATGTAAGATCTCATTTTCCATTAAGTTACTCTCTAAAGTCAAAATAATATATCGTCAGTTCCGAGGTGGTGGCGTTATAGGATTTTGTCTGTGGATAGGGATATGTGCTTGAGCTTGAAATTGAACTTTGATGCTAATACAATACTAAACAATCTGGCGCAGCAGAAACAGCTATAAAATCAGATTTGATTTTCACGACGTCAGATCGAACTCACAAGCTGCCTAATGTTGAATAACTTTATAGTTTAAAGTTATAACGTTAGTTATAACTTTCCTCAGTATCGAATTTAAAATTTCATTATTCACATTAGTTGTATTTAGTATTAAGTTAATGAAAAACCAAAGGATGTTAGTTTGCCATTATTGAAATAATTTATTCTGCTATTGAGTTACTACAAAGTCCTATATGACAGCGTGATGGTTGAAAATTTTCAAATTCTAAGATGTGCTAATGTCATTGTTACATAAGCTCAAACTATAATTGTTTGTCGAAACAAATGAACTTTTTCTATGTAAACTGGTTCCCCAATCCTTACACTGTAGTCATGAGTAGTTACTTGCAGTTATAAAAGATTCTAATTAGAATTTGTATAACAGTACGACTACCGTCGACTAGTCTTATCCGGTTTGTTCATTATTGACTCGGCACCAAACTTCAATTTCGAACGCAACGAACGTGACTATAGTCATGAAAATCTGGAGTGTAGCTAAAGAGCTTCGTAAAATATGTCTCAAAAGTTTCGATTTTATAATGCATGCTCCAGAAGTATCATTCTAAGATATTTGTAAGTAAGTGAATGATCCTTTTTTTCAGGCGGGACCCAGAGACCCGTTCCGATACCGTCCCGGCTATCCAGGTTAATCATCAGGAAATGCTTATCCTAACGTCTTTTATAAGTTTCTAATAGATTATTTTAGTGTAATTGTACTTGCTTCTGTAGGAAATTTAGCTCACAAACAATTTGAACTTATACCAAGAAGGACAAGGTCCAACTTTGGGTTGTAACTGGGTGGGATGATTTGATATCATCAGTACATTCCCCTTTGAAGTACCTATATTGTACCCAAATATTGTATGTTAATTCAGTATAGTTTAGGAAAAAATGAATGTTGAATTTTTATAATTGCTCTATGGCAAAATCGAAATTTTCAAAGCATCATTTGACCCACTTATCCCCTCTCAAATCGAATAAAGCTTTTATCATTAATGGGGTAGGGCTGAAATTATTTCTGAGAAAGAATCAGAGCGCTTCTTAAACTCTAACACATCCAACAGTTCAATAAGAGTCAAAGAATTTTTCAGTTTTAAGAGATACAAAATGTATTATAAATAAAATATGAATTTTGGTGTATATATATGCATATACAGTTATCTCCAAGTCTAACTAGGA